>JAPZDV010000016.1:9566267-9582599 GCA_029814665.1 Acanthurus lineatus
TTTCCATCGATTTGATTGGATCGTTGCTTAACCAATCGATATATCGATCCAGATCGATGAATCGTTACACCCCTACTAACAGCTGCTTATAGATAATGTGGAAATGTTAGCTGACCAGCTAGTTCAACTCCTCTGGCTCCACCCACGTGGGAAAAATCATAGAATTTTTTAAAGTTAAAATCAAAGGAGTAATTTATAGCTTCTTTCCTTTATTACTGAGGGTTGTGTGGGAATATAAATACCACTCTTGTGTGTGTAGTGAAAAAGAAGCTGAAGCCGGCAGTCATTTTATCCATTAGATTTGTTTGGATTAAACCAACAAGATTTAACGTGTCGGGCAGGTTTCGATTCCTTTGGACGAAGCCGAGCTACAAGTTTCCTGTTTCCATTCAGTATGCTAAGCTAAGCTAACGGTCAGCTTATGTGTGTGCAGAAATGTCAAACTATTTCTTTTAAATATAATCCTTTACAAACTTTTTTAATACAGACTGCTCATTACAAATCTTCCTCCTATGTTTAGAAAACTTTTGTTAAAGTTTTAGAGTTTCTTTTGGAGTCAGTCGACTTGGTGTTGATTTCTCATCACTGTAGAATTGAGAGAAATGTACTGAAGACACATTTCTGAAGCCTGTTTACGGCTCACTTTCCAAACGTGGATTTTCTGGCTGCTCTGACTGTCAAAGGCGAGGAGGTGTTAGAGGAGATTCACAGAGATGAGCAGAACAGAAATACAGCGTGTGATAGGCTGCGACACCTGTTAGTCAGGCAGAAATTACCCAAGACCCACTCCGTTTTGATCCGTTTGGCCGCGCTCCACTTGGTCGTGCTGCTTGTTACATAGCGGCGCTGGCAGTCAAAGCTGCCTAAATGGAGTGCAGATGGCACATGGGGCGGCAGGTATGATGTGAATCTCTATCAGCTGATAATTAAGCGGCAGCGGGCGGGCGGAGATGCTGTAGTAAACTTTGAAGCCATTTTTCTCACACAGCTTGTAGGTGTCAGAGGCAGAACGAAAGCTTTTCATGACCAACTATGTGAAATACGTCTCTCAGTTTGTGTTGTTTTACGATGCCGCTGGTACAGTCAGTACTCACACAGTGCTTTCGCTGCTTAAAAATCCATTAAGACACTACAGCAGTGCAGAACTAGCATCATTAAAAACACATTCTCACATTATTGTCATAAGAAGGAAATGTGTTTCTGACAGGACAAAAACATCTAGTTATAATGAGGAAACAGTTATTTTAATGAGAAGCTTGTGGCTCGATTAAGTTTGACTGTTTTCAGACATTTTGTACAAGCACGTCTTTTAAATCTTTGTTTGAATTTCACTCATGAGTTTACCTCTCAACTAGACTAAAGTTGATAGTTTTTCACTGGCAGGATACATTTCCTGAAAACGAGAGAATAAATCCCTTTGGATTCTTGAGCTTCGTCCCCTGAACATTTGTGTTTCAGAAGGGAAAATCTGGAACGGGAGAAATCTGTGCTAAAACCACAGATGACCAATTACTCTACAAAAATGCACAGTTTTGATCAGTATTTCTGCCAATTCACTAATTCTTTCCTGTGAAATCCCTATTATGGGTTCATATGAATGTCTTTAAAAAAAAAACCTTTGCAGATACTTGAGATGCATTAATTTATAATCAAGTTTCAGCCGAGAATATGAGCCTTTATGAGGTTTGTATGATGTGTGTCTTAGTAAACATCAGTCGGACATAACAGCTCTTTGTCCCCCAGCTGGCGACAGTATTTCAAAGGAAAAGTCATGTAACTATATGAGTTTTCCTTTGAGGACACTGTTATATAACTGAAGTCCATAGCCCACATGTAGCATGATACATTTACCACGATAAAGACGCAGGCTCAGATGGATAAAAAGCAATCGATCTGGTGTCAGAGTTGACCTTGAATAGTCCAAGGTACATTAGATCCTTAACAGTACCAACAATCTTTAGCCTCCAGCAGCAGGACGCGTACCAACAGAGCCACGTGGCAGCCCTATTTATAACCCCTGTGGTGTTGCACAAATACTGCAAGGTGTTCCCCTGTGTGACCCTTTTCTCGGCTCATCCAAAGACCTGCGACTCCGGCAGACCAAGTAACAGCACACAACAAAGTCTTGGTTAGTTATTCGCTTCACTAGCATCCTTTCGGCTGACATTTTGTTTCCATGATGCCTCAGAAAGATGAGTGAGACCCTCTGTGGTTTGAAGCGTCCCGTCTTGTTTCTCTGGTGTAGCTGGGTGTGTTTTCACAGCTGTGTTCGTGTCACGGCGGCACAAAACGCTCAGCTGCGTCACATTCGTTCCCGCGTCTCAGTGACAGCGGCAAGACACACTAAACTCACCTTGTCGTCACTCATTAGCTTTGACCGAGGTGTGTGTGTGTGTGTGTGTGTGTGTGTGTGTGTGTGCCCTCTCTCTCCAACAGACCCCAGCGCCAGTCAGACGAGTTCGGAGGAGAGGTTGAACCATGAGGCCCAGGAGCTGGAGAAAAGACTGAGCATGCTCTCTCACAGGAGCAGCACAGGTAGAGCCGTGTTACACTGAAGCTGCACTGAGACGCGATGTAGCAAGAAAACAGCTGAACTCCAGAAAAAAGTACAAATGTTCCCACTTGGATTGTGTATCTTTCATAACGTAATCGACCCAAAGCTCCCATAATCATTGTTTCACTGCAGAGAAGCCTGTGCCCAACCAAACAGTATAAATGAGGCATTGGACTTGAATAATAATGCACTTTTTTAAATTAAGTTTGCAGATTTTACACTGCTGACACAGATGATTTATTACTCCCATTATTCAGTAAATATCAAGGAGAAAAGTTAGGAAACAGCAGCCATGTTTATATGATGACGGTGTGTTTATTTTCCATTAAAGCTGTGAATTAAAGTGTTTAATTATGTTATCTCTCTGGGCAGCCTCGTCCTCCTACTGCCCGTCTGCCGGGGGGGACGACCGCAGCATATCCGGTTCCTCCGACACGTCAGACACCAGCCAATCAGACTGCAGCATCGGCAGCCGGCTGGCCATTTGGACCGAACCAGCCTCCAACCCGCCTGAAAACATCAGCCACGTGGGAGCCAAAGCGCCTTTACAGAGCGTCGAGAAGCTCTCCGTCAACCAGGGAGGTGGGAGCCGGCCTGCAGCCAAGCCCCCCAGGCAGCTTCAAGAGATCGGCCGCCAGAGCTCCTCGGACAGCGGCATCGCCACCGGCAGCCATTCCTCTTACTCTGGAAGTTTCTCCTCCTACACAGGCAGCCTGGATATCACGGCCGGGGAGGACTTTGGGTCTGTTTTCAGCTTGCCCCCCCACTTGGCTCAAGAGCTGAGCCCTTGCACTTGCCTCACGGTCCCCGGACATGAATACCAGGTACCAACATCACTTAGGTATGTGTATGACTCTCCCAGGAGCCTGTTACAGGAGGGAGGCGGTGCTGCCAAAGACAGCGAACCCTCCACCCCGACGAAGGACACTCCTGCCTCTTCAGGCCTCACGGCAGACTCAGCGAAGGGGGATAAAAGCAGTGCCGTGACCTGTGAGGGTCACTCAGAAAACACTGAGAGACAGTCAGTGAGCGAACACTCGCAAGGCCCCTCAGAGGAGGGGAGAAAAAGCAAGGTGGCGCCGTCGAGTGAACACCCAGACTCCTGTCACATCTGCAGCTCTCTCACATCTGTTTCCAAAACCATCGTGACCATCTGCTCAGTGTGCGGGGGATTTAAGGTGAGCGGGAAAATATCTTTCTGTGCCAGTCATGCAGACTGTAATCATGTTTTTTTTTTTTTAAGGCATTTTTTTTGTGTATTTTCGCCTCTCTGGCAAAAGCAGACTTGATTTAAGCTCCGATACGAGTGTAGCTCTGTTATCACTGGCCATCTCTTTGCCTCAGAAAATTGGCCTGCTCCGTGTTCAAACAGTCTCCCGATCGTGCTCTGTTTTATATCTCCCTGTCGTACACTCGCAGCCTGTGTGAACAGGCCTTATCATCACTCTATCATCTGTTCTGTAGCACGCTGTCAGTACGACCTTTGCGGTGTCGTGTAGGCCGACGGTGATGCTCTGCACCCAGAGTCAAAACAACAAAACAGGCCATTGGTCCATCTGTCTCACAAGTTAGCGTGTCAGCAGCCAATTGAGATCGACACTGTCTTTGTATCGAGCAGACTAAGACGCGGTGAGTTGTGCGTGACTCATGGTTTTTGTCTTTGTAAACCTTCCGTTTGTTAGTGAACTTCACACTGTTGAGCTTCAGGGAGTGTTGTCTTTTTATATGGTCAGCAGCTCGGTCGTCTCCCGGGTGATGGTGTTTTTCTTCTTGGCATCGGGATCAAGGTGCTGGCTCTTCTTTAGTTTGGATTCATTTTCATTTAAGGGCAGCAGGGAAAAAAAAGTTTTTTTTATTATCAGTGATTACTTTCTCAGTTGTTTAGTCCAAAAGATGTGAGAAAATAATTAAAAATGTCCGTTGCGGTCAACATTTCCAACTCACCTGTTTTGTGCCACCAAAGTGTGAAAGTCAAAGATATCCACTTTAATATCACAGAGGTCTAAGACAATAAGCACATATTTACATTCGTGTTAGTGGAATCAGAGCATTTTTGGCCCCAAAATGACTCAAATGTCTTAAAAATAGTTGCTTATAAATTGTCTGAAGATCAGCTTTTCCATGACTGATCGCTTCAGCTGTGAGTTTGTTGTCTTATCTCCGTTTAGTCTTGATAAGTTGAGAAAGACGCGTTTGATTTTTCTGAGACAGACTCTGCTTGGCTTTGATATATATTTTCATTTTTACCAGTTTCATGCTCATGTTTTTGTTCATGTCTTTGATGATTTTCAGTAGATATCTGTGATATTTGATCAAGTATCTTCTTGCATTTGTGAAGCAACAGCTTCACTCTTTAAGGGTCAGTTTGAGCGCTAATTTATATTTTTACTGGCCATTTTAACATTAAGGTGTAAACACTCAGTAAAAGCTTTTTTGTCCTGGTCTGCTTGTGTCAGTCACCTTTTTATGAAGTAGTCTAAACATATAGCTCCACCTGCTGGTGGTGCATTTAGTCAAGAATTCATGCAACATTTGATTTCCTGCATGAATCTTTTTCTCCTTGATTCACTTCAGTCCGTCCTCGGTGAACTAAATGAAACATGAGGGTTGTTGGCCTGGAGCTGATGGATCAGGCCTGAGCAGTGTGGGAGGGCGATTATCACCCAGCAGGAGCATCACCATCCACCCCTGTGGAGTTTACTGGCTCACAGATAAAGGGCTAGTTCATGAAGACATTAAATCAAAACTGCTTCTTATAAGAAATGTTATTTCACACATTTTGTCACAATGCCATTACTATACATCCCCGAGATGATGATGGATGCACATGCGGCATCATTTCGATGCAACGTGGTCATAAACAATAAAAACAGAGAAATGAGGATGCATGTCATGATGTAGTGCCTCCAGCCTGCATGTTTTAATAAAAATATTGATATTTGGCACAAGTATACTGTTAAAAAGAATACAATATATTCCACTCTCAGTAAATTGTCCCACCTCTAGAGTGTAATATGCTCTGTGTGATGGATGCAGTCATCTGACAGCTACGGACGTGACATTCACAGCCACGACACCTCACAGCTGTGAAACTCTATAGTCCACTGTGGCTTTTACAGGAGAAAGGCTGCTGATACTGTTCAAATTTATTACTGTCGATAAAGCTAACAGTGGATCAGTCACACTGGTAAGAATTGTCATCGTAGCCAAAAGCTGAATAATAGCTTATTTCATTGTGCCACAGAGCTTCATTCTTGTCTAAAAACTTCATCTGTGGGCCAAGTTGCTGCCCAGTCATGTGTTTTGTCAGCAGTTTTGGACAAAAAAATCAAAGGACTCATTTTTGTTGTGACCAGTTTTTCCAGATTGACGTCTTCAGTGAGGATCAGACAGGCTGCAGAAGTCAGATCATGTTTAGAGACGGATGCACTGTTGGTTTTTATCGGGATTCTTGACACCTTACAGAAATATAAATCATCACCAGCCTTTTTTTCTTTAAAATGCTTAAAAAAAAAACACAGGGTAATATGTAAATTTGTTTTTTTGATTTGCATTAAAATGTCATTTGCATAATTTTCTGTTTCATCTCACAGGGGACGCCACACATCCCTGCAAGTGGTTCAGTGATACCTGCCATACCAGGTGAGTGGGATCAGATGAAACACTGTCTGCACGCTGCATGCGCTGATCCCTGCATGCATGAACTGAGTCGCTGCATGTTTGAGACAAAGCATTCGGGGTTTTTACTGTAGCAGCCACAGCTTTCTGATTTGATTTAGGAAATCAAAGTGTGTGTTTAAAGGTTTTTTTTTGCCTCCAGAACATCATATTTTCAATCCAGCAGATCAAAGTGTTGACAAATCCCCATGCAGACCCACCACTGCCAGTAAATACAGTATTGTGGTGGAGAAAATTCTGCAGAAATCCTGTGCCTCTCCTGGAACTGGAAGCATCTGCGGCTCTGAGAAGCCAACAGTGGAGACGAGTGAGGATTCTGTGCTTCCTAAAAAAGGAAGAGAAAAATTAGCTAGTCTTTTAGCAGATCTGCTAGGCTTTCCAAATGCAGAAACACCGCTGCAGGCAAAGACTGACAGACTGAACTTGTATGAGTCAATGAGCCCTGGATTTGCAAATGAGCTCAAATCGGCACCATCCGGCACCTGTGCACCACCACCACCACCACAAGTTCCCCTGCAACACAACAGAGCCGTCATATACGAAAACTGCTTCAAGTGTCAAGGAGAGCACTGCCAGCCCCCCCCACGGATCCCACCTGCTGAAATGTACCGAAACAGGAGCATTTCCACTTTACAAACCTTCACCAACGGGCTGCGCCTGAACAGGAGCCAAGAGCGTGAAGTTGCTGCTAATGAGGAAGTGCTCGATCAGGCCTGCAGTGATGGATCACAGCGTGCGGACGGCCGGTGTCAGTACGGAGAGATGAATGGTCGGACAGTGACCGGCGAAGGTAAGAGGCCTCTCCAAAGCTTCTACGACTCCTCTGGTGTCCTTTTCTCCGCTTTTAATGCTCTGAAATGGATCTTATCTTCATCTTTGCTCTGTTGTTCTCTTTATCATCAGTAAAAAAAACACACTTTCTTCCGGGCTTTTCTTGTTTAATCAACTGCTTTTTTTTTTCTCTCCTCGCTCTATGATGTTTTCTTTTGTTGTGTTGCTGTTTACAACTAAGCTATTTGTGGACTGTGAAAAGAAAAGGGAATTACTGTGAGAAATCAGAAATGATGAATAGACTCTACAAGAGATTTAATGATAGTAGATTTTTAAGGCTGAAAATTGAACAATCTCTCCAATGTTCCAACAAAAGGCCCTGGTATAAAAGAACATATGAGTTGTATTTCTCTTCATTAAAGCCAATATATCCTTTGATAATCCCTTCTAAATGAGATATTAGCAAACTTTTGGTTTGTAGGTGATCAAAAACATATTGACAGGGCCTTATGATCCCATACCTTTTTCTTAAAAGGACATGTTTTAATAACTTATTAAGCATTTTTAAATGAATAAATAACATTCACAAGAGCAATATTACAAAGCAAAAAGAATTAGCACCAGCAGAAGGTTTTCCAGCAGCCCAAAACTGCTTCTTGTCAGTGACTCAGGAAGTTATATTAGTGAATAAATAGATAATTGATTAGCCTCTAACAAACCATTAGTCAAAACACAACTAATTGGACAGTAGTTCCAAGAAAATCTAACATTATGTTGTTCAGTTTATTGAATCAGTCCATGCAGTTGAATCAATATTCTCTGTAGCAGTTTTTACAAAAACTGAACTTTATAACCTTCAAAAGTCAGATTTATTACAGGACTGTTGTATTTTCCTGCATTAGTTTTAGCAAAGTAGACCTAATAAATTGTCTGCTGTGTTTGTATGCTGTTTAAATACAGTAATTAATCTGCTGTGCTCATTTAGCTGTTGATATAAGCTCAGGGCAGGTAAATCTGTATACATATTGATCTATAAGTAACAGGAAAGCACAGAGATGCCAAAGATTATGTTTGAAGAAACTGAGAGACTGTTTCTCTGTTTGTAAGAGTCTAAATTGTTCCACTGAATGTGAATTTTGGTCACAGCTGTTACAAGAAGTGGAAATGAAATGAATCCTTTTAAAATGAGCAAAAATGTTTTTGAAAGTAAGAGATAAATTTCTTAATTCCAGATATCTAATGACCCTAAAAATCCTCTTCTCGCCTTCTCAGGCTTCACTCGTGTTGATGCTCATGTGTCAGTCAGGATCCATAGCAAAGGCTTTTTACATGAAAAAAAGGGAAGCATCAGTGATAACAGTGTGAAGGTTTCAGTGACCCCGAGCTGTTTTTCCCTGCATGTTGAGCCTCTTTACCAGCATGCAGGTTGTGATGCCTCTCCTGTTATTATCATTGCATCTCTTACTCCCAGCACCCTGGATGCTATTTCCCCCATGTGTGTAATAGTCTGTGGTGTTATGAGATGATGAATCAATCCGCTGTTATTTCGTTCCCATCACCGGGTCTGCAGGAATTCATGCATTTATACCCAGAGACCTTGTCTGCACCTCGTCTGCTCGGATTCACAGAATGGATTAAGAAAGCACAATGTGGGATTATTTTCTGCCCCGGCATTATTTCACCTGAGGGGGGAAAAATAAAAAAACAGATTCTCACATTTTAAAACACACTGTATTTTTCTCGCCCACCAGACAAAAGGCCTAATAGCAAAGAAGAAAGACGCAGAGCTGATCCTGCTTATGAGATCATGGAGAGTCGGGCGCCGGAGAGGAACTCCGAGGTAGGCCAATCCAAAACTCACTAATCCGCTTTATGCTATCAAGCACTCCCACATTTTGCCTGTGTAACTCATTGTGCTCCAAGTTCTGCTAAACATTTTTTAGGGGAACCACTGATATCATGGGAGTGTGTATTGATAAGAATGAGGCTCATAGGGGTAAGTTTTTGAAAGAGGCTCGAGTAAAAGCAGAAAATTGGACAAAACAAAATATATTCAGCCACGTTTTTGTAGTTTTGAACTTGTTCTCCAGTCAGCGATTCCTTAGATGGACTGAAATAAGCGGTCGAAAACATGGGGATTGCCTCTGTGATGTCCTCAGTCTGTGTGATGAGCTGAAATCAAAGCGTTACAGTGCTGCATGTAAAGTGTGTGTGTGTGTGTGTGTGCGCAGTCTCTGAGGCATAACCTTCAGCTTTCAGACTTGATTGTGGGCGTGTGACGAGACACGTCGCTCTCAGAGGTTTTCCTACAGTCAGAAGGAAAAGAAGTCAAGCAGCGCACAGCAGGATTGAATGATATAACCTCAGATGACATTTCATGTTCCAGAGAGGTGTTGATTCAATTTTATGGTCCTTGTATTGAATTCTGTTGTTGTAACAAAGGCTGTAACAAACAGTTTGAAGTGGCAAAGCTTCATTCATAACTTTGACATTTAAGCTTTACAAAATGAAAAGTTCAGAAGATTTTGGCGCTTATGCAACTTAAGTAGTTTTTTTCTGAGTGTAGCTAATAAACAGGCGACTGAGTGTGTATTTGTGAAAGCGTAAAATGAAAAGGTCAGAGCAGGAATGCTAAAGATACCATCAGAGCCAGGAGAAGATTAGCTTAGCTTAGCTTAGCATAAAAATGCAAGTAGGGAGTACAGCTATCAGCATCTATTCAGAGTTTTAAAAAATACACAGTGTATCTTCATTGTTTAACTCTTAAAACTAAAAAAGATTTTTGAAATATTATGAGGCTTAAGAGGGACTTTGTGCTGACTGTTATTGAACAGCTTTTGTTAGTCAAAAGTTGGCTAAAGCCCGTTACTCATAAAAACTTGCATGTAAAATTGATTTTGTATTCTTGTTTGTGGTCATAATAAATTAACAAGAGTCATCATGTTTATTATTCCCTCCGGAGCTAAAGATCTTTCAAACTAAATAGCTTGACTCACTAGTTGTTGCTAATAATAAGCTAATGGCTCTCTGGATTGAGTTCCTCACAGAACAAACAAACATGGATTAAATTCACTTTATTAATTTTGAAGAAAAGCGATGTCAAAGCAGCGAACAGTAAAAAAAAGCTAGACAAGAAAAAGGCAAAAAGGACCAATAAAAACCACAACAAACTTGAAGTACACTAATGTTAAAAAAACACATTTTTATGGGGTTGTCTTCAGAGGGTCAGCACATCATAGAACATAAAAACAGCAGCCAAAGTTGTATCGATCCCCTGATTTAACTTGTTGGGAGAAAGTTGGAATCAGATCATGAAGCTGCAGTTTTAAAACCAGTCATCCCTTCCATTACAATAAAGCAGTGCAGAGTGTTTCCACATGTAAGACATGAGCTCTCAGTAAATCCCTGAAAAATCAGCCTCTCTCTGTAAATAATCCTGACGTGTTCGCTGAGCTGCCGAGCAGAAAGTCAGTCACATTTCTTGTGTAATAAACGTCATCAACAGTTTCTTACTGTCGCCGTGTCTCGCAGGCAGAAGATAAAGGCAAGTATGAGTCGATGGGCGGCTGTGGGCAGCAGAGGTTCCTTCAAGAGACTGAAGGTGAGTGAGACTGACGTCACGACCTGAGCTGTTTGTTTTCAACACAGACGCTTAAACACATGCAGATTGTTGGGTCTGTAGCAGCAAATTGAGTCACTTTTCCTGAGTAGGCTGTTTTAGAATATTTTTTTAAGTGGTCTGAACGTTTCGAGCTGAACATTATGCCGGTGTCTTGCAATAACCGGGGCCCACTTACAGAAAAGGGAATTAAAAGGATGAGTCATGCACCTGAATCAGTGCAGCTACAAACGCATCACCTGCTGCTCGCTGCGCATGAATTAAAGTGAATGAATAAATAAAATTAGGCTCATTCAGTGTCTGAAATAGGAGACTGGCAGATGTATAAAGGTCCCAGGGGTGATGTTAGGACACACAGATCACACACATACACGCACACACACACACACACACACACACACACACACAGAGGGTTTTATACCTTATTGGGGGTGATGCACTGAGACGTCGTAGGTTAGTTGTTGTCATGAAGTGGCGGCACGTTCTTAGCATGTGTTGTTCAGTACAGAATTATAAATGGTACATTTACTTGATTTTACAGCAGTACTTTGTTTCTGCAGATCCACATAAAGTGTTGTGATTATAAAGCAGGTTGTTGACACACAAGTTCCTACAAATACAAACTATGTTTTGTATAATATTTATATCCAATAACTGCCATGTGTAACTGAGTAGCAAACCTCAGTGATATAAAATACTTGCTAATATACAACCCACTTAAACATAAATGTAAAATATGTGGTTTACATCTGACCTGACAGTCGATCTAAACAATGTTTAATAGTTTTATGTAAAATTACGTTTCCCTTAAGTGAACCTCAAATTGCAAAACATTAAGCTGTAAACTGACTACGTAATCTTTCACTAATGAGAGGAAATATAGTGTGCAGTTCAAACACTTTAACTGATTGTTATTAGCAGTTAAATGCTAAGCTAGTACAGGGTTTTCTCTGATAGATAATGAACTTATATTTACTTGTCTTTAAATTAGGCAGTTCCCTCTGAAAACTTGCAAGAAATTAATATGAATTATCTCTAACAAACCTGTAGAGGAACATTTTTAAATAATTAGTATGTAGTAGTTTCTGGATTTGTTTTGCTGTTTGTGTGTGATTACTCTTTCTTAGTAAAGCACTTACGTTGGCATCAGAGGTTAAATTTTTCTTAATATGTTACTGCATGTAATATTGAACCTTATTAGAGTTGTTCAAACAAAACAAAAACAAATTTATGATGACAGCTTCAGTGTAATGTCGGTACATCAGAGGGACAAACTGCTCTTAAACAGACGCATCAGTCCAATTTGTGTTAATTCATGTGGTTTTTGACGATGACGTCAGAGATCACATGAGCTGTAAACAAATGCAAGTGTGAGTCATCTCTGTAATTTATTTTGCCGTTAATGTAATTTAGAGAAAAGGACGCCGTTCATCAGCCTCTCCCTTTTTTTTGTTTTATTGTGCAGTGGGGAGCTGAGCATCTGTTTCTTCATTTACGCCTTTTTCTGACACCTTCAAACTCAAGTCACACGAGAACGCATTGTGTCAAAAGCAAACACACAGATATGTAAGCAAACAGAGGGTGCGCTGATGCGTGACAGCGTACCTGCCTTGACGGTAAGGCGAGGGGACAGTTGTCAGGGGACGTTTGGCCATTTAAGCATCCCACACCCAGAAACATGCCCTCCGTCTAATGCACACCTGCTCTAGAAATTCCCAGCAGCTGTCACAGCGCAACATCAACCTATCCGTCATGTTCATGCACCTACACACACACATACAGCTCGGCCCCCGTGTCTTCTTTCCAATCATCCTGCCTCAGCAAACAGTCAATGAAGAGAGATGTGCAGGAGGCCGGCGGCTCAGGTTTATGTGAGGATGCAGGCTTGATGGCATCTGAAATGAGTAAAAAGTTTTCATGTGATTTTAATTGTAATTTTGTGACATTTCATACTGAAACAGTGTAGTTAGCAGCTATGAAAAATGTTATGTTGATTTATTTTGGCTTCATGTTGATATATTCTAGTGTGCAGTATTTTAAGGGGAGGAATTCCTGTATTTTTAAACATTTTTTTTACATATTTTGTGGCTGCAAAATGGCTGAAATGTAAACCTTTAGGGTAACTACAGCCATTTTTACTATGCCTGCCAAGATTGCCTTTTTGCCGCTCACAGGCAGCAAGTATTATTCTAGTTGCCAGACAGCATCAGCAAACAGATCTGCACAGAGATGAGTCATTTTTTTTCGAGTAAAATTCTTTTGTTTGAACTAATTCTGTGACTCTTGATGCAGAACTTTAGAGCCAGACTTTTCCTTGATTAAAACTTTTATCAGTTTTTGCAGACGTAGTAAAGACTGTCCAAGTAGTCCTAAAGGGTTACATTGCAGCCAATGTTGCGGCTCCCCCTTGAGGCGATATAATTGGACAGTTACAAAAGTTTATGTAAGTACCACTCATTTTAACACCAGAATTTGTAACTGTAGTGCCCTGGACATTATAACCTTCATGAAGGTAGGGTTCATTGCAATACTGTTGATTTGTAAGACTGGATTTTTTGAGGTTTGCTTAATGAACTGTCAGCTGTGTGGGACCACAGTTTGCTCAGATGAAAGAATATTTCTCTGTGTGTATCCCAGAATTTTTTAACTCTTGTCTCGGACAGCCCAAAATTACAGCTTGTAAAAGGGCCCGTTAGTGCTGTCAGTGTGGCTCAATGTGGTAGTTTCCTCGCCTGTATTCAGAGGTGCACTTGTATAACAAGGCTGTTCAGTTAAAAACACTGATATTTAATCTAATTTAATCAAAAAGTTACCATTTTGGTTTTGGGATTTTTTGCATTGTGGACACACCCACCAATGCAGAAACCTGGGTTTTGCTCCTGGCAGTGGCACCTTTGCTGTTTGGTCTGGTGTGTTGCACAGAGGATGGGATTTAGGAGCCTGATGTTATCCAGTTTAAGTCCTTGTTGTCTGGAGAAACTGAGGAAAAAGATGGGAAAAAAAGTTTCAAGTCCAATAAAATACTGAGATTTTGCATGACTAAGGATTTTTGGTATTTCCATTTTCAAAGAAGTTTGCTTTTAAACCGTTATCTTTGTCCTGCGTGGGCATTTTGAATGAAGTCGGTCGGTTTAGTCAGGCTTGTTTTCACCTCCACCTTTATCTCTGCCTGTTGGACCAACCCCTGAGAGGTGGAAAACAAGCTTGAACAGGCCTCTCACCCTGAAGAAAGAGCTGTCATTAAACCTGTGTTTCCCCCCTCTGAAAAGCAGTTGACTTTGAGCGTTCGGGTCAGTGAGCTCAGCCAGGTATTGCCTCTAACATCGCCCCTATAGGCTTCACAAAGTGGATTATGGAGTCCCCACAGCCTTTGAGCTGTGGGTAAACCCGCTGTTGTAATGGTAGCCATTATAAAACGCAGCACTACTGCGAGGGCTGCTTGGTGTCTGATCAATTAGGTATCAGGCCTCTTAAACGTTGCCAAAGCCTGCACCCGCTGAGACTCTGCTGGCGTCTAATGGCTTCTCACTGATTGTTGAGCGTCTCCTGGGGTTGATGCCTTTGAGCTGCGGGTTACGGTCACTGCCTGCTGCCATTTAGAAAGAGTCAGTAGCAAAAGAAATCTTTTTTCATCACCAAATGCGGTGTTTTACCTAGCATTTGAACTAAATTTACAGCATTGCATCTAAAAGTTGGTGTTATTACAACACCACTGCAGCAAAAGTGATGAATACAAATCCAACAACGCCTTTAAATTCTAAAATACTGAGCTTTGTGCAGAAATTTAAAGTGTATTTTCTGACTCCAGACAGTATGATAACAGTCGGAAATTTGGACAGAACTTCTCTTCCAATATTTTTTCTCTTTATTTGTTATCCTCTGCATTGTGGATTAATGCTGAAGGCATCAAAATATATATAATAATATGGAATTTTGTGGTAAACAAAAGATTAAACAAAACAAAAAAAAAGTTTTTGGGGGGATTTTTCATAATAGATACCATTTGTTTGATCTGTTATATAGTTATTAATAAAAACAAAGAGAAACCACTGAATGAGAAAACATGCCCAAACTTTTGACTTGCACTGTAGTTTAAGGAATACGTTAATATTTAATTTACTGCTTGAGGTTCATGAGAACTTTGTATTTGAAGCTGGTAAATTTCTTCAGCTGAACTGCTTTCTTTTGTGCTCACATTGCAATTGGGATTGAAAATGTCGTTAAAAACCTGTTTTCTCTGATTTTGTTATTCTCTTTAATCTTTGGCCATCAGCAGTCGTGCAGTAACAGATGTAAACTGATATGAACTGATGTAAACTGATGTGAACTGATGTAAACTAAGGTAAACAGGTTCTTGCAGGTTCAGCTCTGTTAATGTTCCTGCACAGAACATGGTGTTTGTTTTATGAAGTGGTTGTCCTCAGCTTCAGCCTGAGCTCATCGTGTTTATTGGATTGTTGTATTGGTTAATGAGTAATCGTTCTTGCTGATGTACAGTGCTTGACATGAATTACATAAGCTGTGTGAGTGCAGAGCAGCCTGACACCTTTTAATGAGTGAATGTGTTAAATCAAGTGAAGGAGGGTTTGTTTAAGAGCCTGACCGTTAATGGGTGTTTTAGTGGTCAGGATTGATGTTTAAAGGTTAAAAAGATACTGATATATCAGCCAGTATTGTTTGTTTCTCTATAAACTTAAAACATTATTGTCTTTGTAGGTTTTCTTGACGACGTTTTAGAATTTAATTCCTAAAAAGTAGTAAAAATATTGATGACTCATACTGCACTGCAAAGCACACAGTAATTATGCTGCAATGAACAGTTTCAAAAGTTTTTCAGGACATTTTTTCCATCATATGAAAAGAAGGGTTCTGCTGAAGCGTTGGTGTTATGACCATTCAGAGCTATTGATTACTGTAAACCATAATCAATACCTGCAACAAGTCCCTTCTTAGCTGCCAGTTTTTACAAAAAAAACAGCAAAAATTATTCATTTCACAGGAACTTAAAGTAACTTATTATTAAACAAAAATGCCACATACTTTACTAATATAACATCAAATTGAAATCTCAGGCACCTCTGGCTGTAGGAAATCATGTTTTTTAAACCCTTTCTAGACTAAACAACCATTGATGATGTGAACTCTTGTTTGTTGCCGACCAGCGGAATAGATTCTGTCCAGTGCTGAAAATAACTAAAATTTTATAAAAATTCAACCTTTTGGAAAAATTCTGCCTGTTACATAAATCTCCTGTGTTTTCAAAAGTCCATGTGTCCAAACTTTGTGTGTGTGTGTGTGTGTGTGTGTGTGTGTGTGTGTGTGTGTGTGTGTGTGTGTGTGTGTGCGCGTGCGTGTGTTGCATGTCCTTGACCACTGTTGTTGATTGTTTTGGAGTTTTTTATTTTTCCCTTAAAGCAACATTATGTAACTATCTTTATTCATGCCTGGTTGAGTTTTTTGATAAATTAATATTTGTTTCTTGAATTTAAACTGGTTTTAATTGAACTAAAACCCTGAAATTACATTAATCAGTCAACATAAATACCTTATTCTTTGAACCGTGCGGTTGCAGGCGACCCAAAACTCAGTAATCTAATTTCAGCAATGAGAAATTTCTTTCTGACTTTCTTTTCTTTCTCTCTTGTTATATTTGTACTAAGTGAAATAACCAACAAATGTTTGCGTCACTGTCCAGAAAACATTGAGTACA
>JAPZDV010000016.1:9588473-9599232 GCA_029814665.1 Acanthurus lineatus
CCCCCCCCCCCCCCCCCCCCCCCCCCCCCCCCCCCCCCCCCCCCCCCCCCCCCCCCCCCCCCCCCCCCCCCCCGGTCGCTTCATACAGTCAACTGCCAAGTGTCCGTTTCCTCTCAGATTCAGACTTTCCTCTATAACCTCAAAGTAACTTGAAGATAGAGCCTTCTTTTTTTTAAAAAAAAAAAAAAAGGTTTGGCACCGGATCAGGAGCAGCATTTCAATCTTAGTCTCCTTTGTGGACTCTGGCATCTCATTAAATGGCATCATGTCAGCGCCGTAGCCTCAGGCTAATGTGGAGGAAGATGTGCCAGTCCTGAGCTGAGTCACCGGCCCCAAAAAAGCCCCAAAGCAGAGGCATTCTGCTCACTCGGGCCGTCCCTAATAACATGCAATGTGCTGTTTTTGTCCTCATTTGCAAGAACAAGGCAGAGAGGCTGCAGATGTGGTGTTTATCTCACAAAGAGTTCACACCCAGTTATTCCTCACTTAACACATCAGTAATTCCACATGTAGTTGCACGAAACTCACTTTTTTCTTTTTAGTATTTTCATACTTAGGAAACTTTCCATCCAGTCTTAGTAGTGCTGCAAATTTCACACTGTTTGAAAAATAACAGATGAAATTTATGTTTTTGCAAGTCAGAGCAGGATAATCAATGGATGTGAATCATTGTGCCTTTGTTGTTTGCCTGGTTGTTTAATTGAATCTCTAAGTAAGAAAATCTTTCTCAAATCTGACAGTCTGCCATATTTTTGTTTTGTTTCACCAAATTGCATTTTTAAATTTTTTTATGAACTCGCTGAAGAGGTCAAAATCATTTTTATTAATATTCCTAACTTCGTGTGCACATCGGCATTTAAACTGAAACCACAATTATGAAAAAGATAGTTGAGTATTTGTTGAGCCGTCCTCACTTTATTAGTCAGTTTTTAGTCAGTATATTCTTTTGTCTCAGACTAAACTCTATTTTGATATCTGTAAATACATTTTATTTCTATATAAGTGATGTGGATTGTTATAAAATATACATGTGAAGAAATGACGTATGTACAGTAAAAATGTATGAAAGAGTTCAAGGATAGTGCCTGTTACCTGAGGCACTATTTTTTTTTCTGCTCTCCTATTTTTCTTGTAAATTATTTATAACATAACTACTGCTTTGATGTGTGTGTTCAGTTATTCTAGAGCTCCAGTAGATCACCTATGGGGCTTTTTCCCCCCAATGTTCAGTTATAAACTACTTTGGTACTATATTACATAAAGCATCTGTGCAAATGATGGATTTGTTTTTATTCATTGCTTCGAATTTGCAGCGTTGCAATGCAGACTGATCTACAGAATGAAGGTAAAAAGCACTGATCAGGTTTTTTTATGCAATATTGTGAACTTTGGTAGTCAGATTGATTTAAATAGATCTGGATTTAATTAAGATCTGAAGAATTTAAAAAGCTTTATAAATTGATTAATAAAATTTGCATTTAATTGACACTGTATGAAAGGCAGTACAGATAATTTATTTTTGCTTATTAATCATTTTGCTTACTTATTCAGTCTCTAAATAATTGAATAAATTTAATGGATAATTCCATTTAAAAGCTTTCAGATGTAAATTTTTGTTTTTTAATTCATGTCCATATTGTGTTTTATTGATCTGAATGCTTGAACTAGACAGCCATTTAGTATTTAGCACTTTCAAAAACTAAAAATAATATTTGTTAAACAAGGGTTACAGTGTTAGTTAGTTAGTGGACATATAATCACAGACACAACACAAATAAAAATATTACCAGCTTAAGAGTTAATGAGATCATGTTAGAAAGCCATTGATTGATAAATTTGCGATATTGCTCTTTGTTGGTGCTTTGTTTGCTTACTGTGCCTCAGTTTGTATGAGCAGTGTCACAGGATATACTGGCCACCAGAGATAAAGTTTGTATATTTACAGTCAAAACACCTTTGGAGGGAAAGACGTAGTAGCACTGGTGTGGAAGCGGAAGAGCTTTGGAAGAAAACCCCAGTGGGTTTTTGCACATTATTTTCACAGTGTTTCACAGTTACAGATCAGGCTGAAAGGGTCCAAATTAAAAATTTCACATAGAGGGACTATTAATAGGGATTGCTCCTGTTCTACAAATTTAAGACGGTGATGCATAATCTGCCAGCTCTCAGAGCGACATGACTCCTATTGGCTCGTCGCACAGTCACTCCCACTACAGATATTAACCTCACTGACCTGAAACGAAACCATACAGTGCAGCGAAGTGTTTCTTGGAAACTCATTTTCTCATTAAATTTAGCCGGAGAGAGCAGAGAAGTAAAGCGTAATTGGCTGTCTCTGTGGTCAAGTATTGATATAAATAAATTAATGTTAATGCCATTGAGAAACAGGTGGCAGTAGTTAAATGAACTATGCAAATCCGCGGACAGCTTGTGTGTAATTGCAGTGCCTGTTTTCAGTGACAGAAACAGCAGTGTAGTTCTTATGGGCTCAGTTTTTATATTCTGTCTTAATCCCCCACTGTGCCCACCATTGGTGAATCCACCATGGGTCTAATTCAGGACCGCCATCTGTCTACCAGAACTGTAGATCCAGACCTCAGGCGCACTTAACTTAACTTGAGACTCGAAGCTCTAAAGGCTGTCTGTTAAAATCCAGTCTTGGATGCATCGCAAATGAAGAACATTTAGCACCGACTCAACAAATGTCAAAAAATCTGTTTTCCAAATGTCGGTTTAAACATGTTGATGGACCGAAAAAAGGCAGAACTCAGTGTGCAGGTCAGTGCAGCACCTGGACAATTTTTGAGGGTGCGTATACTGGAGTTTTCTTCAAACTCAACAATTTCTTAATCTTAAAAGGCAGCAGTTGAAAGCATGTTTTGATTTATGCCCAGATGATTACATTCATTAAACTAGTGTCACATAAGTATAATATGAATACTTTACACACCAACACTCAGAGACGTTAATGCAGTAGAACAGAAACAGCAGTAATGAGATGGACTGATGAACACACACTGCAGCATTACACAACTTACACCAACTCTTTAGTAAAGAAAATAACCTCACTCTCAGTTTGTTTCAGCTTTTAAACCCTGTGACCTCTCATCGTCTCGTACAATGATGAAATCTCACTCAAGGATCAGTGTGATAAGACTTGGGACTCTGTTTTGACGTCCGGACTCCAGACTCACTTTGCAAGTCTTTAGACTAAATTGGCAACCTGAACGTTTGTCCATTTTCTCAAACAGCACTGACTTGCAATTTTAAATGGCCCAAACCAAAAACCACCACAACAATTACTAACTTTAAACTGTGTTCGTAAATATAAGAAGAGTGGAACTGCAGGTGCTCGTAAAGAGAGCTGTAAAACTCATCTCCTTCTACCTTTTATCACCAGCATCATTCACAAAATGTTGGACTTGTAAGACAAAATTTGATATTTGACCTGAAACTAAACTTGAGATGTACCCTGACAAATAAGACTCAGATGGGAATTTGTTTGACAAGGCTTTAAACTTTAATTGACAAGCTTTGAATCTTGACTTGAAACTTAGTTTAACGAGACTTGTGACTCCTCAGATTTGTCCCAACTGGCCCGAGACTAGTCTTTGATTTTCTCTAAAAGACTTGATGACAGCACTGTCATGTAGACTGTCAGTTTATCTGGGCATGTGTTTGAAGAAGAGACACAAAAAAGCCACTTTTATACCAATATATAACAGTAATATCCACCATATGCACATCCACATGCACACTGGGTTCAAAGAACAATGGCTGCAGACAAGTGTATAAATATCCAGGGCCATTCAGTTCTTTCCTTTGTACTGGTTTAATTATCTGAAATCTCCTTCTCCCCCTTTGCCTCTAAGAAAATTACAGCTACTGAATAAGTAATTGGCACTTGCAAATCAAATTGTCTGCTTTCCCTTGTCTATCTTATACTTGTTGGGAGGAAAAACAAAAATCTAACAACTCAGTCTGTTTAAATATTCATGCGAGGTCATTTTTCTTCCCTCTGCTGTTTGGTACTTCATTCTCCTTTCATAGGACTTTATAGAAATGAAGACTAAATGTCATAAATTATGCAGAAACCATGAGAAAGGATTATTTTCAGGCAACAGCACTTCGAGGCCAGACGGGAAATTCCTGCCACAAAGTGCATTAATAATTCTTCAACAACCTTAAATGCGCGATTGTTTGTTCAGACAAAAGTAATTCTTGTTCCTTGTGAGCATCTGATGTCAAATGACCGTAACAGTTTTCTGCATTACTCCTGCAGTGACCCCGTCTTTTATTTGCATGTCATTAAGGGAAGAATATAAATCGTACGATGGGGAAAAGCACCAGGAGTTATCGTTTGGAGCCATATGCAAGTCAATAGGCACAATTCTTAATTACATTTTATTTCCCTCGAACTGAAGCAGAGGAAAAATACATTTCTTTGAGTTACTCTGAGCGGCTGATTAAGAAACTTTTTTATAATTTAGGGACAAACTAAATCCAAATTAACTGTCTGAACTCCTGAATCAGTTCAGGGCTCTGCCAAGGAACTTAAAGCTGCACCAGTCAACATTTTTTTATAATAAAAAAGGATTAAAATGACTAATGTCAAGGGACGGGTTGGTGCTGAAAAATCACAGAATTGCCACCCAACTTTTGCAAAGCATTTTAGTGTCTTTTAGTTCATTGTTTTGGTTCACGCTCACTGCTCTTATCCTTCTTTCTTGAAGCAGTAGGCAGCTGTTTTAAGCACTAAAAACCACCACAAACTCACCAGACGCTCTTTTCTCAGCACCAAACAGCAATCATCAAGTTAGCAACTAGCTGATAAACACAGTAAAGCATTTAATATCTAAACAGCTGGTCGAGACCAAACCTGAGCTAACAGGAGAGTGACTTAAATCAATCAGACCCAAACACAACTTAAGATAATAACAAGCTTATAAATTCTTATTGGTCCACAATAACTCAAGCCATACTGTTAAGTCTGCACTATTACTACTATACACTAAAAATAATAACATAATTCTCAATAACATGTACTGTTTCTGCCAGTAGATCCCCAAAAATTCTGTCAGATGTGTCAGTATACAGCCAACTTAAATGCAGCTCATTGAACTGATGTAAAATCACAACATTTGTTACCAAACAGCATCATATTATCTTTAATTTATCCAACATGTTAACATAAAACAACAAGTTTCATTACTCAGACAAACATTTTTTTATTTCCTCTTGGTCATCAATCTGCTGATTGTCCTCTTTCACAACATGAGATTGTTATTCATGTCACTCTTTCGCCTTTGTTTTTAATCAATTCTCATCCTGCGTAGTGCGCAACAATAAATTAGATTACAGCAGCACATGTTCTTCAGGTTGTGTCTGACGGAGCAACAGGGGGCATAAAGGACACTGAAATTAGTCACATGTAGGGTGAACGACTTTGCCCGCCATGAGATACATATACTGATAATGAAGGTCAGACCAGACTATGTGTCACATCATGCTAATATTAATCTCAATACTGTTCCCTGAGGTGACACTGGGTCCATGTGGCTCATAAATAAATGTCATTAAGTAGCTTTTTCAGGTCTGAAGTGGTACACAAGTATGCAGCGTCACAAGTGTCGAGTCTTGCTTCACCAAGTGTTGAACAGCGGCCTCTTAACTCACGCACTGATGCTTGAACCCACAACCTCATGGCTTCTAAGTAAATGTTATGCTTCCGCAAATAACAGCTGATGGGTTTATCTGTCGGAAGTGATTTGTTGCAAATGGTCAAAGCCTGCAGGGTTTGGTAGCATTTCCAAACGGCAACCCAATAAACTCCAGCCGCTGACCTTTCTGCTCTGGTCATTGGTTCCTGGTCATTGGCCTTGTTCAGCCCAACTCAATTACCACCCCTAATGTCTCACACAAACACACAAAGAGCCTCTTGCAGTCAGTGCCCACGAGGCATTTCAAGAGGAAATGCCTTAATCTCGTTTTATGCAGCTTTCACTCTCTTTGGGCTGCAGCTCATTTCCTTTGCCTCATGCTTTCATGCCTTAATATTTTCCTTTTTTTTGTTCTTCTTTTGTTTTATAAATGCTCTTATATGCTGATAACAGTCTATAATAACTTGCTAATCACATTCTGGTCTCATAAGCCTTCAATATTCCAGATATTTAGATGGTTTGAGGAGAGCTAAAGATACAAACATCATCGTTATCTCTGCATGAGCTCACAGCTGAAACTGAAACTACACACTGAACTGTACATCAGGGATGGTACGTTAGTTTGCTTAATATGTTCCTTGACAAAACCTGATGAGTGTTTCCTTCTTGGTGAGTACTTAGTGTTCGATCACACCCTTCAGATCACTTACAAACTCCTTTTTTCTGACCGGCTCAAAAAAATGAGTGGTTGTCCTGAAACCTAACAAGTCAATAAATCTGTGAACCTACACAAACACAAACACACACTATTGCAACATTTTAGCAAGTGGAAATGATTGAAAAGGAGATAGTGTCAGTGTCTCGGGGGGATTTTCTGGGGGCTAAATGTTCTGAATCGGTCCTGATAACACCACAACATTACGGAAAAATGGACGCAATCACTCCAGCCAACAAATTCGATCTCTCATTATCTGTTAAGATGCTGCAGGCTGGGCTCCTTGTCTGTAGTTATGATTCAGTCACCCACAGCTTTGGGAAAGACGATCATGGTGCCAAACATTGATTGTACCATCTCATCTGAGGCGAATGACACATTTGAGCTTTAAAAAAATCAATCATGTCACTTCAATAAATCATTTAAAATGGACCAACAGATGCTGCATTTTACTACGTGTAAATAAAAAGGTGAAATGTGAGTGAAATCGCTCAGTTTCGGTCCTTCTTCTCCCTCTGTGACACATTGGCTGGGCTGTGTTGCAGTAGTAAGCCTTGTTTGGGTGTGAGTTACATAATGCACCAAATGGGGACAGTTCTCTATCTGTTAACAACAATGAATGTCCAGCCAAACGCAAACACTTGAGCTTGATAATTTGATGCTCATCTGCTGACTGTTACTGAGAGGAAGAAAAACACTGAAATATGTCAAGTGGCTCAGAGAACAAGTGCAACAACAACAATCCACTTAGCGACATGATTACCGCGGCACTAAAGCACATCCTTGTTTTTTTCCACCTTTTGTCATTGCCTATATAATCTAACAATTTCCCATAGTCCTTTGTTTAGAGGTAAGGAAACGCTAATGGCCGAAGATTCTGCTCTTTGCAACTCTTACTTTTCTTTTTGTTTTGATGTAAACTCATCTCACCCATCCTGCCTTTCTTTTTTTAAATCTTGATATTTAGCTAACTTTACTGTGTTTTTCTGTGTTTTTGCAGGAAGTCGGAAATGTTTAAGCAAAGCCGCTTTGAAATGCAGAGCAGTTATCACACAGAGTGCTGTGTGACACAGTGGGAGTCAACTCAGCACGATACAACATTCTGTTAAATGACTTGCTGATTTTTTGGGAAAAAAAGTTACAACTTTTTCAAAAGGGATGTTTTTGTAAAGCCTGCATCGAATCATAAAAGCGATTATGATTTTGAGAAACATCTGGTTGCTTCTTTGCTTTATTTGTTTGTGCAATTTCTTGAGATTTCCTTTTATTTCAGTACAGCAGTTTCCCCTTATCAGAATAAACATCAATTATAAAGGGATTTAAAGTTGTTTTGATCTAATAATTAGCAGCTAAACAGTTCAATCTAATGATGCCACACTTTTAATCCTTCAGCCAAAGTTTGCACTGCGACATCTCATATCTTGGACAAAAAATGCCTTTAAAATGATCTTATTTATTAGTAATTTATTTGCAGGTTCCTTGTCCAGGACTCCTACTTAGACTTTGCAAAACATGTATGTGCTAAAAGCTCTGCAGGACTCAGAGGCTTTACATAAATACATTAATGGCGTCAAGTCTTAATGTGGCGCAGAGTGTCACACTTTCTGGTCATTTTTTAACTTCATTCTCTTCCTTTTATGGGCAAAAATCCCATTTTTCCATATCAGAAGTGTCACTTGCCGCCCTGAGACATACTTAATGCATTTTTGTGCTAAAAATGAGGGATGTGGCACTTAGCACCCCCCCTCCAAAGTGAGACCCTGACACCCCTGAAACGAGGAGGCCAGCAGAGTCTGACCTGTGTTATCCTCAGTGCATGAGATGAGGTGAAGGATGATGGGATACCACATTAACAGGAGAAGGCGCAGAGCCGAGACCTTGGTGCTGTGTTACATTACACCTGACACACACTGACCGAGTGTGCTGCGCTCAGGAAAACACACTGTCTGGTTGGTTTAATGGTTACATGATCTCTACAGACTGTTGGGATCATTTTCTCTTTGCTCCGCTCAGCTTTGGACTCCAGAGCTCCACGAGTTTTCTATGTTTTTCTCTTTGTGTGATTATTACCTGGTATTATTTAAGAGTTGTCAGAGACAGTTACATAATTAATGCCAGTCTAGAAAACAGAGTCTGATGGGGTCACAAGTTGAGAAAATTAATAATTGACAACATTTTTCATGGGAGTTCTGCAGAATAACATCTCCAGCCTCTCTGTAGGGCTTTTTTTTTTCCAGTAAACTGAAGAGGAAGCCGGCACATCTGTGCAGAGCAGAAAACGTTGCCTTTGATTAACTCTTCAACAGGGAATCAAATGAGACACTCAACACACACAAGACTTGACATTTTGTAGATGAGTCACAAGGTTTCGGTGGTGTAGGCTGTGAGAATAGATAACCATTGCTCAGAAACTGCTGGTCAGATTATCTCTGTAGAGTCAGTAACTCTGAGTCATGTGCAGATTCTGTAACACTCCTGTACGAATCTGACATTGTTATGATGGCATTTCTAATCCGGGAGGCGAGTTTTAACATGCAGAACGCCTTGTAATGTCTGAAACAGGTTCATGAACTCATTGAGAAGATAAACCTCTGCTCTCTATTCAGTTAAGATGACTTGTTGGGTTTAGGAAAAGATCATAGATTGGGTCAAAATAAGAAGATGATGTAAGTAACCCTAAGTCACAAAACACAACTAAGTTGCAAAAAGACTCAAAATAGCTTAAGACAAAACAGGCTGCAAGGACTTTATATGTAGCATGTAATGTCTTGTTTGTTTAATTTACATCAAAAACTCTCAGCCTGATGACAAGAAATAGTCCGTAACCTCACCTGACCCCTGTAAAGCAAAATATTCATTCTCTTGTTTTTGGCATGGATTCATCTACAAGATGTTGAGTTTAAAATGAGTTAACTTGTGATCTTTTGAGGTGTTGGTTGGCAGATTTTTTAACCTTTGCACAGAGTCAAACCGGCATTTTTTCCTGTTCATGCTAATCCAAGCTAACAGTGTCCTGACACTTGCCTCAGCATCGGTCACATAATGTTTATCATCTGTGGCGTCATTTAAAACCATGTAGTCAAACATCCTTGAGAACAAGGCAACAACTGCACGGTAAAATTTTTTTACTCTGTTTAAGTGAGTTTGTTATGTGCCGAATAAAAAAAACAGTCTAAACGTTAAACTATTTCAAATAACAAAGTGGCTCAAGTACAACACTCACGACGCAACATCAGACGTCAGTGGTTTATTTCTGCTAAACTGTCTGCGTGCTCCTTTGATAGCTGAACCTGCATCACTCAGAGGAGATGAATGGCTTTCTTGACATTTCAAAGGCTCTTTAAGATTGTATCAATGCAGCAATAAAAATATCAAGATTACTATTCAGTGCTCAAGGTTAAAAGCCATTTTCGCAGTCTCGGCATTGATTCAGCGTGACTTTGGCTCTTTTTCTGTGATTTACTGCCCCCTTAAGAAAGACAACAAAGATGCATTAAGAAAGTGTGCAACTGCTTGTAACAGTTGAGATTAATGAACAAGATAATGGAGTCAAAAGGGATATTTAACGTTATATTCAATGTTAAATCAACATATAATGATACGACATGTTTTAAACACTGCAGTATCCATCTTATCCATATGTCAGTGCTTTCTCTCCACTGTGTGTTTGTTTGTATCTTTATGTTTCCACAAGTTCATGGTGGGTCAGTTGCTGCTCTGTGCACACAAGAGAACACTCAATTCAACAAGAAAACACTGGATTTAAAATTACAAGGTGGAATGTGGTAAATAATAACGAACGCACCTTAAGATTGGCAAGAAAAATGCAGCCTCACTCACTTTATTGTATACTGTGGCCCTTTTTCCTTATAGGCCTTTAAATAAAAGACCATTTAACTTGAAAAGTTAATATATTTGTCTGTGCATTTGATTTGTTATGGCTGGTTATGCACAGTATTCCTTATGTTCAGCTGAGATGATGGCAGGGGGTCACATGAGGATACTTTATTAAAAAACTGCCAGTATGTTTATCCTTAAATATACCAAAATAACAAAATATAGCTTCTTCAAGTACATGAGCAGAAATCGTTTAATTCTTAAGCTTTTTCTTGGTAAGACATTATGTAAAAGGTGATCATTTCCATTTTCATTCTGCCCAGCCCCCTTTACACGCCCCCCTCCTGCATTAATGAGGCAGGAATTTACATATTTCATACACTGGGGGTGAAGTGACCCTCAGGTAAGTAAATGTATGAAAAGGTATAGAAGATATGGTGATATAATCTGAACCCATTATTACTGTCACACAATTATCAGGACCAACGTGTTCATCAGTGATTCACTGCTGCTCTTATTTAAAAGACAATTTGTTTAAACTGCAGTG
>JAPZDV010000016.1:9603828-9614227 GCA_029814665.1 Acanthurus lineatus
AACAATCAATGCTGTCATTTTTCTGTTATAAAAACTCTTTGAATTTGCAGCAAGCGCAGCCTGTAACTGGCTGCAGGTTGAGTTTGTCACTAAACTTTACAAATTGGCCAGATGGTGGCACTATCTGTGGTCAAAAAAAAAAAACAAAACATGACAAATTTTCATTATTCCTCCAAGTTTTGTCATAACCAAAGTTACCAGAGATATTACATCTGAAATAAAAGTGTAAACTTTTAATAAAAATATTATCCTAAGGCTAAACATTGCAAGTTTTCGCAAAGTCTTGATCACAGCAGGAAAATGCATTAAGAGCTGATTCTTAAAAGAAAACTATTACATTCACCCCTTGAAGAAACTGGCAGCCCCTCGGTGCTTGGCGATTCCATGTGTGCAGGTTGCAAATGTGGCATCTTTTGCTTGTCCTTTGTTCAGTAAGTAGTGATAACCATGTAACAGCAGGAGAGCTTTCAAGGAGACAACCCCCGTGGCAGTCAGGACGGAAGTCTGAGCACAAGCGCAGATGCACCAACTCTTCAAATAACGACCTTTGACCCTCTTTTAACCCAACCTCATCTCTCCAGAGTCCTTGAGACAAACATAAAAGAGTCAGAGTCGAGACGAGGAACCATACTGCTTGTGTTTTGGCATGGAGGGATGTCTGTTTACGCTTTGGGATTTTTATACAAGCTCAAACAAATCCAGGAAAAATTCTATTCAGACTGTAGAGCTTTTAGAAAAAAAATTATTTTTGTAACAAAGATCAACTTCAAGAAAAAAAGCCATTTTTTAAAATTTAACAATTAAACTCAAGATTCCGGTTTATATGTCCACGATATAGTTAATACTTCTTTAAAGAGACAAACTAAGCTTGCAGCACTGGTAAGCTTAGAATAGAAGGTGTTATATAAGAGCTGAAAAGTTTTGGAAACTACTGTGGACACCTGTGAACACAAAAGCCAAAAAAACTTCTGTTGTTTTTAATCTTTTGAGAAAGATAGAGGCAACTCCATTCAGAGCCACATAAGAGCAGATTGACACTTGTTCCCTCTGGGAGAGAGAAAGAAGAGCTCTCGATGGATGATCCCCCGGACTTACTGGTGTGACTTATCTTTGCTCAGACATGGTTTAGCACTTAAGTCTAACAGCTGTTTGTACCAGGGAGAGTTGAGAGAATTGTGAAGGGCAAAAACACATCAGTCTATAACCCTCCGAGTGAAGTAGCTGCAAAAAAAAAAAGAGAGTCTGAAGTACTTAGCGGCTGGTTGATTGAACTGCTGAAATACAGTCTGAACACAATCAGCAGGTGATTCCATTTGCAGGAATTTCCACATTAACAACTTTTCTGCTAGTGTTTTTCAATTTCACGCTAACTGTTGCAAACCTGTGCACAAACAGAGCACTGCACAGTAATGTGCATATAGCAGGTGTGCAAGCTATAACTTTAGTGTGTAGGTGTTTTAAGTTCATGATCAGCGTCTGAGTTACATGCATTTTAGTGACAGCTGCTGCGTGCGCATTTGCAGTTTTCTGACATTTGCAGAAAAGCTTAAAGGGCCCCATACTTTCTGGAATTAAAAAAGTGGCGAGACATAATCGCAAATTAATTACTTTTTTGCTTTTAATTGCATCCTCGTTTGCTCATCCTCAACCCTACCTGGGAGCACTTGACCCAGCTTTCATGGAAAATATGCTAAAATGCATGCAGTCAATAGCTGTTAGCGAGCTGAGAGAGGTGAAGTGAAACCAACGGAAAAGCAGGCTCATATTGCTATCGCTATTCGTCATGTCCAAAAGACCCAGGAGACCCTATTTTATAAATGTGGGAAGTTTAAGAAAATTAGCATTTTGTTAAGTACTTAAGAATTAAAATATATTACGTAAAGTTTCAACTGAGGGCACACTGGCTTAAGTTATATACAATATTTACTAATAAATTTGCTTTGCAGGAATTTTTCCTCATATGTTCCTTTCACAACAACACAAACATTAGCTGACATTTTGGGGAGTCAACAGCTATCTTCATTTGTGAGCCTGGCCTTTCCATGGCTTGACATTTATCCTGCACTTGATTGGTTGAAGGAGAGGAAGTACTCTAACCTCTCATGCACTCCCTACCTATCCCTTGTTCTCCTTGTCTCTTTCAATTAAGGACTCTGCCCTCAGGGCTGCCGAGAAAACGCTCTGAGGCTTTAAAGCATCTTGCTTGGCCTCAAAAAGGGCACAAATTTAGAATTCATGGCATTTCAGCTCGCATGAAAGGACTTCAACATGCTATTACATGCTTTTTGGGCAAAATCAAGCAGAGTGTGCACATGGATTGGTGCGCAATGCAAGATGTTGCCGATGATGTGAAAAAGAATTTTCTCTAAAAATCTTTTCAGGCTCATCACTGTGATGTTTGCTCTTAATTAAATTCAAAAAAGATTAATCGTATTCTGTGCACAATGTGTCCTATGATTTATAACAAGCCTAATCAACTAATAATCAACTGAGTGTGTCTCTCTTATCAGGCCTGAGGCACGTGGAATAAATTTGTTATCAAGGCGTTTTCATGACAAGATGGATTTAGAAAAGAAATGAGCCCATTTCTCACATCTTGGCGTGACATCCTTAAGAGTCAGGAGCTTATTATAAGATACACTTTCAAATCCAGCCTTATTACATTTGATGCTATTCAAGGTGTTCTTTTTCTTTTTAGAGTAAGCAGATTTAGGATGTATAATTGACTCTGCAGCCAAGGCGGAGAGTAACTGCACTTTTTAGGTAACTGTACATTACTTTAAAAATGCTTTTACCCCCTGCATTTGAACACAAGTGCCTTCTCTCCTTTTACTCTGAAAAAGGCTTGTTAAATCGATTGTGATGGTGTTTTAAAGAGGACTTATCAGTTATTTTTATTTTTGCATCACTGTGCTCAGTCTTTCCAACATCAAGACTGATTTGAACTTGAATGGATGGGATAGTTGGGACACATAGAAAAGACATTTCCCTGAAGTATCCATCAGTGCATATCATACATAAGACATGTAACATGATAAAAAAAAAACTATGCAAAGAAGTGTCAAGACAAAAAAGACGAGAGAGGGAGAATCCACCACAGAAATTAGCATGCAGTATATCTCAAGTGACAGACAGGCAGGAAGAACTAGCAGCAACAGTCAACATTGTTGATGATGACTTATGACCTCTTTTATTAGCATGTTAGCATGCTAACATGCCTACATGCTAAACAAAGATAGTGGACATGATAAACATACCCGCAACACATGTGCTAAACGTAACGAGCATTGTCATTATGAGGACATTAGCACGTTAGCATGGAAACATGATCATTTAGCTCAAAGAACTGCCGTGCATTAGTGCATACAGAGCTTATAAAGTGGTTTTTGACTGTGGGATGCAGTTTTCCAACTGTAAAATATTTTGGTGCAAATGCAAGTAAAATTTCTGCAATAATATTTTTCACAGTGAGATTTCCTAAAAACACATGAGCAAATTGCCTTTCTGTATTTAGGACACAGAAGCTGCAGGCCAAGCAGCACTTTGCTCACTTGTATCACATCAGAGCCGCTAACTCTTGAAAGGTGATACTTTTTTCTTGTGCAAACAAGATAATAACTTGTGAGCACAAGATCTTGTGTGCACAAGATAACGACTTGGTTCCTAAAGATGATTATCTTGTGTGCACAAGATACAAGAAACAAGTATCACTTTTCAGGAGATCAGGTGCTCCATACCTGATAGGATGTAAGTAAGCAAAGTGCTGCTTGGCTTGTAACTTTATTGTCCAAACACAGGGAGGCAATATGCTTATGTGCCTTAAAGAAACCACACAAACCTCACTTTTCAAGATAATATCAAGATAATAACTTGTTCACTCATGATAATAAGAGATAAAAACTTGTTTCCACAAGTTCCCAAAGTGTTTCTGGGGGTCAGGCCTTACTGATAACTGGACCAGAGTACAACTTTATTCTTTCACTAATTTTGGTGAAACAGGGTGATATTTTCTAAACATTATCTGATTTTCCCTCTGATTTTCTTCGACCATTTTGTCACAACTCCCTGTAACTTGCACAGTATTTTCAACAGAACCGAGAATCTCAGATCCGGTGATGGGGAGGAAGCCCGCCCGCACATGAGCCTTTTCTCTTCTCACTGAGCTGATCCAAGCAAGCGGCTTACTGCGAGTGAGCAGAAAGAGTTGTGGGGACATCAGAAGGATGGCAGTGATTCATTATTTCATTTTCACGCAGCAGCAGACATTATTTGCACAGATGTTCAGAGGATCCACTGATGTATGGCATTCCTGAGCCGCTCACAGCTCAATGAACTGATAACTGCAGCCACAGAGCAGTCAGTCTTGCAAGCATCACCCTCTATTTCAGCCCACAGTGAAGGAATGATGTCAGGGTGGGACACTGACCATCCCTCAATGACAGAATCTTCAATTATTTTATGGAAATCATCTTGTTTCCTCTTAATAAATATAACTCTCTTCAGACAAAGAGTAACTCACGGGCTTTAAAGAAGACAAGAATTAAGAGTGTAATTACTTTTGATGCTTTATAGGCATTATTCTTGCAAAGTATTTGGTTTGAAGATCATGTGATGTTGTAATGTGTTTAAGTATGCTAACACTTTAAAACCTCATCAGCATTTCTTTAAAGTTTTTTATGCAATTATTCAAGCATTAATGGGCGATATAATTAATAGTTTAAGTAGTGTGGTTATTGTAGTTGAGTTCAGTACTTGAAAGTGAAAGTGGGTGTCCTTTGGGTCTTTAAGTGCATCTTTTGTGACAAGTTGGGTCTTCATGCAGAAATTTACTTAATCTTAATTATATTTAGTCTTGGAACGTTGAACTTTGGCAAATTTCAGAAAGATGGTTAACGAATCTCTCCCCAAAGTCAGTTTTTGCAGACGCAGAGCGACTTTTAAACTGCTGACAAAACTCCTCCTCTGAAGTGTGTAGCAGACTATTTCAAGACATGCACAGTCAGCCCATTATCACTGACGAGTGCATAAATATTAATCTGGTTCTGTTATCTGCTGTGAGGCTGTGGGTTGAGGGACAGCCCAGAGGAACTGCAAGTGTGTCTGGAGCTTAATGGTGGGTCTGCAGTGCCAGAATCCACTCTTGGACCTAGTTATTTAAAAAAAGCTGTCATGACAGGTAGACGCATGTGTGAATGTGTGTGTGTTACCACTGAAACTCTCTTTCCCTGTCTCTGTAAGAGCGTGGAAAAAAGTCTGTTAATAAATACACTAATAAATAATCAATATATTTCAAAGAGGTCAAATTTTTTTTGGAAAAGAATTCGCATAAAGACAGGAAAAAAATTAGGGCATCACAAGCCAAAATCCCAATTCTTCACTGTCTTTTCTGCAAACTGAGTTTCTTAACAACTCACCCTGACTTCCTGGCTGCTTTCAGGGACAAAAAATATAGTTTGAGTGTGAAGGAAAGGCCAAAATGCACAGAAGTCACATTTGATAAATACCTTTAAGCATGTGGACATTGCATTTATTTGCAAAAAAGGCTGTTGTGAATAGGAGAGGGTAAATTATGCTTAAAAATACAATGAGATACTGTAATAAATCTAGATTTTCAACTATAATTAGTTGAAAAAAATGCTAGATTTTTCACCCATTAGTCAAAATAAATAATGGGTCAATGACCCTGAAATACAAAAACAACAGATTTACGTCTCTGACAACTACAAGTCTGTCCAAATTCTAACTAGCTATTTATTAAAATGCATCTCTTCATTATCACCGCTGCCACCACATGCTCGTTATTTTTCCGATCACTGATGGGATTCAGTGAGGCAGGTGAAAACCATCTGACCACATGATGAACTGCACTCGCACCGTCTCGGTCCTTTTCTTCAGCTTTGCTTTCTCATGTAGATAATCTGGAAATGATCTTATGGGCTTCTGATTTTGTTCAGATCCTATTACACGCTCAGTGGATTGACATGATGAAAAGCTTTGATGCTGAAGCTGTCGCTGATGTTTAAGTCTGCAGGTCCGGTCAAGGTTCACTGTGATGGAGCAGTTGGACATAAAATTTAATATCCCTACAAAAAAAAAAAAAAATCAATAACTGTAAAGGTGTTTTACTAGAGTTAAATCCTATTAGGCTTTACATCTATTTTGTTCACTTTGTGCCAAGTATATAGTATATCATTTATTATTTTCACTTATTAATCAATGTCCTTCCTGCCATAGTGAATTAATGGGCTGACACAGGCAGGTATGATTGATCAAATAATGTAGAGTTAAGGGATAAATGATAAATCCTTTGGTTTAACACCCATTTTTCACTGCACAAAGAGAGATTTCTCAGGTTAGATAAGTGAGTTCCTGACATGTTTACATATTAAAAGGTACTTGCACACTATAATCTGTGGTTTTATAATACTTTCTCTTTTTATTGTTGAAAACAAAGATCCTCAGAGGATATCTAACGAGTATTTCTGACGTTTTTGATGCACATTTTCAACTGTGTAAGTCTGAATTAACAGATTTTTTCCCCCTCTGAGGCAGAACAACAAGCCTAACACAAAACACTGCCATATTATCACCTTGTAAAGTTGTTACAGCGAGTGTGTCAGCCAACGGTTGCGTGTTTACACATCCAATGATACATGGCAGCATTAACATTTATTTGGAGATCTGCTTATTTTTACCATCTGGTGAACAAACTTTTAAGTTCAATATTCACTCTGCTTTTAGCTTTTAGCTTTGCTTTGCAGCGCCCCCTGAGAGAAATGCTCTGCAGTTTCCAAATGCAAACGCAATATTTACCAGGAAGTTGCCAACCTTTTGTGCCTGCTGTTTAGTGCTTGGTAGCACACGCTGCCTGCTGCAGCTGAACGTGGGGTTCATGAGAGTGTAAGACTCCAATTGGACCAAATAAGATGTGGTGGCAAAAATATGGGTTGTCTTATTCATTTTAATGTGGGAGGTCTGACTGGGCCCAACAGTACAAACTGCAGGGATTTCTGGGAAAAAAACAACACAAATTCATGCAAAAGCTCTGCATCAAGCTCTGCAAAAACTGATCAACTTTTGGAAAAATGCAACTGCATGGCACACTGTGGTAGCCATTCAGCTGATCAGGGCTTGATGACCCTGCTTTAAAGGGAGGGCAAAGACGATAAATTGCATAGAGGTGCAACAGATGAGCTGATACTCCAACACAGTCACACAATCCTGCTGCAGATTGGGTTTGAAACAGCATTTAGACTGAACTTTGGGTCTTAAAAACCAAAACAATGAGCTGAAAGATGTCAAAATCTGAGGGTGAGATCAGAGTCAAGTGATAATTATCTGCGGTTTTGTCATTTTAAATAACCCCTTTCCCATTACAGAGAGTAATTTGATCCATTTGCTAATATAAAAACACTGATGAGAGCAGTGTTTTTTTTAAATGGCATAGTATTTTAAAATTCTTTGCACAGAAGCAAAATTATCCCACCTTGTCAAAACAAACATTAGGCCACATAATAAATGAAATGACGGGTAGAGTTCATTTTATATTTTGCAGTTAATCCAAACTGTCATTCTCTTTGCTTCTCTTTCATGTGGAGTAAATGGGCAGGTTTTATCCGCGGCTCCGCTCACATGCTGAGCACAGCTTAAGATGAGTGACATGACTGTTTCAGGAGGTCATGACGGCAAAGCAGACGCAGCATATGGTGACTGTCCCGCTATGATAAAAAAAAAAAACTGTCTGATCAATTATTCATTGACTTTTGCTTTTAATTTTTAAAAAAAAACTAAAAGGTGGCTGCTTAGAGTTAATTACATGCGGTGCATGTACATGATATTGACATAATAATGCTTCTGTGATGCATTATGCATCATAATAATTGAATAGTTTATTGATCTTTAAAAAACTAAAAATTCTTCTTTGTGTGTGTGTGTGAGAGAGAGACTTCCTGTGCAGGGGGGTCAGAGTCTCTCTCAAGGACACATCAGCAGAGAGAAACTTCCCTCGGAAACAAACTGAAAATTATTGACGAATGTCACATGTTCGTGAGGTCAGAGAGTAATCAGTGTGAAACGTGTGATACGGAGCAAATGAGTGAAAATATGAAAACAGCACGTGATCGCTGACGCCCAAAGGGTGCCCGAGGCTCTGTGTTACTCATACAGTGTGACTCACACTTTGGTGAAAAGGACAATTTGTATCTGTTTGATTAAATTAAAAAAGGCGTGCATGATACACAGATAAAACAAGGGATTAATCTCTTGAATAACCACAGGAAATAAAAAAAAAGACTAAAGAACAACTCATAAAATTATCAAAGCTCAAACCAGGAGGAACTGATCTCCTTCAAATACAATGGGAGGAAATTGAGAGCGTAAACAACCATTAGCTAATGTGCATCCAAACGATTCATTTGCATGCTAGACCTTGAACAAGTGTGGCTGAAATTTATCATAACAAAGCAGAGAGCTGTCACACACACATGCACGGTCCAGCTGAGGTTGTATTCAATGTGATACGCATGTCCAGACCCTGATTAAAGGCTCAGTGTGCACATGCTAGTCAAAGCTAAGAAAAAACACTGACTCTTATTAATCTATTTATGTAAATCTTGGTGTTTAAGCAAACAGATTTCAGAGATTTGCATGTATATGAGCTGGGAGGCTCAATGTCACGGTCAAACATTGTATGTGTTTCTCACTGTAATTCTCGACAGCTGTCATGGTGGTTAAACACCAGAGATATATCAAAAACTAACAACTTAAGGTTTAGATAAACACTCATATTAATCTGAGGTCACTTTCTGCAGACATTAACATGCCTTAAACACCCTTTAAGACTTCAGTAAGCCACAAAATGTGATGCTTAAATCACTCAAACAATGTTTTTGTGAAGTACAACTCGACTACAAAGTGTCAGAAACCAGCTTGAAAATGAATTAACACACAAACTCGACAACATGGGGGAAAAAAACTACATCTGACCTCTAAAACAAAGAAGTTATTCAATAACAAAATCGAATTTCATACTATTTTTTATGCTTTTTGCCCTAAAATGTTAGTGGCTGCCGTCTGGTTATGATAATGTCCATCATTTTTTATTTAGTCAAGTACAAGGTCAGCGAAAGCCAACTGAGGATGAAATATTGTTCTCTGTGGTGAAACACGATGTAAGAGCTCACGTCTGTGCTTTACATTTTGTTTTAAAGGGCAAAACTAAGTCTTATGCTTTAAAAACAACACATCATAAATATTTCATAACTTCTTATCTATCCTCCAGAGGTTCTGCTCATAATGTTGTACTGTGACAGGAATAATATTAAAAAGATTCTATCATATCCCATCAAACAGTAACACTATAGAATATTTAAGATTTGCACTCTTTAACTTTGTTATGAAACTGCTGCACAACAATTTCCCTCAGGACAAATACGGTTCTTATTTTATAGGAACTCAGATTTAAATTGTTAATTACCTTTAAGCTGCACTGTGTCAGTAATTTGCAACAATTTTGGTTGTTTTGTCTGGGTTGGCATCGGGCCCTTTATGCTCTTTTGTGTCTTAGTAAACATTGTGATGCAAACATATGGATTTTAAGTTCATCTGCTCTTTATATTAGCTTGTTTTTTCTGTGTTTTTTAAGTCTTTAAAAAGTTGCAGAATGCATCTTTAGGAGTCAGTCTTTGGTAAACTCAAATAGGAAGACGAATGGATAAATTTGGAATGGAAACAATTACTCAGTGAATTAATTATTTGATTCATCAACAACATTTTGATCATTCATTGATGACTAATGCAAGGTTGTAAAGCATAAAAAAAGAAAGAAATTTTTAATTTGAAAGTTTACCATATAACATAATATTATATGATGATATATATAAAATAATTACATGTTTTTTGATGTTTTTTGCTATTTGTCATTGTGATTTGCACATCAGGGCTTAGTCATTTTCCAGTATTTTATGGATTAAATCAACTTAACAACAATAATAACTCTTACTTGAAGATCTACATAGAAAAAAAAATTAAAACAGGTGTCCCGTTCAACAAATATTGAGGACTTAAGGCGCTCACTGCACACAAAGGCCTGACAAAGCCAGAACTTTGACAGAGATAAATTTCAAGAGATACAGTATATCTATAGAATAATGACAGCTGACAGATCATTTCATGGTATGTTACCCACCGTATCGGTTTTAAAAGACAATTAAGCCAAAAAGTGCCATCATGCTAATTGACTGTAACGTTAACTCTTTTGTGATATAATTAACATTAACATGGACTGTTAAAACCAGCTGCACAGACTGTGTGTCTGCGTGTGTGTGTGTGTGTGTGTGTGTGTGTGTGTTTTACGTTTGACATGATTGTGTTTGGCTCATACTGAGGAAAAATGCAGAAG
>JAPZDV010000016.1:9614327-9628010 GCA_029814665.1 Acanthurus lineatus
TGTGTGTGTGTGTGTGTGTGTGTGTGTGTGTGTGTGTGTGTGTGTGTGTGTGTGTGTGTGTGTGTGTGTGTGTTTTACGTTTGACATGAGTGTAGTCGGCTCATACTGAGGAAAAATGCAGAAGAGCCTCTTTTGTGTGCGAAATTAAATCAAGATCTCAGTATCTGGCATCAACCTTGGGCACATGATAGATGAGTGTTTGATGTGCTTTCAACTTATCGTTTCTTATGACTTCATGACTGACACTGTGAGGGGGTCCGAGCTGCAGGAAACGAGCGCCGATAGGCTGCTGCAACTCAGACGTCATTGGATGAAGATGATACTACTAACGAGGGCTGCGCTGCTCCTTTTATTTAGTTAGGAGCTGTGCCATGAGTCACATGATGGAAAAATTGGGAGCTATTCATGTATTCATTCTATTAGGAAACAAGTGAGAGGCAGAAAAAAAGCCTCTTTCAGAAGCTGCTGTGTGAGGGATCCTATAGAAGCAGAGAGCCTGTTAAAACGCTGAGAATGTGTTCATGAATTCTGTGGGCGACACACTCATCCCTGAAATACATTGCATAAGTTATTTTACTGTAATTCTCTGCAATCTTTCTGCTGGGTTCAGATATTTGATCCAGTGCAGAGTGGACAAAACTGAAGTGCTCATCTTCTGTGGGAAATCCTGCTCCCTGACAAGATCTTTACATTATTATTGATCAAAGTAAAGTAACACCTGCTGTACCAAAGCCTTTCCTCTCTCTTTTAACGTGTCACATACAGCAGCTTGACTCAGGACCCGTTAACAAAGGGTTACACTCGTCTATGTGTCACATACTATGAGGTAAATCCATTTGCAGCTATTCTGGACGCTCACGGCATCGGCTCTGTCCGGTGAAGGAGAAAGAGTGAGAAAATGACAGGGTGAAGGCTGCGGTAAAGTGGTGAATCACACAGAACAAAAGCTACTAAATGATGGTTTCAGTCCTAAAAAAGTGTCAAGAAGTTTGGCTGCCCACACCGAACCAAACTGTGGCTGTTGCACAGGGGTTAAACACGTGTTGGAAGAGGCTTTCTGGCAGGAGGGCTGTGTGCGTCACACACCGACGAAAATGGAGAACCCATTGTGTTTAAAAGTGACATCAAAGGGGGTCTTGACCGAGCAGCAGCATGTGATGAGTTGGAAGCGAGAGAGTGTTGGCTGTGCTGCATTTACTGAACCCTCCATTTGTGTGCCGAGGCAACTCGCAATCTTCCCCTGAGTCCACTCTTACTCACATACAGCTCATCCAGACAGCTGCAGTCCTCCTCAAATCTGCAGTATAAGCCTGTATCAGCACACTCTGAGCAGGCAGTTTGCATCAAATTTGAAGCACTGCTGTTTGCTTACAAGGTGAGCGAGGACACGAGATTTCCACATCGCACGACACGATGCAGGCAGGCAGGCAGGCAGGCAGGCAGGCAGGCAGGCAGGCAAAGCTGCGGTCAGGTTGCGCAGATCAGACTCTTCACACTTTGTCAGACCTGCAAAGGCCACACGGCCCTTAAAACCCGTTAGAGAGATCTGGAGCATGAATTTGTAAAATGACTTCTACCCTCTTTTTGTTCTTCTTGGCATGTACACTGTCATCTAGGTTACCATAAAGTGCAGTGCAGCAGACCACACATGGCAGCTTCAGTAGAGTACACAATGAACTATTGTTTTCATTATTGATAAATCAAGGACATAATTAGTCTATTAAACAATTAATTGTCTGGTCTATAAAACATAAGTAAGCACTGAAAAATTCCCATCATGATATTCGCTTAGATGCAACTTCCTATGATGCAACAACAAGAGAAACTTCAGATTCTCACATTGAGGAACCTCATAAAAGTTTTATTAACACAGTAAAAAAAATAGTAATTTTCACATGCATCAGGAGCAAATGAAATGACTTGCTCAGTAAGTTTTGTAAAATCGGTTCGGGACTGAAGCTCCAACCCTGCAAATTAACGGCCAACCGTGTCCATCAATTACAGGCTCATAGCATGACTGCTTGTGTTAATCTAATTAAATACAGCAGCATTTCAGACGAGCAACATGTGAACACAAAACTAAAGCAAAAGTGTAGTGAAAATAAAATTATTATAGTTAATTAATTATATTTTTTATTTTGAAAAAAAACTATATCAGGTGCAGCGAGGCAAAAACAACATCAAAGAACAAGCGTAACATCTGGACACTCTGAAAGTAGGAATCAAGCACCAGTGCATTGTGGGTATCATCAGTATTTGACACTGCCCTGGTATTAAACACCCATCAAAGCACGGAGCATTGATGAATACCCTGCAGGGATGCATTAACTCGCCCATCGCTCATTAGTTTTATTGGCGGCCTTAGGTATCCGGCTCGTTGATCATCATGACTGGGTTCATTACTGCAGCGAGTCCACTGTACTCACACTCAGCTCTTAATTATTGATGCTTTTTACAAACTAGAATAATGTTCGACAACAGGGATGAATAAGTAAAAGGCTTGTTCCTCGGAGATGTTGTGAGAATATTTCTTGGCTGGAGGAAGTCAGCGAGTTCAATCGGATTTTGTTCCTCGCCAACTTACTTTACAACATAATACAGTTAGAAAACGGAATCTGGAAGATTTTTCAGTGTCCAAAAATGTCAGCGGTAAGGGGAAGTTCAAAGGCCTCTGGTGCATGTTATTATGACCTGCCTGAACCTAAAGTTGCCTAAAGTTAGCATCAGTGCTGCTATTGGCCAGATTGCTGCATCGTTGCTGGAACAAGCATCATCTGTGGGCTGGAGACTGTTTATAAAAAGCCAAAGGAATCTAACGTAACCAGCTTTGTTACCTTCTCCTGTTCTTTGCTCTTGTCTTTGTCTCTTGCTGCTGTTGTTGTGTTTAAAAGAATGACTGAAGATGTCTCATTTTGTCAGTCTTAACATGGTTTTGTGCCCAAACCAGCAACCAAACATGGTAGAGTTTTGTCACATGATCACAACTGATGGACACTCAACTACATCAGTGTGGTATCTCTATGTACTAACAACATTCATTGGTTCATCCGACAAAAATATTAGACAAAATTTAAAATATATAGTTTTAATTGCATATTTTTTTTGTTTATTTATAGCTTTTTTTAAAAAAAACTTTTATATATAAATATAGGTGTACTGGCAGCTGTGGATCAGGACATAAAGCAGGTCCTCCAGTTTTCAGAAAGTCAGTGGTTTGATCCCGACTCCCCCAGTCTGCACCCAGAAACTGCTTTAGATGGCTCTTACATCAGTTTTTACTTTTACATTTGAGAAATACTGTAAAAAACTTTGCTTCCTGTTAATTTTTCCTCACAATGTTTTTTCAAAGACCCCAAAAATCCCTTTTTCTTAATTCTCAATCAGCTTCCTTCTAAGTCAGCTGCTAAAATTAAACCAGTTGTTGTCATTTCTCTTGAAAAACTTCTTCATGTGTGTCTATGTCGGTGCTCTTCTACGGTTAAAGTTGGGAGAAACTTGGTGTCACCTACTTTCATGCACCCATCAGGATTTAGCAACATTTAAATCAAACTCAGCTGACAGTTGGTGGGTTGTTTGCTCGTGTTGTCAGCCGCTGTCAGTCACTTTGGATCAAATCACACCCACGCGGTCCTGATGAAGCCTTTGAAGAGTTTTTCAAGCACTAAACTCTTAATAAATAATAACGACGGAGGTTTAATTTTAAATTTAGGCAGGAATATTTAATGCCAGGGAGGAATACTTTGAATATGAAATCAAGTTGTCAGGGGTTTTAATTCCTGAGTGATTCTTTTTGTGTTGTCTATTAAAGAGGAGCAAACCAAAGAACCTGAGTAAGTGTGAAAACCAGAATTAACACTTTAAAATGCTAAAGTGATCGTGCTGATGTTTCCGGACTGGACCTCTTATTTCTACAAGTCTTCAGTGATGAAAAGTGATTCATCTCGACTCAATCTTGAAACAGATGCTGCATAAAACTGTGAGATAACAGACGGTAATACCGCTGTACCTGCTCTGATTCTGACAAATCAATGTATCTGCGCTCTCATCCTGCAGATGTTTCTGATCTGTTAAAGTTTGACTGCAGCTCTGACACAGATGCTTGTCAGTGACAGGCCTTCAAAATGTGAAAAGTGCCGACAGTCGGTGCTGCAGCTGCCCCTTAAAAACTGACATGAACCTGATGTGACATCGCCTGCACGTTGTGTCTGTTTGCAGGTCGTTCACACATGAGAACAGAACAAGGTCTGAATGTTCTGTGGGTTTGTGTGTTTATGAGGCTTGCTTATCATCATGTGTTACATTATTTATGATGAAACATTATGTTTCTGTACGTGAGGCCTGGTTAGGTTATATGCAAAATCACTCTCTTCACAGTGTCACACCACCATCCTCTCCTCCAACCTTCTCACCACAAAATCAATCAAAATTCAGTTCATTTCAACCTTTTCCACCGTTACAGAACTGGTTCTCTTATAGTTCATGCACCTAATTTTAAAAGGATCAAAGCATGTGCATGAAAAACAAATTTGTTTGGAAGTCAAACAGTTGGTTTCCGAATGATTTTTTAAAAAATAGCAGGGTTTTTTTTTGACCTGAAGTAGGAACCAGAGTGGGTGTTTCAAGCTCCGCAGGTCACTGTGAACTATTCAACATCCTCTGTTGATGATGTATACTTAATTAAAATGGTTCAGTGTGGGCTGGTTTGCTAGAAGGTGTCAAGAATCCTGAGCAGAAGAACTGGTTCATACAGCAAAGTTAATTTGGAAGTAAAACATGCATAAGGGCTAATATTTAATAAGAGCTGTGCACATTAATATGTGCTGTTGAAATGTTGATATGTTACATCTGAAATTTGTGCGTATCTGTGCCCTGCAACAACGTAAACTGCAAGAATTTTTCGTGACGAGCAGGTTATATGTGAACTTTCCTGGTCAGTGAAGGCAACACTGGAGAGAAGCTTCCTGCATCAAACTGTGTTGCTTGAAATTCCATGAAGAAGAGTTGTGGCGCACTTAATGTGAAGGATGACTGCGTGTGGGTCAACAGCTAATTGAACCAGTAAATTTTCAGCAGTAAATGTAACATCTCGCAAAGCAGACTAACAGGATTTTGTCAGCCGGGGGCCATTTTTCATCAACATACGCCGCATCATTAACTCGGCTGTGTGTAAATACTGATCACGATCCACACAAACATATTCAAATGTTGACATTTCACAGAATATATTAAGGTGCTTTGGCTTGATTAGCGTGTGTTTTCAGTTGAGATTATGATGTATTTTTAGATTGATGTCAAAAAACTTAAAAATGATCAAAAGTAACAAAAGTAAATCTGCTCCTATGAGAGGCTGAAAAAATGAAATGTCTTTGCATTTAAAGATAATTATCAGGATAGTTGCTAATTACTTTTCTGTCAATTGTTCAAACAACTAAATGTCAGAGAAGTAGTTTTTATAGGAACAAGAAATTAACTTATTGTCCTCTTTTTTGGAGGATTTTTAAAGTGATTAAGAACTCCTCAACTTTACCAGTAAAGTAATATTAAACTACAACTTAACGACAATCAGTATCCTGACAGGACCTCAATGTTCTCCTGAATAAGGGGAACAACAGACAAAAAGCTCAATTAAATCCTCTGAACAACTCAGAGTGGTGAGTTATTTGTGTGATCGATCAGAAAGCTTTCCTTTTTCCCCTTTATACAAACTACCAGCGGTTCGGACTTGAGTCAGACTCAAGTAACAAATCGGATGACTTTATGCTCAACTTGACAAATTTAAAAAAGACTTGCAAATCGACTTTACTTCAACACCGGTGACTCATGATTTCACTTGGACTTGAGCCTTTTGGCTTGAAAATACTTGATACTTTCCTCCAAGTCTAAAGTTTAAAAAGTACTTTATCGAAAAAAAGTCTGCCAGGAATCAATTTATTCTCATTAACACTGTTCATTCTCAGCAAGTCAGCACTTAAATCCCCAGATCCATTTTATTTGAGCCAATTCAACAGCATCCAATCAACTTGCAGGAGAAAACAGCAAAGAACTAATCATACCTAACTGAGCTCCAGCCAGAAAAATATCACTTTCTGCAAAGTGAAGGGTGAAGGAAGGACACTACAGACCAAAATGCAACAATTTCCAACCTTATTTCACATTTGATGTTGCACAAAGAACGATGAGTCAAGGCTCTGCTGTTAAAATGGCATTAAATTAGGTAAAGACAGCTTTATGACCCATTTAAAAATCGTAGTTTTAGACTCAGGATTTGCCTTTTGTGACATTGGATTTGCAAAACAATGACTTGGTCTCACCTGTTTTACTTAAAACACGACTGAACTGCAACAAATGACAATATTTTACATATTCATGATCCAATCAGACGGATATCTGGAGGATTTTGTGCAAGTCACCAGCATCATGCTGTTATTACTCATCTTTAGACACATTAGGTGTAAGAAGAAGGTTGGAGAAGACAAGTTCACACATCCGGTTTACGACCTAAACTGAAGGAAAACAATAAAGTTCAGAAACAGAAGTAACAATATGAGACTCACATAACTGTCTTAATGACAATACTCTGCCTGTAGGAGGAACTGACAGAGTCACTGCATGTGTTGTCCGATTATAATAAACCTCCAGATGAGTCAAATAGGTGCTTTTCATTCAAAAAGATGATTCAGATCTATTAACGTTGTCAAAATCATTCTTTATAACACCAAATATGTCATTTAAATAAATAATTCTGAATTACTACCTGCAAATAAATGTCTAATCAGGGTTGTATGGCTTGCTGCCATTAATGATCGACAACAAAAGGGTTCATGCTGAGCTTTCACTCAGACAGCTCTCCCCCTCATAGTTCCTCGTCATGCCTCACAAGTAGCTTTTGTGCTCATTTAACAATACGCCGCTCAATCCTCGGCAGCTCCGCAGAGACTGTTTGTTCGCTCAGCTCCCTTTGGCCGACGTGCTCGTCTCCGACGTCCACTTAATGCAGCTGAACCTCTGCTGTAAACAGATAAAACCTCTGCTGCAAACTTTGGTTAATTCACAAGAGAGAAAAGTTCTACTCTACTGTCTGTGATGAGACATTTTTTTTTCCCTCTTTGCAGCTCCATGAACGTGTGATGCCATGCGTCCAGCCTGCTGATTCATCCCTGTTTCCAGAAAGGCGGACAGCAGCACAATCAGATGGTCGTGCTGAAGACAGGCCGCCGTTTGAGAACTGCTTCGTGATTTGTTATCTCGCTTGTGAATATCAAATGGGTACAAAGTGATAGGAAACCCTCTCTCATATATTTTAATTCCATCTATACTTAACTTGCTTTATTAACACATTCAACAAAGCGGCAGTACTTCCCTCCATCCACTAATGATGCAGCGGAAATGGCTATAAACATCTGATTAATTGATTACATTAAGTTAAAGGTTACACTGAATGCAACTTTTGTTTGTTTGCAGCAAAACTCCACAGGGGCACCTTTAAGTTTAAGCGTTCAGATGATGTATGAGATAATTAAATACGCTGTAATGTTGCAGAGTTTTCCAGGAAAAAACAAACACTCCCTGGAGCAAAGATTAAGGTCTAAGTTCTGGTCCTGAACCGTTTCCACGCGGTCAGCAGACTCACAGTGACGGACGGCCATTAGTCACAATGAGACCGACAAGACTTTGAAATCTGTGATGTTGTGTGTGAAGGCTGTCGGCTCATCTCAGCTCCTGCACACTCGACACGTCTTAAACCCTGCAGATCACCGCTGATAGCCCTCCTCTCCTCTGCTTTTCCCTCTTCACCTTTCACTTCCTCTTTTTCTCTCCACGCTCATCTCACCTACTCGCCTCCTCCTCTCCTCTATCATCATCATCATCATCTGTCCTCTCCTCTCGTCTCTTATCCTCTCCTCTCCTTCCCTCTCATCTCCTCCTTTCCTCCATTCTCACATCCTCTTGTCTTCCCTCTCCTTCCCTCTCTCTCTCCTCCTCTGCTCTTCCAACCTCTTCTCCTCATCCTCTCCTCCTTTATCTTCCTCTCCTCTCCTCTTGCGAAGCCTGTTGTTTTGTGTGTCAGTCGGCATATCACAAGAACATAGAATACAGATACATCAAGGAGAGTTTACAATCAATAATGGAGGAATTCACATCAGAAACACAGGTGATGTTCACACAGATGACGGAAGCATAAATGCAGTCTGACTGTAGAAATGATATGTGGATCTATGACGCGTTACAGATGCAGCTGTGATTTCTAATGAGCAGCAATTAAGAGAATGAGGTGAAACTTTTTTTGTTCCCGTTTGGCAGCTCTGACTTTGTGAAAGTGAGTCTGGACCTGCAGGTTCTGCTGCTGGTGGTGCTTTGGAGGCTCCGAGGAGCCGAACGAGGAGGCAGAAAGGAGGCAGGGCTGCGACTGAGGGGTCACGGGTTCAATTCTCTGGACAAGCTATCAGGATGAGGTAAGACAGTGAGTCATACTCTCACCTCTCCCTGCAACAGACACTGAAGTGCTGCTGAGGTCTTCTAAAGGCTGTCAGCCTCCTCCGGGGTGGACGGACTAAAGGTCTGACCGGGCCTCTTCAGTTTGGATTTAAGATAAAGCCTGGAGACATTACACAGCGGACAAACTGAAGGACAAATTCAGAGGGTGTCTCCGACATGGTGGCAAGGTCTCACTAAAAGTCTCCTGCTGGACACTATTTTATGTAATATCCAAACTTTTATGCTTTGTTTTAGGTGTTTAACCTTTATTTTCTGTGCTTTTTTCTGTATTTGGCTCTATATTTTAGTTTTGCAATCTCAGTCTATCCACATATGCTCTATATTTTATGCTTGTTGAAGTTTTACATGCTCTTATTCTATTTTTATAAATATTTGATGATTAAAGACTATTGTCTGCTGAGATGGAAAACAAAATTCTGCACTATTCCACCTTTAGGCTTTACATTTCTTATGATTGCATTGTCTTTCCCCAATATTACATACTAAGTACAACACATGAGTGATGAAACACTGTATGTCTTTTAAACAGAAGCACCATTCAGCGTGATTCACCACGAGGCTGATACGTTTTTTGAGACGTGTAGATGAGCCTTGAATCTGTTGACTTGCTGGTGAGGCTCGATGTTCTCGTGAGGTGTTGGTGTTGGAGAGACCTTTTCTCTTTTCAGACAAGGAACTGTATCTTCAGGAGCTGGAGATGCTGACATTCAATGAGAAAACAGACTGAAAAGATGAGCGCTGCGCGAGGAAACCACGGCAACCCTTTGTGCATTGTAGGAGGAATCCTTCATTTTTGAGAGAAATGAAGGTTCTTTCACCGAGTGTTTGAATCAGGGTCAGTAAGCCATGAAACAGACGGAAAAATGTGATGTAACAACCGTCTTTAGCCTTTAAGTATATTGATTAACAGATATATGAACTTACAGTCCACGTGAAAAGGATATTCAATAGATAAAAGAGATACTATTTTTGCTGAATTTCATCATTTGCTACTTGTGCTTTTTTCATCAAGTTCTTTATGTAAATTCCTGTATTTTCTCTGGATTATTTCCCCGTAGATTTTGTTAATTTGACTTCTCTTGAAAAAGTTGGATAAGGATGCTCTTTTAAAACACTTGTAGCTGTTTTATATTCACATTATTGCAGTAGGAGCTACCAAATATACATTTCTGTGGGATTTTCAAGGATCACATTTAAAATATTCCGATTCATTAAATTTACCTTTGTGTCATGGACAACCTTGAGTAAAAACATACCATATCTGAGCGATGAATGCTATTCACTGACATGAATCATGAGAAATATTTCACTTCATTTGAGTTTATTCAATAAAACGGCTCTAAATCATACATACAAGTCATGATACTGGTCTTCTTCACCACAGTCCCTCTGTGACTGCAGCACCAACACACACTTCACATATAGTTTAAATTTGCAAAAGCGATGCCTCGGTTCAGATTGATTTTCCTAAATCATGTTTTTTTAATTGCACACTGCAGGAAAATATCAGTCGTAGGAGTGTTGGTTTATTCATCTTAAGAATAGCTTTTATCTGTTTAGCAAGTGAACTCTTTATATGTATGCATCTGTGCATGTCCAGTGTGTAAGTTTAAGACTTAACACTGAAAAATAAACCCATGGAAAAGCATCACAATCTATCCTTGATATTAATGCAAAGCCCCTCTGAAAACACACATCTTCATGTGTTTGCCAACTATTGAAAACTCCCTCTAAACTTTCCACTTTTTGTACAATAGAAACTCATTTGTGGAGCTTTTGTCTGCTAAAAAAAAAAATCATGTTTTTATATACTTTGTTAAACAAAGATGCCAGTTTTAAAAAGGTCTCTTATGAAACATCAGGTTTGAAATGCAACAATTTGTACTACAACAGCGAAAAAAACCTCTGAACCTTTTTGCCTCGTGACTCTTGAAAATCGGAAAGGTGTCTACTTGACTTCCATCACAGCGGCGTGCGGCGCTCTGTGCCGCTCTGTTCTGCAGCGTTGGGAACAGCTATGAAAACTGTAATTATCAGAGCCTCCTCTCCTTTCATTAAGCACTGTTTTATTGGAGAAATACAACAGAAAAAAAGGGGCTACAAGCAATAAATATTGCACCACTGGAGTGTTTTGTTTCTGTGCAATAAAATCAATTCCCCCCTGAAGGGCCCAAGACTTGTTTGTAGCACTAACAGATTATAAGATCCAGTAGGTTTACATAATGTTAGAATAAGTCGCAGACAGAGATTTTCCCTTTTTGAAAGGGATTTTGATTGTAATGAAATACTGAAAAAATTGTCCTGTAACCCTTTTGATTAGATTTTGTGACAATTTCATGACCTGCTGTGATGCTGGGTTCCCATATATATATACGAGTGTGTGCACAAGCCATAAAATATGAGCTGTGGGGCAGTGGGGATGTGTGAAGGAAGAAGGTGAAACGCAGCAGACTGTTGAAAATCCAATCTCTGCTCTCAAGTCCAAAAAATCTCACCCAGCCTCACATCTTCAACTTCCCTCAAACTCTCCTCTCATCCACTTACTTCACTCCTTCACTCGCTCTCTCTCTCCCTCTCAAGACGGCTGCCACATAAACACACACACACCACTCCAAAGATCTAATCCTGTAGAAGTCTCTGAGGTTTTTTGGTCACATATCTCTGTATTTCACCTCAAATAGCCTGACAACCTTCATGGTTACAGACAAGCTTGTGCAGCTTGTAGTGCAAAAGACATATTGTGGGTGCAAGCAATGCTGACATCCAGTGAGTTGGGGGTTTGAAAAGGGAGAAAAAATGTGTCAAGATACACTAAACATAGACTGCACATTGATGTATCCTCGTATTTTATCACATCATTTGGAAATCTGGCATTTTTTTTGCTTGAGCTCAATAATAAATATAATGGAAATTAGGATGATTTGTACTAAAGTACAGTCTTGCTCCTGGTCTTATCAGGTGCCAGCATCATGAAAATAATGCTCTGTGCCGGAGGCGGGGCAGCAGTGGGTGAGTTTTATGAGAACAACACATGGGGCATCATTAGGAGCGAGAGCGCACCATGCTGAAGGAGGGAGAGCTGGGGCTGGACGGCACCGAACTCCCGACCGACAGGACACGCGTGACAAGACTGTGATAAGGCGCATGGGAAATTATTTCTTTTAATATAAGTTAAAAATCTTGAGATACACATGATCAGCAGTCTGCAAATAATCTCCAAAGACTCCGTTGAGTGGGAATCTTTCCGTGCGCTCCGCTCCACACCGTCAGGTTTGTCAGCTGGCCGCGGAGCTGCGCGTTTTTGATGGACTCTCCGGTCATTAGAGGACCGACCGTGAATCCACCAGAGGATGGATTCGTTTAACGCCAGCGGAATGGACGCGTTCACTGTGATCCACCTGAATTCCTCCTCCTGGGGTCTGGACAGTGGATATTCTCTGGCAGCGATAGCGAGCATTGCTGCTCTCGTAAGTTTTCTCATTCTCTTTACGGTTGTTGGAAATATCTTGGTGGTGATCGCGGTGTTGACGAGCAGGGCGCTGAAAGCCCCGCAGAACCTTTTTCTGGTGTCTCTGGCCACCGCGGACATCCTGGTCGCCACTTTGGTGATGCCTTTTTCTCTGGCGAATGAACTTATGGGCTATTGGTATTTTGGAAAAGTTTGGTGCGGTATTTATCTGGCTCTGGATGTTTTGTTCTGCACTTCGTCTATTGTTCATCTGTGCGCTATAAGCCTGGACCGGTACTGGTCCGTTACGCAGGCTGTAGAGTACAACCTGAAGCGGACTCCTAAACGCGTCAAGTGCATCATCATCATCGTGTGGCTCATATCTGCTTTTATCTCATCTCCACCTCTCATATCTATAGACAGCAACAATGATATGGGCTCTCAGCCTCAGTGCGAGCTGAATGATGACACTTGGTACATCCTCTCCTCCAGCATCGCGTCCTTCTTCGCCCCCTGCCTCATCATGATCCTTGTGTATATTAGAATATACCAAGTGGCCAAAACCAGAACCAGAAGCATGTCGGGAAAAAATCCCAGGCCAGATGGTGTAACACAAACTGAGAATGGGATGAGCAAAGCAACCTCTCCTTTCCATGGCGAGAGAGAGAACGGTCACTGCAAGTGCCCGCCTACGCCCACCCAACGCACCGTCACCATCGGGCAACTCACCGAGGATGCTGACATGGAGGAGAGCTCCTCCTCGGAGGGCAAAGGTCACAAACTGCAGAAGCAGGACTCCCAAAGAGCCAAGAGGGCCAGCCAAAAGAAGGGCTCCCTCTCCAAACAGTCCACACGCATCTCCAGAGTCAGCAACAAATCCATAGACCTCTTCGCCTCCAGGAGGAAACGTCGCCGGAGCTCCTTAGCCAGGAAAAAGGTCTCCCAAGCCAGGGAGAAGAGGTTTACATTTGTCCTGGCTGTGGTCATGGGGGTGTTTGTCGTGTGCTGGTTCCCCTTTTTCTTCAGCTACAGCCTGTATGGTGTGTGCAGGGACTCCTGTAAGATCCCTGACCCGCTCTTTAAATTCTTCTTCTGGATTGGCTACTGCAACAGCTCCCTCAACCCTGCAATCTACACAATCTTCAACCGGGACTTCAGACGAGCTTTCCAGAAGATCCTCTGCAAGTCGTGGAAAAAGTCCTTCTAGATCTCACGCAGACCTGCTGACCTACCGTGACAATCTTTAAGGAAATATTGAGTCAGTTTCAAGAAAAAAAAGCTGTTTTGTGTGTGACTGCCACTTGTTCTTCACTGTTTCATTGTCCTGTTGTAAATGTCATTGCAGTTCACACCCTCAACCAGCTGCCGGGTGTCTCTACAAAGCTTCAGTATGTTTCCATGAAAGGCTTTTTACAGGCTCCCCCAACCTGATTCTTCAAGGCTGCTCCAACTGAAGTGTGCTGTCAAGCTTTCGAGTGTTTCATCATTAATGAAGTTTTTATAAACCCTTAAAAAGATAAACACAGGTCTGGATTTATCTGCTAGGGGGGCCTCAGGGCAAGAATGAGCTCCTGGGCCCCTAAAACTCCCTTTTGTTCCTTTCACTCTCCGAGCAGTGTGTTAAATTTTTCTATGCTTTTTGTGCTCAAATACTATTGGCCACAGGTTTGCAGTGTTGAAGTTTTCTAATATAAAAATTGAGGAATATGAAACATAAACAAGCACAAAACTGACAAAAT
>JAPZDV010000016.1:9637321-9649570 GCA_029814665.1 Acanthurus lineatus
TCACTGATGCTTGGTAGATGGGTACCAATGATGTTTTGGGCAGTTTTAATCACTCGTTGCAGAGACTTCCTGTCCTGGGCCCATCCCATGCCAGTTTGTGATGTTTCCAGTCATTCCATACATATTTCTTAATTGCCAAAGCTGGTACCTGCATTACCCATGAGGCAACTTGAGTGCCAACATTTAAAACAGAACAGGATATTGCTAATCTCACATAATCAGCACTATTATGTCAGATACACAAATTGTGAACTTGGGCATATCAGAAGCCCACACCTGAACTGAAATACACTACAACCTGATGAAAAAGTGAATATTTTCCTTTAAATGTTTAGTTTCCATTTAAAGCGTATCTGTTTCTTAATTTTTGCAAATTTTATGCATTCGAGGCTGTACAGTTGCAGAAACTATAAGATTTTACCAACCAAAGGTGAGACATGTCATACAACACAACATTACAATATTTGAAAAATGCATTTTAATGTCAGCTTTCTGAAGTAACTAACAGCTTTATATCATCATTATGAAGCTGTTACATTTCATTTGAGCAAAAGCTTGAGGAGAAGAGCCACAGCGGCCTCTGTCAGAGACGTCATCTCTACAAAAACACAATCTGAACAGCGTCTATGTGCTCCCACTGTTGCCTTTTCTCTCCGTCACCCACACAAAGAGTGAAGACTTATCCTGCCCCAGCTGACTCAGTCTAACTGTGACTGGCACACAGTGTTTGCTGTTTAATCACTGGATTTGTTGCAGCACCTGCAGGCCCACCGATTTGGCTTCAGAGCCCTGTTTTTTTTTTTTTTGACAGCACAAACACAGCGAGCCCAAGAAACAAAAACCAGTAAATATTAAAGACTGATGACTTTTGAGCACTTTCTCTTAATCCAAGATTGTTTTCAATATGCTTTCGTCAAACAGAAAACGTCGACTTGAGCAACTGCTTTTTATTTTGTCATAACATTATTCAGACAGGGGCAAACAAACTACAAACTGTAAATGGGTTTAGAAGACGGGCGAGGAAATCAGCTGGGACTACAGAGGAATTATTGATATAGCAGTCTGATCATTCGCTGCTTTCTGCATTAATGGGAGCTCAGCTCGAGGCAGGTCTGGGATTTTCAGTTAATGGAGTGCCTCATGCCTCATCCTGCACCACACAGGCATCCAAGTGTTCATTTTCTATTAAGAATTATTGCTACAGAAACAACTGCTCCACCCCAAATTGAATATCATGTTGTACATCGCAGAGCAGGCCATCAGGGAAATCAGCAGAGCCTTTTTTTTTTTTTTTTACCAATTTCTGAGTTTCTGAGTTGAAGGTTTAAATTAAAACAAAATCCCTTTAAACTACTTTTAGCTTGCAGATGTTTAGTTGTCATTTAGAGAACTTAGGCTTTCTGAAGCTCAGTGATTAAGTCAATGAAGGAATACAAACCAGGGTTTAAATGACATCAATCACAAGGTCAAATTTACCTTTCAGTTCACCTGCATCAGTTACGACGAACACTGATTCTTATTTGTGACTCCATGAATACAACTCGGCATCATGGACAGGTGATTGCAAACAGGCCAGTAAGTTTTACTTTATGTCACTTTAAGCATCATCCTTCACGGGATTATCCACCGTGATTGGATTACACTTCGGATCCATCTTTTAGACGGTAAGCAGTCTTTCTTTCTATTCTCTCAGTTGTTGTGCAGCTTTTGGAGTTTTCAAGGTCAATAAAAGAGCTGAAAACATCAACTTTTGAGACAACATATGGAAGAGAATCCAAAAAATGCTCAGAATCACGTTTGAACATCTACTGCTTTGTGTTTGAGGGGGTTTAAATTGTCACAAACATCATCTGCTGGTGGGATATAGTTTTTTTCTGTAAGCGCTGCTTTTATGGTCTTTAGCTGATTGGAGTCGAGTCAGCTTTTATTCTGAGGACAGGATCTATGAGAGGGTCTAGAGGGTAGAAATCTGTGCAGTTTAACCGTTATGATTTTTCTATGCTACGCTTCAATAAGACCGTGGAAGAAAAGGAACACAACACTTCAATAGTTGCAACCTCATTGACAATTTAAAAAGCCTAAAGGCGTATAGAGAAAAAAAAGAGTGGGACTTAATCAATGCCTTTAGTTTGCAAAGAGCCTTGAGCTCCCAAAAGTTGACCAGCAACAACAGAGAGAAAGACTAAAAGCACAAAATAAAGTCAAAGTCTGGGAGGTTTCTTAAGGTGAGAAGTCCACTAACTCAAAAAGTTTTAACGTTTTCGACGAATTACTGCCAATTTTTTATTAAAGTACTATTACTCTTGTTCGTCAGTGAACTTAAGGTGATATTTGATGCCAAAATGAGCACTTACAGAAGGCTAGAGGTCCTCTGAAAATGTGTTGCAGCTAAAGGTGAGGAGGACCATCATGCATTTCTCTCACTGATGTCCGACTGCATTACGGTGATTTGCTGCCATCTGCCTTTTTTAAAGGTTGGGTCATTTTGCGGTTAAAGATGGTGGTTTTGCATTTTTAATGTCTTAAATTACACTTATGTTTATGTTACATTTTTACTCATAAATGTTATATATCTAACAGTGATTAATTAAGTGTAACCTTACCTAAACTGAACTGGATTTTAGTCCAACTATAGAGGCATTTTATACATTTTAGTTGCACAGTAAAAAAAAAAAGGAACCCAGTCTCTCCTCAAAGACCCCGTATCTGCTGTAATTCTATCTGCAGCATTTCCTCATTTCTCCCACGCTGCAGCAGAAGGCAGCGGAGATAATTGTATTTCTGAATCTCTTGTGAATGCAACAGTTTCGGGACCTCTGATTAGCTGTCAGTCAGAGAACAATTCAGGAGGTTCAAGCTGCGTCTTTTTTTCACTGCAATACCTATCAAGCTTTTGTAGCTCCAGTCCCAATTTTTATGCACATCCTGCTGCCGTGCGACTTCTTGTGTATTCACACTGCGGGCTCCACCTGCACACTGTGATGAATCATTAAATGAATAGCCAAATGTCCATGTCTGTGACATCTGTGTTTATTGAGGCAGGCTTTTTGATGTGTGAGACCCAATTTCTATACGAACTCCTTGGAAAACTGAGGTGACAGAAATGGGAGTTCAGCCGACAGGTAATGAAAGTAAAACAATCATGTCTTCATATTTTTCTGACAAATGTGTCGTAAGATTTGATAAAAGCAGACTGAATTATATTTTCTGGATTCTATAATGTCTTTACCCACCATGCATTTGCACCACTGAGCCTTGAAAACCTGATATAAACACCCCTTATCATGAACCATTATGTGCAAGAAAGAAAACTACATCAAGGAATAATTATATCAGCTGCTTTCCATTGTCCAGAACCTCTTTAAACAAATCTCAAAGAAGAATTACACCTTTAATTGCGATAAATATGAGGCCTCGTTCGAAGAAAGCGACAAATCCCCCAAGCTTGAGCATACATATGGAAGACATTGTCCGTGCTGTTAATGGATGCATGAAAGTAAGAGTGAAAACCCCCCGAGGCCGTCCAACCATTCGGTGTTCCACAGCTCCTTAATTACTTGGAAGGCTGAAACTTAGCAGACGGAGTGGGCCAGACAAATGAGTCCCTTAATCATGACCTACAAAGCTCTGTTTATTCGCAGGGGGATGTGTCATGTGATGGCGATGGTGGTGCCATTAAATCTGACCCAGAATATCTGATGAGGCTGCAACATTAAACTGGGTTTTAACTGTTTTTTTGAACTGGAAGATTGTTTGTGTCGTATTTTTCATGATGTTGGCTGCTATGTGTTGATTTTCCCTCCCAAACAGGTTGGCTGGTCGCCTCGGGGGCTCAGGCTGTGCTCCTCTTTGTGTGGACTTGTGGGTTTGTGAAGATGCTCCAGTTTCCTCCTGCATTTTGAATACTTAAAGATCCCAAAGACACTTATTTTTCCAAAGGTATAAATATGATTTTGTGTGTGTTGAGTCCTGTGATAATATGCCAACTTGTCCAGAGTGTTTTATTGTCTTCTGCACATATTTATCAAGTAAATGTCCCTTTCAACAGTGACGATGCTGGTCTGTAATAACCAACAACTCTGGAAGGAATAAATCAAACTTTACAGCTCTTTGCATAATTAACAATCATTAATTTTTTTATCAGTTCATGTGAGGTTAGGGGCAGAAAAGCACTGCCAGCGTGAGTGAATAGAGCTGACTTGGGTAGTTTATCTTTGCAATTTCCTGCTCTTTGAAATTGTATTTTATGGTACTTGTAATTTTTTAAGCCATTAGAGCAGCTTTCTGGTATGCAGATGGCATCTGCATGAATATTATGAGTCTTATTTGTATTGATTTTGGCATCATACTTTTGCATTCACAACCAGCTCAGTTACTTAGACATACAAAACACTAAAGGCTGCACATAAAAAAGTGGTGCTTCTTTGAAAAAAACTGCAAATCCTGTTATTAATATCTGCAATACAGTAAATTACCGCTGTAACATTTGCAAGGCAAGGATCATTCCCTTACCGAAAGTAATTGGAGTACGCTTTTTAAATGTCTCTATAGGCCTATTTTGAGGTGTTTTATGTCTAATTTTTTAATCTAGCTCCTGGAAGGCTTTCATGAAATTCATGTCCAGGTGCTTAATGGGACAAAAACGGCACTGACTGGGTCTGCACACTGAAAATAATTTGTATTAAACCACACACTGCTGAATAATGTTTGGAGCACATCATTCCTCTTCAAGCATTGTGCAAAAAAGCAATAATACGGGTACAGAAAATCACTCTACTCTCTGATCACAAGTGCATTTGTTATGGATGCAGCATCAGTTGTTGCTGCTCAGAAGGCAAATGAATACAGCTGCAGTGAACTAAAAATGATGCTTTTCAGACCAGAAGAAAAGCATTTCCTCCCTAAAACCTCTCCAACAGCATCTCAAATAATCATCTCTAGTGAAATTAGAAACTATTACAACAGAATAACAATAATAATCCCCACCCAAAAAAGTGAAAAATAGCTATAAACAAAAACACACCAGCCAGTTTGGCATTATGGAAATTTCCCACTGAAGTTGGGGACAATCAAAGGCATCTTGTTGCTTAAAAGCTTTGACTTTAAAGAAACATTTACTCCTTTTTGAATAAAGTATCAGTTTTGACACAGTATTCCTGCAACACTTTTTAAAGTATGTAAAAGTACTCTGCTATGATAAATATTTTATTTAACATGGCTTTCTTACATCAAAAGTAAAAAAAAGAAGCTTTGAGGCTGGAGGAACATCTACTTTCTCTTTCAACTTAAGAAATTCCACATCCATCAATCACAGGCCTCATGTGGGCGTCGATCAGACGTATCAGAGTGATAAGTGTTGTTAGCATCTTTTATTTGTTTATGTTGTCTGTTAGCTTGTTAGCTTGTAACTGGCAGTGACTGACAGTGGGTTGAATAATGCAAACTCACTCACTCTGTGCACTGAAAAGTCGACTTCATACTAAAGGTTTCAGGTTTTTACTCACCAACGATCGGTTTTTGAATTTGTGGCATACCAAGTTTAGCTTGCAAAAGGTACATTTAAAGCTCAGATTTCAGGGTAGTGCACAGAGATCCCCCCCTTTAGCAAAAAACAAAACACCTGTTTAGATACAGATACAAGTCAGCAAAGTCAAGGTCTGACATTTTAGGAGACATAAACACAAGAGAAACACATTTTGGTGTTGAGGGGATCTTAAATTTTTCAGAGGATTTGAGGGAAGTCTGATTTATCGCTCCCTCTCAGCTGGCATGAATCGTCCTCAGCAGACTAATCAATGCGACTAACAACATAGCATTGCTGTTATCGTTGATGTCATCAGGTGATCACGCTGCTCTCTGACTCAATACATTGAATGAAAGTTTGTTCTTGCTCAAAGTTAATTCCCCTCATGGCTGCACTAAAACAGAATTTTTCTCCCAAAGATGATCATCAACTGTTTCTCATCACAGCAGAATTAGGAAACATGAGGCAGCAGCTTCAGATACATGATTAATGAAAAGGAGCGACTTGTCAATCAGCTGCAAACTTTAACATCATGACTCTCTGAGCCTTTTCGTTCTTTCTTGACCTGGTTGTCTGTGTGCAGTTCTCAAATCGAAGTCTATTTTAACAGTTTCGAGGGAAGTGCATTCCCCATTTTGAGCTTCGCTGCTGTTCAGTGAAGGAAAGCCCATTGTCAGGCGTTTTATAGTCTCCAGAGAGCAGCTATTATTTCTGCACCTGCTTCAGCTGTGGCTGTTTTCTCTGCAAATCCTCACTCACTCACTGAGTGATTCCTGCAAAGGTCAGCTAAAGGAGGACGGTGTTAGTTTAACGACACACACACAAAAAAGATGGGCGCTCGATCAGATCAGCTTTTCAATCAGCAGCAAGAACATTTTTAAAAGAGTGACACCTGCTGTTCTTTTTTTTTTTTTTGATGCTCAGATATTTGACTTTGGTGTCTTTATATCCACACTGTCAGCATTTCTCAAGAAACCTCATGTATTTATTTACCTCATGCATAATATAATGCCCACAGTCACTCACTCACTCACTCACTCACTCACTCACGCACACACACACTAGTATCCAGATGGAGTGGGCACTAGTAAATAATTCAGCAGGGATAAGAACAAGTCAAGGTCTAGGTGGGGAGGAACTGATTGAGTGAGACTTTGGCTGCACTGAATCTTTACTATTATGCATTAAACTGAACTATCACTGATGAGAGTCCAGATCTCAATTGCAAATGGGGTCTGATTGTCTTCTTAAAAAAAAAACTAATCAGACTGTGGTGATATGAAAGCCTTACTCAGCTGAAAAGAAATTGGAAAATGCAAAAAAATGCAAGAAAAATGATGGTTTAGCCACTTTTTCACAGACTTTTTAATATTTCCTGTCTGGTTTGTTACTTTTCTCATATCTGAAGAGCCTGCAACTTGTAAACTAATTGTTGAAGGTTACTTTTAGATTAACACATATTTGGTATGTAAGCAAGCTGGTGCAAGCAAGCAAGCTGGTGCATGGGGGATTCTTTAAAAAAATAATGAAAATATGCATTATGAAATGTGTCATCAATCAACAGTCTCATTTTTTGGCGTGTTTTTTAATGTTTTTTCAGACAACTATGGATTTCTGTGGCATGGAGGGGTGAACTACATCAGGCTCTGGTTACGATTCATAGACAGTTTCTGCAAGTAGGATCAGTTCAGTTGTTTTTAAATGGAATTTAAAACCAAAAAAATTGTTTTTTACCTTTTATAACACACCAGTGAGTGATGAGGAAGTTAAATGTGATATGAAGGACTACCCTAATATTTGCTTTTTAAAAGAATAAGATAGTTCATGTGACATAACATCATATTAACAATTGTCCAAAGCCACAATGAAATTCAGTCATCAGCAATATAAATGAAAAACATTAGTTATTAGTTTCAGTCCTGTAAAATAAAGGAGCAAGGTCGTCTTTCTGCATTTGCCATTTTACACAAGCGGTCCACATGGAGAGAAAACAATCCATTGGAGAAAAGGGACAATACCAATGTCTCAATAAGAGAGAGAGCCTCGATATATGAGGATACAATGAAGCCTTTGTGGCTGCAGCATCAGATATCAGCTCAAACACCCTGGAGATTACACATCAGATTACAGCAAAAGAGAACTGTATGAATAATATTGTCCGTTAATCAGAATTACGTGGTTTCTCATAATTTCCATTTTCTGCTCTTTAACCTGAATGTGTGTTTGTTGTTATGCATACCAGCACACACACACACACTGCAGTCACAGGTGCTGCAGTCCCACAGGAAACACAAGACTTTCCTGGGATTAGTGAGCACCTGTGATTAAGTCTTGGGTCTGTGACAGGTACGCCGGCCACCTGTGGCCCCCACTGCTCATGTGCAGCTGGCAGACCCTCGCTCTCCATTAGCAGGAGAGAGTAAAGAGACGGAGCAGGAGTTGGGCTGTGAGTCACAACAACATCTGGGGGGCTGATAAGGAGGGAAAAGCTACTGAGGTATTTTACTCCCTATAGATAAAGGAAAGAGGAAGCTGAAGTGGCTGTGAAATATTAGTTTTGGTATTATTAGTACCGGAATGGAAAGTAATATATCATTAGCTTTCCAGTAGGTGGACAATTATACGTATCATCACACAACTACTGCACATTTTTCCTTGTACTTTCTCCTAAGTTTTGGTCCCAGTGGTTTACTTTTAAAAAGTTGTTTTGAATGAACTATATCTTGATACAATCATGGCAAGTAATGAGCACAAACAGGGTGACGATAATGCTGTTTGCAAAAAACAGCTCTAAAGACTAAAAGAGAGTGTTAGTAAATGGCAGAAATAATGGCTGCAAAAAGGTACTTAGTTGAATTAATGAGTTAATTCAAGTGATTTTTTTCCACCCCTCCAGCACATTGTTGTGTCGCCTGTGACGTCAAATGATTTGACAAAAACATGAGTAAACCTTGAGACATTATCTTGTTTGTGAACATTTCTGTCTGAGACAGTCAGATAGATTTGCATCTGCAATGGTGGCTGTTAAACAATGACTTAACAAATCCCATGATCCCACGCAATTTGTCATCAGCTGTGTCATTGTTTCCATATCTTTTTTAAAAAGAGAGACATTTAGCAGCAGAAATTATTATGTTATGGAAATTTCTATTTTCTGAGAAAATTTAGTGTTGAAACAAAAAGAGCTTTATTTAGATCAGTTCTGCCAAATAGATGTACATCCAGTAAATATGGGCTAATATAGTAGAAAAGTTCAAAAACTAAGCTAACTAAAATATTATTCTTCATTACATTTCAATAATGTGTGTAAAATGCAAACTTTTACAGCAAACACTGTATCTGTCCTGCATCACAAAGGTGTTGAGTAAACGTACCGAGATGGCAGAGCCTGTTCTGCGCCGCTGATCTGTGCTTATTGCATCAGCGTCTTGTTAAATAAGACATTCTGTGTTGGAGAATTAAATGATTCTCTATTGCACTGTTGTTCCTGGGCTGCAGCAGAGGAAAGACAGCTGGAGGCGATGCAAATGGCCGAGTCTGACTGGACTCTCAGGAACTGCCTCTTAGCAGATCCCTCGCCACCCTCACACTGATTTAAAAAAAAACAGTCATTTGCATTATGATGGAAATGTTTCTCTCTCTCTCTCTCTCTCTCTGAGCAAGCACCTCCTGACAGGAGATATTCCCCTTCTAAGCTCATCTGAAAGACTAATTTGATTTGATAGGCTGTGAGGAGAAAAGGCATGCTGTGTGCACGCGAAGGAGCCCTCCGCCTCTCATCTCGATGAATTAAGCTGTACATTGTGTGCAGGGGCTCAGACACAGACGTAGACCTCGGATGTGCACTCGCCTTGCCTCCACCCAGCCATGCATAATTGCCAGAGACTGGTGCTTGTCTTAATTTTCCAACCAGACAGGTGTTAACTCTACTGAGTAAAATGCAGGTCCGCTCGATAACAAAAACTGCTCCATCTCCCTCGTTTTTGTCGATTTCAGTGGCAGCTCAGGGCCTCAGCTGATCGTGACACAGGGATGCAGAGTGGACAACACTGACCTCCAGTGATGGATGACGCAAACAGTTAGAAAGAGCCTTTAAAGTTTCTAAGTTCAAAGCAACCTTTTCTCTGACACACTTATTTAAAAATTAATAACATTGCAAGAGTGGATTTAGAAAATATAAAACCAAATCTGGCATTTTAAGTCCTAAAAAAATCTTAAGTCTCAGACAGTGAGACACGTCCATCAGCGTTATAAAGTGTCATGTTTTGTAAGAGACATTAAGCCTGAGATTCTTGGTGCTGTGAAAAAATCTTTTATTCAACAAAGAAACAATTAGATGCAGCAGATGGAGTTTGTCAAGCTATCGCAGAACAGTAGATGCTCAAGTTTCCAATTTTCTGAGCAAATTAAAAATGTCTCATCTCGGCTCACAAGAGAGATTGTTGACAGGTTTTTCTTGTCAACATCTGTTAGATCAAGACTGAACTTTCATTCTAAATTTTGACTGAATGTGCTTAAAAATGTTGGAAATTAGATAACTTAACAAATTTGTTATAACTGTTAAAAGCTTGAGAACAGCTGCTAAACGAACCGCGTTGTGAAACATTTCAGTCAATTATAGCCTATTGTTGAGATTTGTGGTGCTTGAAAATTGAAATATATTCTGACGTTAAGTGTTTAAAGTACTGTGTGTTTTTAACTGATGGACAAAAATGTAAAAACACTTTACTTTTATACCAATAACACTGCTGAGCTGTGCTTGCTATAGTCGTGTGTGCACACAGAGTTTTCCTGTGCAATAAGGGATTTGTACTGACTCTTAGGTTGTGCTCTTTTATCATTTTTTATAGGTGTTTTTATAGCTTTGCCGTGTTGATTAAAAGCAATAAAAACATGTATTTAAGGAGTCTAGTTCCTGCTTTAGTGGATGTTGCTGATCTACAGTTCATCTCTGAGAAACACACACAGAGCAGCCAGACGATGATGAACATGAGTATATGACGACGGAGGTTTTGAGTGTCTCTCCTCTCTAATGCCAAATATCTGAGACTCTGTGAGTACACAACACTGACTTTTCTCAGAGTCATAATAATCCTAGGTTACGGATGATACCACAGTTTTGTTGTGCAGCAGCTCACACAATTTTCTTGATTGATGAGGCTTCCCCCTTTTCTTCAAGTAAATTATCTATTAATGAGCCCCCATTGATTGGCTTTTGGCTGGTATGGGGGATTTATGGCCTCGGTGTGTGCTGTGGGAGAGAAATAACCACCAGATTGTCCCCACTGTGCTCTGCATACTAACTGTGTCATTTCAATATGCTGTATTACACAGCATATTTTTTTACTGTGCAAACTATCAATACACTTTAGCTAGTTGTTGCTGTTCATTCAACAAATGTACTTTTTATATCTATATATCACATAATTTTATGAAATCAGAGATTAGGATTAGCAACAGGGCAAAGTAATCTTGTCCCAGGGGCTTCAAAAGGCTTAGTACATGTTGATTTGTTGGTTAAATTTCTTAAATGCACGATATTTCAGGATTTTCAGTCTTGTGGTTGAAAGAAAAGAGATAAATCCTGGAACAACTTAAGTTTTGAAAACTAATTGTGGCCAAGTTGCTTCTTTTGTAAGCTGCAGGTCTAATTGACCTGAATCTCTCAGAATCTGCAGACTAAATGAGACATCATAAGCAGAAGATGTGACTGACTAAAGTACAATGCTGCCATCTAGTGGCAAGAGGATTATGTTACACTAAAATCAGTACATTAAATGAAAGTAGTGTTGCCCACTGTCATGTAAATGTCTGCACTAGACATTTTTTCTTTTTGATCTGTGATTTTGGGACAAATTTAACAAACATTTCAAACCAAAAGTTTATAACTGTGTTCCTCACAGTGGAAATAATTAAGAATACAAAGCAAATGGCTTAATTTGTTTTTTGGAAAATGTTTTAACAAAGTTGAAAGAGTTTTAGTTTGACAACTCATTTGTATATTTATAATAGTTTTTAAATAATGAGCCAAATATAACTACTATTACTACTTAGTACACTTATGTCAACTTATGTTGCATTAACTGAACTTTGCTGCCCTCAGCTGGTAGATTGTGGCAGTAAAATACTTGACTGCTGTTATGGACAATATGATAATCTTTGTTTTATGATGAGTTTTTTAGACTTGGACGTAAGAATTTTGCATATGTTGTTTATATGATGCTTTCTGCCTGCTTTCTGTTTATATTAATGATTTCTAGCTGTATTCGTGTTTCTTTAGTTCAACAATAAAGGTAATTATAAATAAATAAACGACCTTTAAGACACTCAAGGTTAAAACTGCGTGATATCTTTTCCTGTCAGGATATTTCTGTTTGTTTTCATCTCATTAAGTGATACAGACCAGAAAAACATTAATCACAAAAACAGGCCAAAAATCAAAAACAGGCAGCAAATGAAAGGGGCCCTTTTCAGTGTTTCCACTTGCTGAACTGATTACTATAAGATGAGTTTTAAGCCCCCCACCCTTCAAATCAGCCTCGGAGCACTTTGGTGACCTCTGAGACTCCCTTTGAAACCACTTCAATTAGCCATTTTCTTTCATTACACACCATCCCAATACTCAGCACACCTTCAGCGCGCGGGGGGGGGGGGGGGGGGGGGGTGGTATGCCTAGTAGTTGGTGGTGTGTGGTTTTTTAAGGATCGTGATGGGTTTGATTTTGT
>JAPZDV010000016.1:9669193-9679261 GCA_029814665.1 Acanthurus lineatus
GTTGGCCTTCATTTGTTAACACAGGTTACATTTCTGCTAAAACACTGCTACAAATAGCCCAATAAAAAGTCTTTACTAAACATTTATAGTATAAAGACAGAACATGTCCTTTTGTGAACTTGAGATCACACTGAAAAACCGAAACGTCCCAAACTATCAAAATGTGAATGGAAATCAACACAGGTCAAATTAATTTAATAATAATACCAGAGGTTTATCATTTGAAATTTACTGCCTTATGCAGGAAATCATTACATTTGGGGGAAAAAAAGTATTTATTTTGTTTTGTTGCCAGGGAGGCGATTCATGACAAATTTTGGGCACTATGTGTAAATGTTAAATTAAAGATAAAGTCGATGAAAAGTACTGTTTAATAAAATAATCTGTCTTGAGCCTCCTCCTTAGTATTTAATTCTGTAGAAACTTACAAAAAACCCCACTTGTTTAGCTGGCTGAGTCATCAGTAGAAAACAAACAATGACATGCTTCTGCATAACTACACACTGAGCACTTATTGTTGCTACACAAAGCTGGTGATGTGTAAACTGAAGTGCATTTTCACACTTCACAAACAAACTGGAGCCAAGACTCTTTGCTAAAAGCTTCTTCAACAGGACCAAGAGCAAACTCAAAGTCATGACATTGTGACTCATGCCAGACGTCACTATCCCACGAGAAACGCTTAGGTTTTGAAACTTAAAGAGAAGCCAAGTACTGCAAAACCGCATAGAGAATCACCAGAAGTTTTCGTTACAGGTCTGTAGGTGACAAACACAGTCAGAGGTCCCCTCCCACAGTCTGTTTTTCTTTGTCGTTAGAGCACATGAGTGTGCACGAGTGTCGCCGAGTAATGCATCTCTGCAGAAACAGCGAGGGAAATAAGAGAAATGTGTATTTAGGTGGACTTGCATCAGTGCTTCTGGAGAGATTTTTCCTAAAGGGCCCAGCAAGCTGCACTTACACACTGTTTCCGGGTCACTTCCCCCTTCAGTGCTGGAGCCTCTCACTGCTTTCTCCCTGTCACAGCCATTCAAGGCCCCGTCACTGTTAACCTGTTCACTCAACCACTTAGTCTGCCTGCAAATCTGTTGTTTTCTCTACCAAATTCCTGTCTACCTTTGCTGTGCATGTTGAGTTGTACTGTATCTCATTATTCCCACAAAAAGGACACTGATGATGGTATTGAATTGGTGCAGCTCTGATGTCAAGTGTAAACAGTTTTTTGAATGTCTGTGTCTAGAATGCAAAAAATGGAGGGAGGAAATAAAAGGAACAAATCTTGTTTAAACCATGTTTTGATACTTTGCACATTTAAACATTAATAAAATAATCTTTTATTTTGAATAAAAGCTTAAATTTAAAATATATAAAAACTAGGAGAAAACTCACTTCTTACACCTGAACTTTCGTTTTCCCTTCCATTTAACCAAGAGCATCTTTTTATTGCTAAAATATTTAGTTATGAGCATAATTATTCGCAGTTCTGTTCTAATTTTTGCCATATTTAATAGCATCACACCAACAGTAAACTATTGCAGATCCTTCTTTGCCTTTGATGCAACACAGCTGAACTGGATTCCAATGTATTTTTTGTTCACACACCGACGGGACATTAGAAAATATCCACAATGTAACTCAAACAACAGTTACCACCTATTTTATTAATCCCATTTAGAGAAATTTTTACACTGAATTATTGAGGACATGAATTGTAATATGTATGGGCAACCTACAGCATATTTTTACTGTGTTACTGCATAGGTGCACATAATGAAGTGCTACACTAGAAGAAAGTGGTGCAAAACATAGTGACACTTCAAATTGTTAGACTTGGATTCAGACATATAAAGAATAAAGTCGTATGTATTTTTATATATGTATTTAGAAACCTTATTTGTGGCCTCATAATAAAAAATAATATTTGTCCTTGCAACATATTTTATGCACAAAAAAATTCGGTGTGTGTGTGTGTTGATTAAAACTCTAAAGCTGACACACTACTGATCTGGTTTCAAGGTTAAAGGCTCATGTGTTTACATATAGACAATATTTACGTCAATAATTTTGTCAGCTGGTTTAAGTCATCTAATTGAAAAATATGGGACCTTTTAGTGTGTGATATGAGATTATCTTATTCCAGTGTTTGAAGACATTATTGATGTGGCACTAATAGTCCGAATTAAAACACTAATATTTTTGACTTTTCAACTTTTTGTGTTAATTAAGGGCTTTTTTGGTGTGAAATTAAGCTTTTCTCCCCATTTTAATCACTGGTTTTGCCTTGAAAAGTCATGACCTTTTGTAAAAGGATGAGGGTTTATTAGCTTGGCCTATATTCTTATTATAATGGTAGAAAAGTGCAAACAGAATTAAGCCAATTCAAACACATTAAACAGACCTTAAATTTCAATCACTTGCAGGACAACAAATTGAACCTCTTAACTGATCAAGAGAAATCAACAAAAAAATGTACAAAAAGTTACAGCTACAAGACATCCATGCTAACACCTTCTAACCCCCAAAAACAAACTCACAACACAATAACAGCCACTACTTTAGAGAACAGATGATGGATGTCCATCGTCTGGAAGTTCATCAAACATGTGAAAAGAGATGTTGGTCAGTTTGTTGCTGAAAGGCTGCAGTGTTGAGGAGGACACATGCGAGATGGATTCATCACTTCTGCACGCTTCATGCAGCTGTTCCACATATAAAACACCAGAACGCATCAGACAGCTTTCCATAGTAAAGTGTGCATGTAACTGCAGTTATAGCGGCTCATTGTTAAAATAAGCACAAGTTTGCAGAGAATGACTGCAAGGCAAAACAAATGTCCTCCAAAGTGTAGTAGTACAGGCCTGAATGCAGAAGTGCCCGCTTGGCGTGTCTTGGAGTGTGTCTGAGATGAGGGTGGGTGGGTGGGTGGTGGATGGAGGGGGGTCGGGTGGGGTTTACAGTCGCCAGACTTCCTGACTCTCCCACTGTCGGACACTTGTGAGCGCAGTGTTGGCTCTTTGTGTCTCAGCACTCTGCTCTGCAACCGCAAGGTTCAAGTGACCCCACCGGCTGCCTGAAGTCTGCCCTGGGCTGCGTGTGTGCGTGCGTGTGTGTGTCTACACCCACCCTCCAAAATACACACACACACACACACACACACAGAGCCTCATCTGTCAGAGGTGATGAAAAATCCATTAAAATCTTGACCTGATCAAAAAGACGCCCCAAAGCCAGGACTCCATGTGCACTCATTTAAAGGCTATCGATGACTTGCGAGCATTGTGGGGTAGTTTAATACACGCGATTGACTTACTGCCAACAGTGGCAACAAAGACTGTTTTCCAACAAAAGAAGCAGAGTTGCGAGTTTGGCAGAGTTACTCCGGGGCTGATGTGCACCTCAAGGCCGTCCAGAGCTGTCAGCATGTCTCTCCGGTTTGACCATCAGCATCCCACACAGCACATGGTTTCCATTCACGGTTAAATGTATGAATGCTGACTGCTATTGTTTGAAATGATTGATCCCCGAATTGCAAGTGATAATGTGGTCGCACTGAATGACTGTGGTGGGAGTTTCTTTCAGGCCATTAGCATGCAAAACTGGGGATGTGACCTGACTGCTACGGCTTTGTTTTACCACCAGCGCTGTGTTTAAACGTCCCTGTGAAGTCATTTTAAATCATGTCCAAAACACAGAGAGAATAAATGAGGACCAGTGTTTGCATTTTACTGCTACTTTTTACCCTGTGTACTACACTTGTGCGTGTGTGTGTCAGCCAAAGGATCATCTTGTCTTCCCCTCAAAGAGGTTGGCATGTTGTCGTATCTCATTTCATCTCCTTTACCCCCAGTGACAACTTTGATTGAGATTTCCATATCAAATGCTCCACCGCTGGCCTTGTTCGTAACTGGACCCGAACATTAGAATAGTTGTTTAATAACCCAGATAAGGAGCCATTATCTTTGTTCACACCACTTGGCGCTCTACGCTGAGGCGCTAAATTGGCCTGTTTTGCCATGAGCTTTCTTTGTGCATTCTCTGATGGGTTTTTCTTTAATTACCACCAATTAAAGCCTCGCTGCTGCCTCGAGCTAGGCCGCATCCACAGCAAGCCACCAAGTGTGAAGACTGAGTTTCATTTTGCTAACATGATGTATCAGAACTGAGCTGTAACGGCTGTGAAAAAAAAAATATGCAGCTGATTTTTTTAAGATTAACTTTGGCAGAGATACTACACAGTGGAGAGATGGTAGGAAACACTGAGCAGTGAATCAGTATTTTAAAGTTTGCCACATATACAGTAGACAACTGAAATATTGATACCGTCAATGTTACATTAAAATCAAGAGTGATACAGCTGCTACAGCACATCATTGATTTGTTGATGTAAAGACCCTGTCTGACAAAATCAAGGGCTAAAAATTGCAACTGAAGCGCCAAAAACAGTACTTGCAGTTCTTCAATTGGCCACTAGAGGCTGGGTCCAAAAGCAAGCTAACACCCATACAGCCCCATATTAAAACGCCTGACCTTGCAGGGGAAAAATGAAATGTTTACAGCCTGGTACCAAAAAACAGTCTTTAAAAAAGATAAATCATTTCAGATGATTAATTACTGATCTGTTCTGTGAGATATTAAGTTTGTGTTCCTTATAGTAGAAATGATTGGTTTTCCTGTGTTACAAAGTCAGCCCTTACAAATAAATTGGTTGAAAGTTGTAGTAACAGGTATTATTATTAAAATAAATTTACCAATGCTGTATTCTGCTAAGTTACTTATAAGAATCTTTTGCATTAAGAGGTTGCAAAAACAATTTACATCCTTCTAAATGTTAGCAGTACTGGAAAAGATGCTAATGGGTTTCTTTTTTCTAACATTCCATCATGTATATCATCACAATTGTTTAAGTCATGAATAAAGGAGTTTTGCAATAAGCATAATCATTTAATCTATTGTAACTGATATAAGTAAGTGGATTTTAGTTTGTCTTTTTGCTGCAGATCAGTAATGAAATGGACCACTGTAGAAAACTTCCTGATGAAGCAGAGAGTTGGTGTCATTCAAGAGGATGACCGTCACATGAATGGGTTTTTCACAACCTGACAACACAAAAGTTCTTCCTATTCACAACTCATAACTGATGTGTAAAGATTAATTAACCATCAAAGACAAACACAACTTGTAAACCCTACATAGGTGGTGCATATTAAAAATATTTCTTCCTCCTTATATCTCTCTCCAGTGATGAACAAAGTCCTGTCTGAGACGATGGTTTGTTCAAAGGACTCAGTGACGCTGCTCTGTACAACATAAACAACACCCCATTCATTATGACTCGTAACTTGATAGTGACCAGAGGGATCTGGATCCTCCCACCAGGCTTTCAGAGGGCTTATTGATCCATTAATTTTGTCGACTTTAGTGGTCTGCATTGACAGAGTGCCTCTGTAAATTGAATGGGGGCTGAGGGATTACAATGACCGTATCTGATGAAAAGGTCCTGCACGAGTGGCGACGACATAAATAAAGCCAAAGGTCATCCATCTTCCTCTCTCAGGAACCGGTCTTCTGTGTCTCAAAGTCTCTTGTCTCATCCCCCAAAGGCCCCCTAGTGGCAAATATGCCACAGTGATGAAGAGCAGCCACATGTCAGCATATGCTCTTCACACTTCACACACTGAAAATGCTGGACTCACAGTGAGGAGGAAGCAGTGGGAAGACCGGGGCAGCACTGGGATCCTGTCCTTGCATTTATGTTTTTATTTCTGTCCAAATTTAGGCTTAAAAAAGCTCATTAAGGGTCTATTTGATGATATCGATTATAACTGTGATTAATTACAATATTATCAGTTGTTTTCTCCTAACCAATGTTATTTCTCATCATATCAAACAGAGACAAGAATAGAAGAATATTTTTACTATCTTTAACTTTCATTTTTGGTTGAAACGGGAGTTCAAATAGTAAAGACAACGATCAAAACCTCTGTTTTTCTTGTAACTTAGAAATAAATAATAATTAATACATTGTAACCACTTTTATGCAGGAACTATTTTCCTTCCACCAAATTACAACTGCCAACTTTATTATTGTGCAGAAGGAAGCATCTCATCATGGAGGCCCATGATGAGAAAGGATTCAAACATTAATAGCATCCTTTGCTGTAACATCAGCTAGCTTAGAGGTGCTAGTTTAGCTAGCACACTTTCCTCCATGGGATGATGGAGTTGGAAGGTTCAGTTCAGTAACTTTGCCAATATATTCAAAACTTATTATTAAAAAATTAATTTAAAGTACTACAGGTAAAAGGGAAAATATATACTTTTGATTTGGGGGTGAACTATCTCTTTTGGAAATTGTTATTTGTGTAGCTTTTAACTGTAGCATCCTCAAATTTGTTGTTTTATTTAACATATTTATTCATTCATTATATTCATTTTTATTATTATTTTCCCCCAAAGTGACAGTTTCTTGTGCTGCTGAATCACATCAGTCTCTTTTCAGGAAGAGATGTAGACAAGTGGTTGGAAAAAACATCCTCTCCAGGGATATGAGAGCATACTGAGCCCTGTGTTTGCTGTGGCTTCTCTCTGTGTACAGCAACAACAGGTCACTTCATCGTGGCCTCTGCGATGTAAAGCCCTGACCTCTGAGGCCACTAATCTGGCCAACGTTAAACCACGCGACAGATGTTTGCTGCTTCACGCACCAACACAGCTGTAAGACGATTCTGCGCAGCGATGAGGCTGGCGATGCCGTTCAGAGAGACGGTGGTTATGAAAATCATTTAATCAGTAGAATATGGAGGAGCTCAGACACTAGATGATAGAGTCTACCCGGCCTATCAGGCTGTCCCCGTCTTTAAGATCAGTGTACACGCTCTGTTACAAAAGACACACCGAAATCAATAGTACAAGTTGGAGGAAACAGATATTTGAGACTAATGGACATTGGGAATTGTGGCTGATGGGCGCAAAAGGCTGAAATTCATATTGATACGGACATCACAGGCCAGTGGGCTCCAGGGGGGGCGAGAGGAGGTCACAGGTTGCTTTTGACAGCCTACCCCCTCTTAATGGAGGCCTATCGACTGAATTGGGAAGAAGCTGCCGTGACTTACATGTAACTGGGAGGCACAGAGTCTGTGTTTGCCTGCATTAGAATAAAAGCGTCTGTATGGGCGCTTGTATGCGGTGGGTTTTGTGTGTGTGTGTGTGTGTGTGTGAATGCAGACATATCGGTTTCATTGCAGTCCCAAGGGATTCTCACTCTGATCAGCAGCAGGTTATTAGTCACCTAATAATAGCCAAATGATGTATATGTTTGGATATGAAAATGACAATCTTGCTGTTTATTTGTGCTTTAATATAACATGATTTGAAAATGCTGCTTGTGTCATGTTTTTAATGCTGTTAATGTCCAGCTTGATCTGCAATTTTTAGCACAGTTAATGTAATCAAATAAAGATTAAAGGCTAAAAAAGGGAATAAAGTTACAGAAAATAACTCAGATTTTTACATGTTGTTGTGTGCATGTCTTCAAAATGCTGGCTCAGTGTGAGATTGTTGCTTAAAAGTGACAGTTAAATGACAGCTGGTGAATTTCCTGCCGATTTACCCTCCTCTTCCAGGCAATTGGTGACATGACGGTAACCTGACTCACATCTCTCGCCATGAAAAATCTCATAATCTGCGCTGTAACCATTTTGCTTCCTTCTGAATCGGCGGCATTTGCTCCCAGCTCGGCTCCCCCCCCCCGAGGGCTGAGCAGCTGCGCATCTCTCAGCTCATCCAGTGTGACAGCCCGAAATCACAAGTGCAACAGCCCAGTCGTGGGAATTTATCGTCAGTAAACACACATATCACTGAGCAATCAGCAGCTGAGTGGAATACAAGTGGAGCTGTGGCTGACGCAGTGAAAAGGACAACTATCGCCCTAATAGGGATCATCGGATTGAGGGCTGATAGCCTGAGCGGCAGCCTGCCAGGTAGATTGCACCTGTGGCTCTTCAACGAGCTCTGTCTTTGCTGCAGTAAAACCGTCACAGATGGATGAACTCACACCTGCTTAGAAACAACCTTTACACTCAATAGCACAAAAGCAGCCTGCGAACGGTGTGTCGTGTCAACAACTTGTTTAACGTAGAAGCAAAACCACCAGAGATTCTCCTGTAGCTGCACAAATTTTAGATTATTTTTTGGACAAGGATTGATTTTAACAGCGAGGTTTGGATGGTTCTTGTCTTGTCAGGCATTATAATCTATTAAAAAACACTTCATAGAAAGAGTGACTACTGTGCAACATTTTACATCTCGGCTTTCAAAAAGAGAAGCATTTTTCTAAAATATTTGTTAAATTTGTGCCTGTTGATTGATATATGTACCTGTTCACCCACTGAAAGCCACTCTAGATAAAAGCATCAGCTAAAAACTAATCAAACATGGATGTGTTGCACTGTTTGACACTAAAAGCCTCAATGTATATGCCTCAATAACTTTATGTTAAGAGTGAATGAATCAACAGTTTTCCCACTCTGTCTGCCCTCTGAGGCGGGTCTCTGAAGCAGCTGGTCACATCGGAGCTAAACGGCGATGCTGCCTCGGTGCCAGAGCTGTGACCCGTTCACCAGCTCTTTGGCCTTCGCTGCAATCCCGAGTGAAACACGATTTGTAACAGTCCAGCTCTCTCTGTTTGAACCACTCATCTGAAACAAATCCGTTTGCTCGGAGTGATACGCAGATACAGATGGTGCAACGCAACTAACTGTTCTTGTTAATTGCTCTGTGATGGACACTCAGCTACTGTGCCGTGAGCTTACAACAATCTGCACGAATGTCAATAAATCAGGATGGAAAACATATGATAATAAAGAACATTAAAGTAAAGAGGCATGAAGATCCTCTCCACAGTACATTTCAGCTGAAACGCGGATGCATCATGACAGCAGCCTGAGGTTGAACTCTCATCAAAATCATAATCTGACACTCAGCAGACTCACACAACCTGTCATCTGCCATCCCAGCCACTATTAACACGGCTGTCAACATGACTCATCAGCCGAGATAAACGATGTGCTGCAAAGGTCACAGTTCACAGCCACTTAAGACTGTCAGCAAAGCCGATCCAGCCACATGTTGAAAAACACTGAGTTTCATATACATTTTTTAAAAGATTTTGGTTTTACCTGGGAATATATTATGAACAAATACTCAGAGCAGAGAATCAGAAGACTAAATTTAGTAAAAAACTGCATCAAAACACTGGGTTGCACCATCAACAGACTGTACAATAACTGTAGACTGTGTGGCTGAAGGTTTGCAACATGACTAACTAGTTTAGTAACATGATGTGCAAACAAAGCAGAGGATCAGCAGGTTATAAAGTGATAAAAGTCAAGGAAGCTGCTAAAAATCACCAGCTAAGATTTTTAAACTTGACCCTCTAAAATGACGGCATCAAGTTTAAAGAGTCTAGTGAGTGAATATTACACTTCCATTAACTGTCTGATGTTAAAAAGGTTTGTGAGAGGAAGACAAGGCAGCAGAGGCTGAGATGTAGTTTGGGTCAAACTCCCCAAACACAGGATCCTATATTTCAAGCTATTTTATGCAGAAATTCTGTTAAAAATGTGTCTCAAAGCCTGAAGGCACAGTCACATTACGTTTCCGCTCCATTTAATTTTCCCACACTTGGCCTTGAAAAAAGGATGTGATCTCATGTTCTGATGCAAGTAAGAGGGAGATTTGTCCATCATGTTGACTTCAACGGAAATTACAGGAAGACAGAACAAATACTCATGTATTGGAAATGTGACCATGCCTTAAAACCATCTGACATCACCACGACATCACCAGGGTTTTTTACTCAGTCTTGAAACTCTAACCTGATGGTTTTTCACGCAGAACCATTTCAGAAGTTGTCCATGAAAAGTATTTGGAAAAGGACATGCACTTCAATGATGATACTTGGCAGCTGATTGGATGAACAAGCTGTCTATCATCAGCTGCAATGGCCTAACTTCAACCAATCATACCAAGAAACCATATAAACTAGCAAGAGAGTGAAAATCTTGC
>JAPZDV010000016.1:9680731-9708658 GCA_029814665.1 Acanthurus lineatus
ATGTATCTTTTAAATCCACAAATAGATAGCTGCAAAATGCTCCCGGTTAAAGATTCATGAACAGGCATCAAAAAGTGAACCTTTGCTCGTGTTGTCCTGAAATGGTTATGTCCGATATCTGTTTCTTCTCATCAGGACTCCTTGTCAGTTTTGTAGAGAGCTGCAGGTGATTAGCCTAGCTTAGCTTAGCTTAGCAACAAAGACTGGGGGGCAGAGTCAAACCATTAGCCCAGCTCCCTCTAAAGTTTTAATATATATCATTTTTAAAGTACTGAAGCAAACAGTAAAAGGGGAAAAACAAAAGTTTGTGGTTTAAATTGGGGAGTAACATGCTGCAACTATTTCCAAGCAAAGAGCTAGCATGATAACCAAGCTTACATGTCTTCATTCTTATGAATTTCTTGTTCTAAGAGGTGTATTGTGTTTTGTTTTTCACTAATGAATAGCAAGTTATCCCAACATCCCAAAATACATCATTTTCAGTAAAGTTATAAGCTGCAGTAGCATTAGCTAGGAGCTGTTAGCTGAAAATTTTAACATTAATCAAAGAAAGATTAAGCTTATTAACTTATGACGATCTTTATAACCCATGCCAGTCTTACCTAAACTTGTAGCCATTTTCTGTTATTATCTGTTTGAGTCACTATAAAACATTTAAGACATGGATGGGATATTAAACCAGGTAAACAAATAACTGAGTGACTCTAAAGAGTCCTTTGCAAAGAATCTAGTTTTCAGATAGCTTAGAGAGCGAAGCTAGCCCTTTCCTCCTGCTCCCAGTCTGTATGCTAAGCTAGGCTAATCACCCCCTGGCTCAGACAAGCTAACAGGCACCAGAGGTATCTCAGTCTTAGAAAAAATAAATGTTTGAGCCATTTTCCAAAAATATTTACTTATTTCAACACATGATTAAAACATAAATTAAATAGATATGTTGCAATATTAGAACCATTTAAGTGATCAAAAACAGCAGTTTCTCACATCCTGTTGTGTTTTTTTTCCCTCTCAGGACATTTATCACTCTGACATGGAGAACAAGCAAAGAAATAAATAAATAAGAGATGAGCGGGTCAGAGCTGTATTTCAAACTCAATTGTGTTTAAACTCACTCATACTGAGAGATTTTTCAAACCCATACCGTCCTGCAGACCGAAGCACTCTCCAAAAATGCTGTGAGATTTGGAGGGAAGCGGCTGAACAGATTGTTATGTCACCATTAGGGAGCTGTAATAAAGTCATATTTCTTTTGCATTTTGCATGACTGGAGGGCCTTCCACTCTCGCCTGTCTGCTCCTCTCACATCAGCCTCCCTTAAGTGGAGCAGTTCTGGGCTGCAGGTTTTGCCTCGCTGCTGCCAGAAGAGTGTCTGTGCCAGATAGCGTTGCATGATTACACTCAGCAGCGCACAATTTTGTAGACAGCGTTATAGCAGGAGAATAAAATATCTTAGGCCTCATTAAACGCCCACACGTTTGAAAATTAGAAACCAGTTATTCATCACTGGGTAAGGGAATAGTGATATCAAAATTAAGTGTTTTATAGCAGGTTATGTACAAGCAACAAGGAGATGTGCTGCTTGATAAACTAACAAAAAGCAAACGGCAAAATTAAGCTTTAAAAAGTAAAAAATAACTCCATAAAGTCATATTTGTGCCTCTGTGGTGCTTTTAAATAACTGCAAGCTGAAACTACACAACAAAAGCTCCTTCGGGCTTCTCTCTTGATTGCTCCCTGGTGATAAATTCATAAGCATTGGTTGCATGTGTCATAATTTTGAGCAAAACTGGAAATGATTCTGATACTGACGAGCTGTGACAATCAAGTGCATAAAATTCATTGTGTTTCCTTTGAGCTGTAAAGCACTAAAGCTGTTCTGACAGTTATTTTTTCGCCAGGAGCCGATTCAAACAAAACAATCATGTTTTTGGGGGGTTTTTTTGTTGTATATGAGAACGTGTTGTGAAAAAGCACGCTGTCATGTTAATGTGGTTTATATTTTCAAGTGGTATCCTGAATATGTGGCCCAAAGTTTGCTCAGCTGCTCATGAATATTTTAGCGGTTGATAAATTAATAAAAAATCTTCATTGTGGACGGCTAGTAAATTATAAAGGCAGCAACTGTGGTTATATGGAAAATGTCTTCTTGGTTTCCTGCTTGAGGCTGATGATGATTAAATGATTATCTGACAATAAATGACTAAAATTTAAAGGGAAATTAGTTCAGGGAGTAATCAAGTGTTGACCAAATGAATGGAAAAAATTTTAACCTCTACAATAGTATTGTAAATGGATTTGAAAGACAATCTTGCAAAAGAAGGGCCTCGGCTGTAAACTAACATTATTTGGGGGGTCTTGGCATGGAAAAGTTTGGGAGCTCCTGATCTAATCATCATGAAAAGGCTCATTTCCGAGCGTAAGGTTCATGATCAGGGCTCCTAATGGCCAAACAAAGTCAGCAACAAGAGTTGTCATGCTTTGAAACTGAGATCATCTGGAAATCATGCATTCAAGAGCAGCCTTCAATATTATGATGCGACTATCTGAAATCTACTCAACAGGTCTAAGCAAACTAGTTTCTGTTCAAATTATGTTGCAGTTTTCCTAATGTTTGTATTTAAGTACCCACTCTATGAAAACCAGTGGACCTATTCATAATAAATGGATTAATCTAGTAAATTGATAGACATACAACCAACAGAGAAAACCAACTTTCACCTTGCCTTACACTAAAGCAAACTTGGCTTTCATTGTTTATACACAGTACAATTTGTGCTAAAAAGTTGCAAAGAAAGCACAGAGTTTGGTTAAGATCCTGCACAGAATGACATGCAGAACTGCAAAGACTACAGATGGAATAAGAAGGGAGTGACCTTTTAAGAAATGCAATGAAGCTCACTTCCTGTTAAAACTTTGGGAAAAGACCTGGTCCAACTCTAACTAATCGTCACACCCAAATAACATTCATAATCTGCTAAACGGTCGTGATAAGTCCCCCACTTCAAGAAGATTAATATTTGGGACTTGAATAAGACTTTGTGAAAACAAAAATAACAACTTTTACCCCATAATGGCTTCTGTGGCCTTCAAAAAACCCGACACTTTAATCTAGCAACATGTCCATGAGTGCAAATTGACCACTAAGACTCTGCGGTTTGCAGTCCCAAACATCAACAATCTTCACCTCTTTGATATACAAATGAATAGTGTTTGGAGTGTCAAGCCTGTATTTTCCTCTCTGTGATCCCAAATGAACTCGTTGGAGGATTAGATTACCAGCCTTTGTCAAGTGCTGCTTGGCACTTCGTTGTTCCTCTCTGGGTTTGATTTGGGCCAAAAGAGCCACAGGACACAACTTCCAAAGCTTTAGCGTTCTCAGCAGTCACCCAAGAAAACTTCAGATCATGCTAGTTTGAAGTGACAGGGAGCTTAAACTACAGTACATGAGAGTGAGAAACAACCACCCGATGCTTAACTGCAAACACATTATGTAGGGAACAATGATGGACCCATGGCCTTTCATCTGCAGCGGTCTGTTTCCTACAGTATTTCCCAACACTATATTGTTACACCTCCTGGGTATGGACATGCTAATGCCCGCTAAGCACTGTGCGTTTGTGATGTGGTTCTTTTCGGGATAATTTGATGGAATAGCTGAAAAAGTAGTTGACAATCGATCTTTAACTCAATGCAAGTGTTTTGTCTCATGCTAACTCACACAAAACAAAGACAAGTAAACCTCCAGTGTTTATATCAGCATGGCTGCAAAAAAAGCAAAAGCAAGTTAACTCCCACAAACCTCCATAACAAAATGCTCAACTTTACAGCAAAAACAAATGTGTTTACAACCTGGTACAGAACACAGTTTTGGCCTATTTAGCTAATTTACTCATTAAGTTTAACTGTAATGGGGCTGAATTGAATCACTCATTTAAATGATATTACAGCTTAAAGTTACACTTATTAAAAGGTTTAGCCCTTTTGAGTGACAGCAGCTGCTCTGTCCACTATTTAATATTATTGCTTACAGTCTTTGTGCTGCGGTTTTGTCCCCATTTCTTGTCCCTTTTGTCTTACTACATCTTTAACCTTGTTTTAAATCATGTTATGTCTATCTTGGGAGATATGCACTGATGGATACATCAAGGATTTGTCTTTTCAGTGTCCTACTGTCCCATCTGTTTAGGTTGGAATCAGTTGGAAAGGTCATAATCAATGATGCAAAATAAAAATAACCAATAAATCCCCTAAAACCTTTTAACCCTGTGGTAACCCTGATTTGTGAATAAAAGCAGCAAAGTAAGTACAGATATTTTTGTTACGATATCAGGAGCAAAGGTGACATGTTTTCAGAAAAATAAATACTCAACTAAAGTACAGATACAGTACCTATAGCACAGTAAGAAAGTATTTGTACTGCATCGTACTTTTAACCATTTCCAATATCAATAATGGACTTACATGTATTGATTTCAAAGGAAATAAAAAATTAAATTTAACAAGAAGGTATTTTGAATTTTAGGGATGTTACTTTGAAAGAATACCAAGAATTTGGTAACTTCCTTGACTTTTTTTCATTATAGTTCAAGATTTCATGGACAAAAATAATGTTGATGCAGCTTTCTGTCATCGTACCTCTGCTAAACTCTCTTCAGCCCAGCAGGAATGACTGGTATCTTATTTCCTCCCTCATAACAACCCTCGCCACAAGCTTCATGCTAATCCATTCATACGATTTGAAAACATCCTGTTTACAGGCAGACGGGGGTCGGACGCAAAGCCCCTGACTGACTCCAAATGGGGAGGGTAATTTGGTGTAATTGCACCATGGGTGAAACCTTTGAAGGTCCAGTTTGTGTTGTGACTGAAACAATGATGATTAGCGCCTGCTCACCTGTCCACTGCAATTAGCAGAGTGGGTGTTTCTAAAAAACAGATATTTGTATCATATTAAATAATGGTTTTAAAATAGTATCTAAATGGCATTGTGCTATGTTTAAGTATTAATATATTCATATTGGGTTAATATGTAAAATATGCACTCTTGTCCCTTTTTTTCTATTCAGAATATGCATTTTGGCTGCAGGGGAAACTTTTTCAATGACAAACAAAATATAGCGTGAGCTAACTTGAGGCATAAAAGGCTACTGCTCACACCACATGATATAAATTACCGTAAGAAAAAGCTGGACGCTTGTTAACACTGCTGTTTGATCTCAATGACACAAATTGATCCAAGGTGAAGAAATTGTTGCGTAATTATGATTGATGATGACAAGAAGAGGAAATGATTTGTGCCTTTAAATTCTCAGTGAGAAACTTGTTCCTTGGTTGAAACTACACAGTGGGAACCGTAGGACGCTGCAATGAAATATAAAGATTCAGCTGATGAGTAGTTAAAAGTACTTGTGTATTTTTATCCAAAACAGTAAGAGGGTTGTTCATTTTGTGGCTGACACTGTGCAGTTAAAGGAACCATTTCTATATCTTAGTCTAAGCTTTGTAAAACATATTGATACTGCACTTCTAATGCTAATGCAGGTAACTAAATGCCCAGGTTTGAAAATACAGCAACAAAATGCTGGCTTAAGATTTTAGAGTTGGGATCATGGTGCATTGTTGCATCATGAGACAATTAATGGATGTGGCTCAGCAGCACACATACAGAGGACAATTTAAGCTACATAAAGGACCTGGAAACACTGTTTGCGCAGGAAATTGACAATATGGAGAACATTACATCCCTCCCACATCTGAAACACATTAATACAAGTACATTTAGGTTTATGGCCAAGGCCCAAGGCCAAACATTAGTGTGGACAAGAGCATTTTATAAAGGATCCCGCCTGTTAGCAGCTGCATTAAACTTCACACACACACCTCTAGCAGCTCTGTGATCACATTTTTTGCTGTTACACCCAGAGAGAGGAAGAAATTCACAATCAACCCGGGCTATTAATCTTGTTGTGTTAAAACTTGCCTTTTTCCTGCTACCTGACTGTCTCAAGAGGAATGTAAATCATATTTACAAATGAAAAAACATGTCTGAGATGAATAAAAACCCACAATTGCTGTTCATACTTCCCCACAGAGACTTGAGCAACATTTGCTTCCAACAGCCTCAATTGAGCAGGAAGGATTTTTCATGATGGCAGGGCATCTGTGACTCAGTGTCTAGAATAACTCTCTAAATAAAGAATAAAAGCAATCTGCTCGTGTTTCACTCGATGCACCTTTTCCTTCCCTGTTGCCAGGGGGATGACCAAATGCATTTCATATGCAAGCCTCGCGCTTCACTGCTTCCTGAGCACAGAACAGAATCGTGTTCCACTTTAAAAATGTTAATTTTACATTTTTAATGACCGGCTGATGGCTTAAGTAAGTGAGTACCACTTACAAGGAAAGATGTTGGAATCCTCCTCCGCACACTTTGGCTTCCTCGGCCTGGACAAAATGATCGCTCCTGGTAAGAGACGGATGGAGAAAAGTGATTTAAAGCTCACCAGTAGTTTATATTTATATTAAAAGGGATTCAAATGTTTTTATCCTGAATATTAAAATGAAAAAAATACACATTCCAAGCATTAAAACTATCTTTTTTATGTTATTGTTGCAGATCTAGATCATGTGTCAACCGACTTCAGTGGGATCCAGTCGAGGAGACTCCTCAATTTTATGGCTGATTAGCCTGATACCAGGATTATCTGTTGTTATTTTAAGGCAGATAATACAAGATTATGACTTAATGGGATGTGTGAAATCAGCTGGAAGAGACCATGGGGCCTCTCAAAGAAATATCTGCAAAAAATGCACTTTGAGCTAGTTAAATTGTGATCTGCTGAGGTGAAATAGTTGACCAAAACTCTGTAACCAAAGGGAGTATTTGACACGTAAATCATCCATGCGCCACACATTAAGTGTTCATTTTTACAGCTTTTAAGCTTGAGGTCATCTACGATTTTTGTAAATACCTTCATATAAATTCTGCACATCTCACTTCCCAAGGGCAAACTAGCTTCCCAGTGTGGGGAAGAGAGGTTTCAACGTGTCTTAGATGTGAGCTGGGCGATTTATAGCACAAACTCTGCTCTTTTTTTAAGGTAATTAGCTTGTGCTCAATGCTGTCATATCCATAAGTGCAGCTGCTTTTGAAAAAACAGGGCAAGAAAACAAGAGGCCAGGCCTCCCCAGGGTCAGTGCCCACCACAGCCTGGATTATGGCACCAAAGGAATCCTGGGAAGCGTGTATTGATTTGGCCTGACACTTGCTGCCACATTTAGCTTAGCCGCTGCTGACTCGCAAAGGCTTCAAGCAGTTATCTGCCATATTCTCTACTATCTTTAAAGAACTGAGAAATTACCCCATGCCATAGAAGATTTATCATCACATAATTAGCTCGGTGCAGCTAACGGCAGATCTCTTTTGACTACTAATACAAGCTTAAAGTTCATGTGCAAAGGACTATGCTTAATTAACTTGTTAGCATGAGCATGCTGTGACGAAACACTGGCCTTTATAAACTACATTTGCTTTACAAATGGTCTGGCTGCTGTGCTGTACTGTGATGTCTGATATCCCCTGGATGTTGCAGAGAACACCGACACATTTGTACAGAAAAATAACTAAGAATATGATCTTATTATAAATCTAATTGAGTGCTGCTAGAGCCTACACATAACCATAAAGGCATTTAATAAGTTGCTACAGTTGCAGTTGCTACATGCAGATATTGTAAAAGATTAGGTATTTTGGCAAAAAAATTAAAATAAAAAATGTTGTCTGAACATTTACTGATGCCTTTAGTATTATATTTGCACAATAGAAAATTAAGCCTGTGCAGCATTTGTTTCTTTTAAAGCATTTTTCCTTTAAAAGTTGTTTTATATCAGTGTATGTCAGAAAACAGGCTGGTCAATGGACACAACTGCACAAGTACAAACATGCAATCCCATAAAAAGCATTAAATTTAATGCAAATGTTAGTGGGGCAGCAATAAAAATGTATTGACCTCCTGCAGAAATATTTGGCTCTTTGTGACTTTGAAAGTGGCCTAGTGTTTATGATATCTGTTGGTGCACATATTAGTGCAAAACTATACTGACACAACTAATTGTACAATAGTTGAGAGTAAAATTAAATCTCATTGAAAAGTCTACTTACAAGCAGCTTTGACAAATTCAACAGCAGCTCATAGTCCTCAGAAGCTGCATCCTGGAACTTTGCACAGCATTCATGGTCTTTGCCCATCTGTCCATTGGCTCCTGAAGCTTTGGCCACTTCCTGTGATGAGTTTTGATCTCACATGATTAAAACTGGCCAAACTCAATCTACTAAAAAAAAGACAATGAGATTCAGATAAAAGCTTTGAATAGACTACAAACCACACACCTTAAGTTAAGTCTCGTTTTTGTCTGAGTAAATTATGCAAATGTCTTGTATACTAACTGCAAAAACACTGGACTAACAATTAATAGACTGTACATAAGTAGTTTGAATATAGTATGTGATTGCACAGTGACTCTGAGAATTAAAGCACAACATTTTCAAAAAACTCAACAACATTTCAGATTATGGAAAACATTACTTGTTTGTGATTCAACAAAACCAATGTCTCTAGGGACAGATCAATGTCATTTCCTGTTTTTATTGTGTACAACTCCTAGCAGTGTCCTTCATGAATAGTAAACTGAATCTGAAAGGATGAAAGAGAAGATTGAAACCATTAGGAAATATTTTAACAAACGACATTCACATGATGTGTTTCTTGATATTCTGCCAACAGAAGATGACATTGAAATGTCCTGTTGAACCCTGAAAACAGACTTGAAAGAATTAGGACTGAGGAGACGGACCACTACTCTTCAGCTGTTGACATCAGAAGAACCATCTTTCAGAGCTGCATAAGACTGCATGCTAACACGTGCTAACACATGCTAACACATGCACAGAGTGTCATCAGCTGCCTGACAGCAAAACAACCGATCACAGCAGCAAAGACCCTCTGGCTGATTCAGTCTAGCAGCAACACATCTTAACACATCTTTTAAATACAGTTTGGTTCTGTCAAATCATGAACATTAAGTGTTTTACCACCTTTTTCATAATGTTGTTGTGGATACTGAAATGTATTTTGACCCTTAGGGCCACTGTACAAGTGGGAGCACAAGAGGTGTTCACAGTTGTTCTTCATTAACTACACAAACACCCCTGCTAAAACTGCGATAGTCATCTTAAGTAATAGAATTTTATGCTAGCACAGCTTTTATCCAGATTAATGGCACTGTGGTGTATAAATATCCGACAAGTTAAATATTGTTATTCAAGAGGATGTTAATAACAGCAGCATCAGATGCCTGGCTATAAACATCTTCAGAAATGAACTGGATTTTTCTAGGCTTAGTCCACCAACCAGCAGCCACTTGGCAACACCCCTGGGTTAACACACTATGGCTCTATCTAAATGAATGGAGAGAAAGCTAAAACTTAGCTTACAATGCTCACCAAGACATAAAAACTGCAAGTTTGCTTCAAAATAAGGTTCAAAAACAACTTTGTATGCTCTACTAGGCATCTGCAAGGTTTTATAACACCAACTCCTGTAAACACACAGCACCACAGAGCGTTACAGTATTAAATTTGTCAGCTCAAGAGTTTGTTTTGCACAGGCAGCCATTTTCAAGCTACACTCTTGTGACATTATGTTCAGTGAAATTTGTCCAGTGTCATGAGCAAATTTGACTCCTCACATGCCCAGTGTTCATTTTTCTGCTCAGCTGTAAACATTCTCATCACCCAGTGTTGTTGCTCCACATGAATCTGGGCAACTACTATGTGCAAAGAGCAACTCTTGGCAAATTTTCGACTGGAATCATCCAACACTTTACCCTTTGGAGCACCCATTGGCTTTAAGTGGCCCAATGTCATCTTATTTTATTCATGTTATGGCACTTCTGCAGCTTTTAATGTGGCACTCTCTCGGAGAAATGAGTCTCACCCCTTCTCTTTTCCTCGTCAACCAGATCTGATTTCTCTTTTTTATCGCAACGTTTTCCATTTAATTTAATTCTCTGACCAACAGTTGTAACATCACACAGCATCTTCTCCTCCTGCATGTCTGTCAGCAACAAATGCAGTTGTGGGACTGCGCTGGATGAAATGGGCAAAGACAGCTTCACAATCGCCAGGGGTGTTATTCTAAGATCAGGCTGGAATCAGAAGTTTTGTCGGTTTCAGTTAACCAGGGCGCTGCTAAATGGCTTAAGCCAAGCATCAGTGCACCCGGCGCAGGCTCTGGAGATATTGCCGCATGACAGCTAAAGTAGCCGGGTGCATCACGGACATGTACCCAGCCTAAAGAGCCTGCAGGCTTTCTCTTCTTCATGACTGAATTTTAAGTGTTTTATCCCTGGGACACAGCGATAATGTGCATTAAGATCAAGAACACTTATTTCAATTGTGCTTTATGTTTTATTCTGGAGTTAAAATCGGCAGTGTCTAGACTGGGCGCTGCTGAGAATAGCTCAGGAGGATCCTCTGCTGTGAGAGGAGGAGGGATGACTTTTCATAAGCTAACATTTATTTTCAATAGTTGTTTTTGCTAATAAGGAATTTTTTAAAATGTGGTTAAAGCAAAACAATATGGTTCCCTTCTATAAATATGTTAATAGCATAAATAAAGAGAAGGATCATTCCTCAGTTTCTTAATTAGCTGATGCATATTTTGTGTTTTCCAAGATATTTCTGCTGTTTTTACCACTGTTTGTGAGTATTTTTTGCAGTTGTTGGATCATGAATTCATCAGCAGAACATTCAAGGATATTGGATTTGTCCATAATGCATCCTGATTATGATTAACCTTTATTTCAAAATATTTTTTTTGTATTTTTAGAATGTAAAATGCATAAAGAACACAGAAGCGCTGATATTGATTTGGCCCAACAGAGCTGTATACTCATAAAAAGAAAGCAAACAACTTTGTGCTTTTGTGCTGCTGTAACATCTGAATTTCCCCTTTGGGAATCAATAAAGGATTATCTTATCTTATCTTATGGGAGGCCTACAGCCCAAAATATCAGCCTCAAACATTGCCCACTGTCCACCTCCACCTCCACCTCCTTTTGCAGGCTCAACTGCTTCCCCTCATCACACACAGCTGCACTCAAACACCAACGATCACAGGTGAAGTCAATTAAAGCTTGTAAGGGACTGAAGAGGACAAAACTGCTATATTGTGTTTAAAACTGCACAGATAAAAGAGATAAATATGACAATACATGCAATTTTATGCTTAGTGTGAGACAGGACTTGCTTAAGAAATCACTGAGACAACATATTTTTTAAAAAAAACACACAAATATACACACACACTTGAACATCCAAGCTGATTTTACAGTCTAAGTTCAAGGCCCTGAGCCCAGAAGTGACAGAGAATATAAGAGCAGTGTAATGCAACACCTCATAATGTGCCAATTTATTCCTCCTGTCTGACACAATGGATTTAACTCCAAGTAGGAATGTCGGTGTATTAATATTCAGACAGTGAAAAAAGCTCCAGGTGCTGTCAGTACCCAAACACACACCCTCAGACTTGATCAATCCCACAGCCTGGGAATCTCCTCACCATGTGCTTTTTAAATCTCACCAGAGCAACACACTTTTTTTTTTCATTTCTACTTGACTGGGAGAATAAAAACAAAATAATCTAGATTTGTTTTGAGGCCTTTACTTGAATTCATGAAGCTTTACACCAAGCAAAACTAGGTTTTTCTAACCCACCAAACAACTGCAGGCACAAGATTTTGCAAGTAGGCTTAAAGACAAACTAATGATACCAGAGTGCGACCAGGCAAGTTTAAAAGACCACACAAACTTACCTGTTTTATCAGGAAACAAGTGCAGGCAGTCCAAAAGTAAGACCAGTTTTTTTGTTTGTTTTTTTGTAAATAAAAGAAGATGATGACCTGAAGAAGTGAACTGTTTACTTCCCAGAAAGCTGGCACTTCCTGGACAGTGTCATGCCCAGGTGGGCGTGAACAGGAAGTGGAACCAAACAAGCTGCCAAATCAAAATGTAACAAACGACACCACCTGTCTGACTGTCCTATCAAATCTAACATCTTGTCTTGTCTTTTACTAAAATGTCATTTATTTACAATTCAGTGTCATTTCCTGCCTTTACTTTTTAAAAAGGCAATACAAAGCATCACACTGAATAAAAATGGTATCTCATGAAGTCTTTTCTCTTTTGAACGAAAATATTCTTTGGACCAGAATATTTAAATTTGGTTTGTTTTTAGGAGTCGCAGGTATCAACTTAATTATCCTGTAAGTTAACATGCAAAAATGTAAAAGAAAATAACGATCTTGTTTACAAAATATTCAAAAAATGTTTTATATGGTACAACCCAAAATGATTGTATCTCTGGGTCATTGGTCATATTTAAACTTCTATTCAGTAAAGCAGTAATCTTAAAAAAAAAAAAAAAAAAGGAAAAAAAAGTACTTTACAACTGTTTCATGCCAAAATCACATCTCTCTAAGTTCACACATAAACATTTCTTACAGTCATGCAAATTATCAACATTTGAGTTCAGCTGCATTATTCATTTTTTTGCCAAGAATCAGTCGTTCTAATGTTTCCGTGCTGTCAAAGTGCATCACTTGTGTGTGAACTCGCTCTGTTTCTATTCACTCGAGGTGAATTAGATAAGACTAGATGGTGAATTCAGACCTGGCAATAAATCATAGTCTGGGCTCAGATTAACCACGGCTAATAAATCATCTTGTCTAGTTTGAATACAAATCATTTCGCCTCTGTTACAGTAAACTTGAGATGGGGACGTCATGTTTACTGTAGATGCAGAACAACACAGAGTCTCATGCAACTGATCCCTGTGCTGTTTGGAAAAACATATGCTCATATGTTTGTGTTTTTTGTATTTTCTTATGCTAATTCATTGATTTGGGCTACACACTGCCATCTGGTGGACAAAAACTGGACAGGCCAAAAGTCCCGATCAAGATCTTTTTTCATACTTAATTCAGGATGATTATTTATTATGTTATGTCTATAATTAAATTATCCATTTGAATGTGTTCCTGTCCACAACACAAACATGCCATGCCAGCGTCATGGCGTTATGGATGACAATGTCCGGTGTTTGGTTGGTCTAACGCTTTGTGAACATGGCGATTTGACAAAGTTTACTATTAAGAAACATGCTAACCCTTCAAAATCAAATGAAAACAGTCTGTGCTGCTTCAGCAGTTAAAGGCCAGTGACATAAAAAGGTCTAAACATGCAGGTTCCCCCTTTGATCCCTCAGTATTAGAGAGTATCAGAGCATTACAGGAGCGAATCACAACAAATGAACACAATCAAACTCCAGAGGGAACATGTCAACAAACACGATTCTTCCTCTGAGCCTGCGGGTCAAACTAAAGCCTGTGTGGCCTTGTTGTACAGTGACCTCTGACCGTCACGCTGAAGGAGAAACCCCAAATATACCAACAGAAAAAAAAGCAACAAAGAAATTCTCCAATCCTAAACGTACCGCCCAAAAGTCCATAAACAGCAGTAGTCAATCAACCCGGACGCAGCCTCTTATTTTCAAAAGGAAGTGACTTTTCACAAACGAGCAGCTGTATTTTCCATTGTTACATTCTGTTATGGTTAGGGATCCCAGCACTATTAAAGTGGAATCACCTTAACCCAGTTGGACCTGCTTTTGTCATAGCTGAGGGGTTTTCTACAAGAACGATTGGTGGGGTTTTGTATACACTCACGCTTCACTGCCCCGAATTATCTTTGCTTCACGTGTTACCCCCGAGTTTGTTCAGGGTCTGTAACAAAGAAAGTAGCTTATTATCACTCACCAGAGGAGTTGTCTGCACATGTACGATTCGGTAATTGCTGCCGCTTAACAGGCAGACTGAATTGGACTTGACATTGAGCCATTATTAGGAAATGAAATGCTGTTTTTGCAATTATGGGAGTCTGGCAAACTCCCCTGGAAGGATTGTAAAAAGAGAATATGGTTATATTCACAAAGATGCAAAGATGAATTTCATAAAGATCTTCACTTGATGTGTAATTAACCTGGGTGAGGAATTTCTCAGTGAATTGTAGTTTTTTGTCAGGAAGAGGCGTCATTGCTTCTTAAACTAGACTAATTCTTGCTGCTTTGTTTCCACGACTAAGTTTGTTACAATCCAAGGAAGAATGAATTTGATAACTCCACAATCCAGTGCAATCCTGTCTAAACTTTTTGAAGTATGTTTGTTGCAGGAAATTGGTTTTAGAAGACTATTGTTAAGAAGCAAGTAAGGTGTGACCTTAACTTTACAGCAAAACAAATAAGAAAGAGTTCAGCCAATTGCTGCATTAAATTACTGCAGATAGAAAACACAAAGTTAGAAAAGATCTGCACTCTTTAATTTTTCTGTAGATCTCTGCTAGCTCAGAACATTGATGTTTAATTGTAGTTTTTGGAGATATCAACACAGTGTACACATCTTTTGCCTGACTTCTTCATTCTTATACTAAAGTGCTGAATATATGTCTCCTATAGTGTATGCATATTACTGTCATTGTCTATAATGTACATATCTGTTCCATAGTCTATAGACAATATTCATAATAACTCCAGCTACTTATTATTTTTTACAATAGCTTTACTTCATATTTATTTCTCTGTTTTTTACTAACGTCTGCATTGCCTACTGTAACTGCTGCACATGTTTAAACTGTATATACTGCATCCTAGCATGTACATATTGTTTGTTACACAGTATAAATAAAGTTTTTGTGTGTTATAAAGTAAAAAAAAAGTTTGTTTGCCTTCATAATTCAAACTTTGGTAAATTGTTGCCCTCATTTCAATACATTTCTGTTTTTAAATATTTAAAGTAATGAAAATTACTCAAACCTCATGGCTTCATACATTTAGATCCACGTCTTAAGTGGGACACGTTTGACAGTCGTGTCCTAAAATCAGTTAATGAGAATATTTAAAAAATGAATGAAATAAAAGCAGCCCCCCTGCTGTGATACTGGCACCTGGTAGCACCATACTCACATGGCGTTCATAAATAGTCATAGTTACAAACTGATCTCAAGTCGGGACATAAGCGTATTAAAGACCCTTTGAGAACAGAGAGCAGCTTCACTGAACTGAAATGAGGCGTTACGTACCTACTTGCAAGCAGCATGATGCTAACACAACATGGCAGCTCAGGGCGGCTCTTTGCTACTTTCTCAGCCCCAATGAGTAATTGGTGACCCAGCACCCCACCTGACATGGGCTGCTCGAGGAACTGGTCCCAGAAAAAGCAAACAGGGTCAATCCAACGTGGGATTGTCGTATGTTCACCAAAAAAAGCATGTGAGAAGTTAAAAAACCAGTCACTCCTTCAAACATCCAGAGAGACGCAGGATATGTTTGACACTGTTTGCTTTGGTTTAGACTTCAGTCTTATCACTTTGTGCATTGTGGTGGCATCAACTTCAAGTTTCAACAGTTCTTAAGTAGGTTAATTTGTGGAATAAATGGAGGAACCTTGTCTTTGCCACCTAACAGACTCACTTACTGTACAAAAAATATTTAAAGTTTCTCATCCAGTCGCAAAAAACATCCACCTGTGAGATTCTTACATACGGTGACTGATTTAAAATAAGACTTCATTAACATTAACTGATGTCTTTAGGCAAGCACTTAATGTACGACTTGAGGATCTTATGGAGCTCCTGATGCCAGATGCTCACAGCATTAGACAGCTCATCATATATTAAATGGATTCCTAAAAGCATTTTTATACAGAGGCGAATGGAGACAGCTTTTAAATCATGGGTAAAGCCAGTTTGTTCCTCCCATGTAATGTGATTAAATGAAATCTGTAGTCACTGAATTTATGTGCAAAAACTGTACAGTACCTCTAAGAAACTGGCATTTGGTGTCCAATGAACAGAAGCAACAGAGGAGTAAATAAAAAACCTTGATAAGGTCAACCTAAAGTGGGTGAATGTGTGTAAAGAAAAAGTGCAAATTAATAGGAAATCAAGGAAAAGTGATTCGAAATTTCCAATAAGTACTCCATTTTCTACCAGTTTGTACATTTTAAGCCTCTCTAGCTCACCTGTGCAGACTTTATATCAAGACCTGTTGTTGTCCAGGGCTTGTTCCAACTCTTTTACAACAAGGTGAGGAAGTGGGTTGATTTATTCAAATGAGGCAAAGAGAGTCTGGAAGATGACGCTCATATTATTAAAAGGCAGGTCATAATAACAACACACGGAGCCATTGCTGTGATCCATGACTTAAACTGGACAGATTTAGGTAAAACACAAAAGTTCTTCCAAATCCTGAGAGTTTTTCTAGCAATTTGTAACCATGAATGAGACTTGGGTCCACCACCTCCAACCAAAGATGCAAGAACATTTAAAACAGTGGAAACATTCAGGGCAGGTCAGGAGGCTCCGCAGAAAAAACGATGGCCTCCGTTTTCTAGGTTGTCACACTTTTACAGGGACCTACTTTGCAAACTTTTGTGACAGAGATGGGAAAATATCGATAAGATTCAGTGTTTGAAAGCTGACAAGAAGACTGTTCTTCCACCAGCCAACACACCCACAACAGTAATGTCTGCCTTACAGGAAAACAGATCTTAACTCATCCAACACCTGCCCTGTTCACCTGTTTTAGCCCCCGAGACTACGTCCTCTTCTCCATGATGAAGAAGGAGCTCAGTAGATGCCATTACAACCATGATGATGATGTCCTCATGTTTTTTCTAGAGGTCTAAGACTCTAACTTCTTCAAAAAAGGGATCTGTGTGCTTCAAGAGTGATGAAAAAGTGTGTAAACGAAGCAGTGCACTAACGAGTCTTACCTTAGGCCATGAACTTATCAATCACCCCTCCTCAAATGAAATCCAGTATTTGAAACACACTTGGAAAAAGACATTTTTGATGCCATCTGACAGTCTACTGAAAGCTCTTATGTGGGACCATACAAAGCATTTTCCAGGTCTAACTGTATAGATGTCTCCCCTCTGCTGTTCGGCTGACCGAGTTCGGTGCCAAATCATGTGTTTGTGTTTTGTAAATCCCCTGAGAAGCCTGGTGTGTGTTTTTTTCACTGACCTGTCATGGGTCAACTAGTTCACCAAGAAGATCTTTCTCTGTTATTTTGTAATAGTATTCCTTGACCTTTATGTGGGGCTAATTTGCTTTTCCCATGCTTCTTCTTCTTCTTATGATCTTACATCAGAAAATTCTTAGGAGCTGGTTTGTTTGTTTGTCAGATTTGGGACTTCATCAGTCCCCGAGGCTGCCAATGTTCTCCAACACTTTACTCTGTTTTAGACAACTTTTCACTGCGCCATGTCCGTGTGGTGCTTTATTAAGGTTAATTTGATTTGAGGTGGTTGTTTTTTTTTTAATCTAAATTAGGACAAATTTGTTATATTCTCTTTTCTATAAATAAGACACCCTGGTTTGGTTGCAGAGTTATGAAACTTTTCACAGCTCTTTTGCTGCTTTTTTCAGCTGTACAGCTCTTTTTGCAATAATAGTGCCTTGACTTAGTATTTAGAAGCTCCATTTTTAATAGTTTTAAAAGACTATTTTTACTTACCAACAACACATTATACCCCAGTGTTTATTTAGTTCTTTCCCTTTTTGGCCATTAACATGAAGATTTTATGGTTCTTATGCTACAGAAGTTTCATAGGAGCTTTTGTAAGCTCTTTTAAAACCTGCTAGATGAGTTTTCATAAAAGGATTAATGTTGCATAGAGGTTGTGGAAAAGTCTGAAGTTAAGCGTATTTCAGTTCTTATTACTGTGGATTTGGGGACCTTTCAGGGAGTCACAGGACAATTAAAAGGTCATAAAAGAAAAAAAACCTACTTCTGTTAGACAAAATCAATAGATTTTCTATATTTTTTTTACTTTTTCTCACTTTTTGTGAGACAATTGGATGCTTTTACTTCATCTAACCTCTAAAAGAATTAAAAAGAAAACATTCAGAGGAGAGAAAATCAGTCTTAAGTGGAACTTTTCACAACAAAAGTCATATGTAAAATAGTTCCAATAAAAAATGCTTTATCTTGTAAGGGCAGTAAGGTAAAATTGCTGGGAATGATCATTTTCACTTTATTACACATAGAATTAACATTTTATACTGAATCACTTTCTTTTTTTATGTGCATTAAATGAAACTTAAACAAAAAGCTGAAAGACAAAAACAAATCAGGAGATCCTGTTAGTTTTACAAAACACTGACTCAGCACAATGCTAAACACAGGTCTGCTCAGAAACATTTCTGATTTTCCAAACTGTAAACAGTCTCCATGGTTTGAAGTGACTCGGATCAGAAGTTGATTTAGCCTGCCCCCTAGTGACCAGTTAACTTCATTACCTCCCAAAAGCAACTCACTGGACCCAGATTGCCAATAAGTTGTTAGAATGAGAAATTATATGACTACTTTCTGTATTTTTTAATAATAATTGATTGATAATAATGAATAATTGTGTGTGTTTTGAAATTAGCCTGGATTTATTTCATATTTAAAATTTGCTTTACTAAAAACAATTTGCCAAGACATTTAAGGACAGACTCTGTGACTGTATGAACATAAAAGCTCTTTATTTCTGCTGTACAATTGTTATAAAAGTCTTACACCTTTTTCTATACATGGTCATTAACTGAAGGTTTATTACGTCAAGGTTAAAGCTTGTTCGAGGCTTTGCATTATAAACAGAGCAGATGTACTGTAGTTAAATGCATTAGAGCTAATATGAAGGCCAGCCCGCTAGCTTTGACACTTTATTTTTTTGCCATGTAATACCAATAATAAGCAGCACATTTGCAGCGTAACAGCTCAACTTGTGTGTTTAATGTAGAAAGAGATAAGAGCTCTAATAGTGTTTGAGCAGCCAGGTTGGTGCAGATCCTCCTGATGAGGCGAAGTAGCTCCACCACCAGGGCTTCTCTGCTCTCTCTTCACGGTTCTGGCTCAGGTCGGCCATCAGGGTGTAGCGCTCGTACTGATTATGAGGGTCAAAACGGTCGTAGGTGCCCATGGAAGGAAGGGGGTCTTCCTCCTCCTGTACGTTGGGCTCTGGAGCAGCTTTCTGCAGCAGGAAGTCCACCCGGCCTGCTGTGTGCATGCGAGTGGGCAGGTAGATTTTCTTCAGAGCTCTGGTGAAGCCCGGGGCCGAGGCGCTCACGATGTGGATGCCAGGGGTGAGGAGGCGCCAGTATTCTCCGTTTTCGGCTGGGCAGGGAGAAGGAGGCGGAGCATTTGGATGTATAATTTACATGCTTATAACTCTGAAAGGGCACTCCACCCGTTCAACACATGAAGATCAGTGAACTCAGCAGGAAAGAAGCCTGAGTTATATGATGTAGATGTACATATTTTGAGCAGCTTCTAATGCAGCATTCATGTCACATAGGAAGGACTACGGAAAAGGGAAAGACGTCATTGGGCTGCTAAAGACAGTTTATGATGGTAGAAGGTTACAAATATTGACAATAAAACACTGGATTTATTAAATGTGGGTTTAATGACCTGAGATGATAAATTAGGTTGAAGTTAGGCATCTGTGTTTGTTTTGTTTTTCTGGAACACCCTGAATGTATCACAGCTCTCAGAAAAATCTGAGTTTTCTTTTTGTCATCAAGTTTTTGATGTTGACATGAAAACCATTTAACATTTAGAAAGTGACAATTACAGCAACTTGTGCAGTTATCAGGATATCATAGTGTTTTTTCATCCTTTTGCGACATAAGGTTGCACAAATGAAAGTTTGCAGTTTTTCTACACATTGAATATAAACACAGAACAGTAGAGGATAAAAAAGAGAAATTAATGCCGTGTTTTTGGCTGACAAATACTGGATAAAAATGAGTAAACTTCAGCTTTTGCTGCATCGGTTTTTCTGAAACTTCATGGAAATGTGATACCAGACGGCTGGAGTGCCTCTTAACAGAACAAAATGTGTCACGCTGGCAACAAAAACGAAAACTGTCATAGCTTTTGCTTATGTAACACCGTAAAAAAAAAAGAATACATTTGTGAAATTTCTGCCAGCAGCTGATGTTTCTTACCTGTTGTAATGTCATGACGGATTCCTTTGACTGATATCCGCGCACCTTTGATTGCATTTCCCTCCTCGTCTTTCACGATGCCTTTGATGCCTCGATGGACCTGATGAACAACAAAAGACAGGTTGTCAACTTTAAGAATAACTTCAAATGCATCAATTAAAAAATAATCCTCTTATCTAAAACCATTCTGAAGCTGAATAATAAAATTAAAAAAAGATCAGTCATCATCCACTCAGAGTTTTGTTCTCTTCATGCAGTCAGACTAAGGATGCACTGATCTGGTAAAGTAAATGTTTTCTCATTAAAAAGTTCCTTAAGTATGAAGTAAAGTATATTTAAGAAATGTGTTTTTGAGGAAAAAAGGGTACATTGGTGTTATATTTGTATTTGTAAGATAAAATAGCAGATTGATGCATCAGTATGCCAAACACCAGGATGTCAACAAAAACAAAGCATATTAATGTTCTTACTGCTTCTATAAATGTGATCAAAGCTTCATGGTTTTCATGCCAGGCGAGAAACAGTTCTTCTTCAGGGGGGAATTTATCACAGCCGAGCTCCACGGTGACTTCAAAACAGTTGGTGTGAAGATAGTTGAAGTCTTGCATACCTTAGCAGAAGACAAAAACACCAGAGTTTCACCCAGAAATCCTGTGCTGACCTCACAAAGCGTCCTCCTCACTGTTTCTTGGTCTTACAGCGACCTCTAGTGGCTCCAACTGGCAATTTATTTCATTTCCCAGTCAGAAATCAACACTGTGATGCTGCTGCTGAGGAATAATGCTCATTTTTTCATATCACCGCAGGCGAAGCTGGACCACAGCGCTCCGTTGATGATCCCCCTCTCACTGTGTGTGCGAGACGATCCACACTGAGCGTTTTGATTGGACATCCTTTCATGGGCATTTGCATATGTTTTTGCAAGATACTTGAATACCTGAGAAGATTTTTAAAAAATGTGGATTCATTTTCTCTTCTTATGGTTCATTACAAAAATTAACATTAAGCTTTGAAATCTTTTCAAAATTGAGAACAGAGATATTTGCCACTCAAACAGAAACACAGTTGAGTTCTTTCCATACTCCATACCCCTAATATTATTATTAGTAGTATTTCTTGTGTACTAATAATTTCATTCAAGTGCAATATCCATGTATATTATTTCAATTTCATCTGTGCAGTTGAATACTACCACCTCATATTGTCACTCTTGTAAATATTGTACAACTTTTTGTTCTTAATTTGTACTTATTATTTATTGTTCTTTATTCTTATTGCTGCTTTTTACTTTCTGTCTTTACTGTCCACTTGCTGCTGAAACAATGCAAATTTCCCCATTGTGGGACTAATGTGGAAATATCTTATCTTAGCATTTCTTATACTCACTGTCACATAGTAATCAGAAGTAAATGCATGCAAACTGATGAGCTTTTAGGTCATAACATACACAATATACTCACTTTCATGCTTGTATTAGTTATTGTTTGCAGCTATTATTGATTAAAGATTACCAAGGAAAAGTTATGTCATATTTTGTTTTGTCAAATTTACTTTTTGCAGGTGACTTTTGAGACACTTCAGATGATATGTTTCTGGTGTAGAAGTATAATGTTTCAAAGAGCCTGGTCACCTGATCATCCGGCGTTGGGGAGAACATGTCGCGCTCCAGCGGGTGTTTGGACAGGTCGTATGGGTAGGACACCACCAGGTCTCCACCGTGGAAGTTAGCGGAGAGCACAAACGGGACAGAGCGGATCCATTTCATGACAGCGTAAGTCTCCGGAGCAACCTGTATCACAGACTTCTCAGTTTACTCAATTTAAAGTGTTTCATCAGCATTATCATCAAATTGGCTGTAAAATATCATTCAGTGGCAAGACATTTATATGGATCAGGACTCATACTGTACCTTACCAAACCAGTAATAGTCTGGGATTGGGATGTGGTCGGTGCGGTAGCCCTTTTGTCTGCGTCGGCTGTAAACAACCGAGGTCAGATCGGGGAAGTTTCTGTTCAGGTCGATGTTCTGCGCGTTGTTTCTGCCGATGTTCCACGAGTCATAAACGTGACTCTGTGGAGTTCACATATTTATATTTCAAAAAATTAACAAGAGCAAATATTATTTATTGAAGTATTAATGATGAATGAAAATCTGGATTTTTAACAATATGATGACTCATTGATTGCAGAAAATTTCCTGCAGTTCAAAGCAGTGGTTCACATCAAAATGACCCAAATCAGACTCTATAACTCATCTCCTTCTATCTTAGGCCAAATACTTATCAACCACCCGTCACAGGTGGGGTTCTTTCTTTTTTAATCATTTGTTACTTTCAGTCAATGGATTGTTTAGTCTATAGCTTTAAGAATTTTCTTGTTCATTACAAGATCCTTGACCACAAGGTACAATCTTCAAATTAAGTGTTTTTTTGTCAAACTAACAGCCCAAAAAGTTAATTAGCTTTTATTTAAGAGGCTGAAAATCCCTTATGTTTAAGATTCTTGTTTTGATTCTCAAAACTGATCACTTTCTGTTTGTTATTGCATATATCTTCTAATCCTTGAAGCTTCAGGGCTGACAGAGGGGGTGTACATTCTGTGATGTGAGTAAATTCAAGCTCCATAACTTTAAAATTCTCTGCATTGATGTTAAACACCTTATGAGCTTAAATTTGTTTTGCTGTTTAACTGAAACATTAACAGGACGCGTGGATGATCAGGATGTTTGGTTTGTTTTTACTTTTACTTTTTTACTTCAAAGCAAATATGAGTCAAACTGCAGAGCGATGGATGGATGTAACCGTGGAGAACTGACCTGCCCCTCCTCATCATCACCGTCATTACTGTCCTGGACTCCAGAAACTGCCAGCTCGTACCCGTCGGGGTTCATGGAGGGCAGCAGGTGGATGCGGGTGGTGTTGATGAGGGTCTGGATGCGCTCGTTGCCCAGCAGATACTCCGAGCACAAGTACTGAGCCAAGTAGATGAGCAGCTCACGGCCCACGACTTCATTTCCATGCATGTTGCCGACGTACTTCACCTCGGGCTCGACTGCAGAGGGTCACATGAGAGAAACCGGTCAAACTTCCTGGATGATGAAAAAAAGGATGCAGACTTTGACGAGCTTTACTTACGCAGCTCGTGTTGGCCGGGGTTGTTGGAGAACTCGATCACGAGCAGCTCCCTGCCCTCCATGCTGCGGCCGATGCTGTAGGTTTTGGCGATGTCAGAGCATCGATCCTCGACTCTCTTTAAGATGCTGAACATCTGGGCGTTGGAGTGATGGCTGAACTGTATGGTGGTGGCAGATTCCTCAGGAGGAGGGATCTCCATGCTGCTGAATTCTTCTGCTTCCTGCTCTGCTGTAAAGAAAAACACAGCACGTCTTCTCAGTTTGGATCAATTTGCTTCTACATCTCACAGTGAATGGCCACATTTTGGATCTATTATACAAAAATGCTGTCTCCATTCCTGTGGGACTGACAGGCTATAAATAAGCCTGAGGAGTCTGGTATGAAAAGCAGAAACCTCGGGAAGACGATAACACTAAATGCAAAGAGCAGAATGTGTTTTTCAGCAGACACATTAAACTGGTAAACCAGCTGATGTCTGACCTTATTTTTAACCACACTTTCCAAAATTGCAGACTTAAATGAAATGGAAGATTGGATGAGCCAAAACTCCCAGTTCTGGGTTAAAAGCATGATTTTTACAGTGAAAAACTGCTATTTTTTTGGTCTTTTTCTTCATTTTTTACAACAACTCACATGTATAACTGACACTTTCCCATCGGAGAATATTTTGGCAGCAACCACACCCTCTTTCACCTCCGTTTGATTGATTTATAGATCTCTAAAACATGTTAAAGCAGCAGTTTGTGATATTTTAGACCACTTGAGGGCAGCAGACTAGGTTGTAAACAACATTAAAATACTATGAATATAAATAATTATTATAGTAGAAGTGACAGAAAACAGATGCATATTTCCACGTCAGACAGAAGTATTTCTTTGTAGCTTTGCCTCCAAAAGGCTAGTAAATGTCTTGGACTCCTACACACAGTGGATGCAGCCACCATGACGTCACCTGAGGGTTTAAGGGGATTTAAGAAGATTTAAGGAGGTTCAAGGAGTTTAAGGATGTTGAGGAACACCATTGCTATCGGTGACACTGTGATGCCTGGCAGACAGCTAGCGGCTGCTGCCACTCAAAACAGCCGTGACCTTAATAATGCATAACTTTAAGCCTGCATATAAATAAAAAGATTAAGTTACATTTGAGTTTGTTATATCTGAGTCTACATTACTGAAGAGTTTCACAGACTTTTCAGAGGCCAAAACAACATAATTTTCACCATATTTGCTTCAGAATTGACTTTGACAGTCAAAATAGTTACTGATTTTAATGTTATAACAGATTGATAGCTTCTAACTTTTTTATATTTTATGAAAAGCAGCTATACATTATTTTACATGAACTCAAAGTGGTCCTGATGTTCCTGTTGTGTTGTTAATGTAACTTTAAAAAATGACAATGTTTACATAAAGTGAGGCAAAGCATTCATTTTTTTTACTAACATGTCTTTTACTACATAAGTATCTTACGGCTGTGGAAATTACTATGTGAAGAGGTCACATGACATCAATAAAGGGAAATTAGTGTGAAATTTATACAAATATTGGAATTATTACACGGCTCAAAGCTGCAAGACTGAACCAAAGTGTTTTTGCATGTGAGTCACCTGTGCAGTAATGCAGGTTAAAACAAAGAGGCTCATCTCTTTAACTGACTTGAAGACTCTTAGGAGACATTTTACTGTACACCAATAACAATGATATATGATTAAATTCTCCAATCCCTTACATCTGTCTTGTATAAGTTCCTGCTGTTCATGCTCTCATGTGGCTCCCATATGATCTCTGCTGTGACAGTCAGCAGAATATCTACTCTTATCTTCAGAAACTTGTGTCTTACTTCATGAAATCACAAGTTTTTAGAAAATACTGACAGACATTGTTTGCCTTTCTGTGGTGCATTAATGGCGCTGTTTATGAGGAGAGCCTGATGGTAAAAACACATTAACAAAGCCACAGGAACCAGTATAAGTGAGGGGTTTTTTGTGAGGAAATAAGGCTTTCCAGTTGGACTTTATTTTGAGGTGAGCCACGTGAGCATGTGTGCGAACCAGATGCCTGCTGAATAAACTCCACTGAAACTGAAAGAACCACAACTGTGTTTATTTTACAGGTAAAAGCGAAAAAAAGAAATAAACCAAATCAACATGGATGTAATTAGTCACAGGCAAAATTAGAATCAGGTCAAGTCACCAGCCAATGATCTCACCTCTGAGGCCCTCAAGAGGGTCGTAACACCCCTCCTGGTCACTGACGAAGAAGCGATCGCAGTCCAGGAAGTAGGGCCAGGCCATATCTATCGCATCGAAAGCGTGGCCGCACTTTTTGCGCACCGCCTCGCAGGTGGAGCGACAGGGCCGCATCACCTGCTCCTTCTCGCAACTCGGGGCCAACACGGAGCAGCCCAGCATGCGGATCTCGGGGTTGCACTCCCCCTTGAGCAGAGACTCGGCCACGCTGATGAGGAGGTACTCGGCTCCGGCCTCGGCGTCCTCACGGGTCTTGTGGCCGAGGAGGTTTGGGAACATGGTGTGAGCGTACGGCATGTCATCGCAGTAGGATAATAAAACATCTGTACATTTAGCTGAGGTTTAAAAAGAAAAAAAATCAGATCAATTAGTGTCATTAAAAGTTTATTTTTACTCAGATTGATCAGCAGAAACACTAGAGAACATTTAATCACACCATCAGACAATAATAATCTTATTTGGAGGGATCGAGACATGTGTCACACACTTAATCACGAGCCTCACTGTGGCCGTCTTCAATCATCAAGCCCCAAATATTTCTATTATCTCTGGAAATTAGAATGTGAATATTTCATAGTGCCATTGATCATCTAAAAATACACATGATGGTCTCATGGCTTTCGGGCTAGATTCCATTAAGGCTACACCCAGTGTGACTTATGATCTCATTCCCTTTTTGTTTTTGAAAACACAAGCTCAATTCCAGTCCAGAGGGGTGTTTACTGTCTTGTCAAGGAGGTTTGAGAGCCTGATCCTCCTCTGGTGTGAAAAATGAGCAACCTTCATGCCCAAAAAAATGGAAAAAAATAAGCTAGAATTTATAAGTTTAATAGTCAAAAGAGGCGATCAGCTGCTTCAACATGCTGGATGGCAAACAGCTCAATCAAGGCGCCTCTCTTCATTTCAATACTCACGTTTTTCTTTCTCCAAAATTGGCTTGCACAGTCCTGCAAGACACATCAGTATGTCATTAGCGGACACTGTGGCAGACACTAGATGGCAGAGTGGTTTCTGTAAACGCTTCACTCTGGCCTACAAAATACTCTGCTTGATCAACCTCTGGTCTTGCTTCAGCAGCTTTCAAAAATGCCTGACTGTCCACAGAATAAGACAGAAGAGAGTCCTTTTTTTTTTTTTACAGTATTACACTTTGTAAACATCAGGGTTAAAGATCAGGCTTTCATCTGGAATTTTATAACCATCTGACGAGCTTCAGACCAACATCCAGTCATATTCACATTTATCTTGCATTTAAGTTTTTAAAAAGTTTTACATACGAACATTTTTTATAAGTTTTAATGCATCTGAAGATCTGAAGAAGTGACTCTAAATGTTTGCACATGAAAATATGCCGTGATCAAATCATGCAGCAGGTCCGGATGCACGTCTAATAATGAAGTTATGCGTTCATATAAAAGCAAAAACAGTTTACCTCGAACTCGTGGGTCACACCGCGGAGGAACGCACGACACAAGGGCCAACAACTGCACCAGGATCAGCAGCATGATGCTCATTTTCCGAGCTTTTTATTCCGTTTCGATGTGGCACCTCACACACGCAGCCAGAGGGTGTGTGTCTGCGTGAGAGTGTGTGTGTGTATGTATGTGTGTGTGTCAATTTCCCAAGTGTGCAGAAAGAAATTTCCCTCTCAAATTTCCCACAAGCGACTTTATTAGATGTATTACGGTCAACTATCATGTTACAGAGGAAATAGCTCTGAGGTGAAGTGGGGACATGTGCATGAAAATGTGCACGTAGTTTTTTGTGGCGCTTTTAAAGTATATTTAAGGTAAATTGAGGAGACAGGATGCGGCTTTTATTCCACCTTTAAGTTAAGTCGTTGACTTTTTGTTTCAGGAGGATTTTAACTCTGAAATGACAACTAAAAAGTCTTGGGTTCACTTAAAAAATATTCTCTCCTTGCTTAATTGATAGCGTCCTCCAACCAAAGGCGTTTTTTTTTCAGTCACACGACCTATTTTGCCTGCTGTTGTGTGCACACCTGGTCCTCAATTGCACACAACAGCAGGCACCTTGACATTACAGGTTCCTGTTGAGGTAACTATGTATCATTAAAAGCTTTACATTGCCAGTATTGTACTTTTTAACTGTCTTTATTTATTTTAATTTTGGAAAAAATGTCAATAATCATAAAGTCTCGTATTAAAATGCTGAACTTTACAGCAGAAACAACCTAGTTTATACTTAGATATGACACAGCTGCACCTCTTTGCACCGGTGTTTGTTGCCCATTTCTTGTCTATCAGACCTACAGTCTGCTTTTTTTCCCAATAATTCTTATTGATTTTCTGCACGATGTGGATACAATTGACCAAAATTACTCATACATCCATGGTGTATCCCCATGCATATCTCTCACGACGTGTCATCCCAGGAGGCTTCATGTTCATTCACTGGATTCAGTTTCAGGGCA
>JAPZDV010000016.1:9729960-9778383 GCA_029814665.1 Acanthurus lineatus
GTTGTTTGTTTGTTTGGTTGTTTGGTTGTTTGTTTGGTTGTTTGGTTGGTTGTTTGGTTGTTTGTTTGGTTGGTTGGTTGGTTGGTTGGTTGGTCAGTTGGTTGGTTGATTTGGATAATTTGCTTATTTTCGACAGAAGTTTCCTAAAAAAAAAAAAAAGAGCAAATATTACCTTTACAGTATATTGAATTGATACAGTTTAATGTGAAAAGCAGAAAAAGACTTCTAAAACACAAAAAGCACTAAAAGTTAGACATAATCAGTTTGATTATAGACTTTTAATACTTTGAGGCAAGGTTTTGGATGATGTGTTGGTGAACACAGATATCAGATGTTAAAAGCTGTTGATTGTTGGCCTGGTTTTGGCCTAAAATACTTGGACAACTTTGTTGTGTTAATTTGCTCTACTAAGATGATTAATATTGTGTCAGTTTTTAACACTTTTGCTTAATCCAGCTCTTAAATAAAACCAATTAAGGCTGAAAATAAATCAGAAGCCTTTGTTGTTTCTATGGATTAAAAAGATCACAGTATCATTCACTTTTTTTATATTTCATTAAGCCAGTGAGACCTTGGGAGCATTCAGAGGAGCAGTAACGTGGTAGTACATTTCTCTGGATCAGTCACAAAACCCATCTGTCAGTGCCTCAAACAAAGAGATGACAAAATGAGGTCCACCGCTTCAACCTTTTCATGGGGGTCATTATTAATTCAGATACATTTCGCACAAATCAGTATGAATTAAGTGCTTTAAGCAGCTGTGAGCAGACAATTAATCAATGACTTGGCAACATACCCGCTTCAAACTTTGCGGCCTGTCATTGGCAGGATTGATACTGCCACACTGGCAGATGTCATTACTTTTTCAGCGTGGTCCATGCAGTATTAACAAGTGTTACGTAACCCCTAATCAGGGAGGTAAAGTGAGGCTTTGAGAAACCTCCACACCAGCAAGCAATTTCTCGTTAATCTTTAATTAAGCATAAGGTGCAGCGTTGATTCATCCTTTCTCGACAAGTGCTATTTTCAGCCGACGTCGCCCACTCTTGCTCTCTCTGGAGAGCAGAGGGAGTCTTTAAAAGCAAAGAAGAGGCTACCAAACGTTCCTGTCAAAGCAGGATTATATGGGAGAAAGCCATTTTACAGCGGATGCCTGTTTTGATTGTGGACACGCAGGCTGGTTTAAATAATGCAAGTGTCTGCTATATAAGGCTTTTTATGTGTTTGATATCACGTTAAAGATCCAGGGAATCTCACAAGGCAGTTGGATATTCAATCTAATCTGTACGGTTAAACCATAACAGGAAGTCCTTTTCACCCTTGCGCTTTGTTCTTGTTATTTTGATGTTGTTACTGCCACCAAGCTTACATTGTGCACTAAAAACCCATGTTTAATATCTTTACATGGCTGTGTTTCTCACTGTAACATGGTGGTTCACATTATCATAATACCCTCAAAGACAACAGCAATAAATATTTTAGGTCCAGAAGTCAACAAGATCAAAAGTGCCTTGCATGTATGAAGACAAAGCACAGCCCACATGCTTAAAACAGAGCTGCTCTGATTTAGGTTTCAAGTAGATTAAAAAAAAATCTTAACAATTATCTGCCTGTAAAAGTGATTTTTTTTCAACCAAGCTTCTTTAAAAACATAAAATATTCACCAGACAGCTTTTTTATGGGGCTTCTACAGAACAGTAAGCTTTACATCAAGCACTTCAAACTATTACAGTTATTTAACAGCTTTTAACAGTAACTAATTACATTAAATTGTTAAAATTAGCTTCAGCTTAACCAGCTGTAACATTATTAATGCTTGCACGTTAATGCAACACTAGTTTTAAACCAGTAATATATATATTTAAGTATATTTACAATAGCATTTTGCATGAAGTGTATTGTCGGTTTATACTTTGGTAATTTAAGTATATTTGCTAATAAAGTAAGATTTACAAAGCAGGACTTTTGGTTGAAACAAAGTGTTCTGTACGGTTTTATTTTGCTTGAATAAAAGATCTGCATGTTTCCTGAGGGGGTATTGACTTTCTCAACTTTCATACACAGATTTTTTTATATGGTAGCACAAACAGGACCTTTAAGTAAATAAAATGTAAATCAAATATAAGTTCCAGAGTCCAGCTGTAATTAGACAAACAGCACAGCGGCAGTCATGTCTGTGTTTTGGCTCTGTTTGTTCTCCCTTGTGCAGCCTCATGTATCTGTTGAACTGTTTAATTTTTCCTTATTGGCAGCCTGCAGCGTCTACCTCCAAGCAAACACACATGTATAACTACAACGCTGTGTTTGGAGAGGCTGCTTGATGAAGGTAAAAACAGTTGCTTCTTTATTCTTGTACAAATTTAATTGCAGTGTTATGTCCTTCCTTCTACAACGACAGGTTATGTTCAATTAAAGGTTTGACACCTGACTTCTGGGTAACGTATTGTGAACAGCTTTTTCTGGATAAGTGTGTCTGTCAAAGCACATGCGGTCCAGCATCCTCAGCTGCCTGTTTTGTGCCATCTGGGTCACCTCGGCCCGTCACCCATGGTAACGACACCCCTTCTCAGGTCTGCCTCTATGGTAACCCCCATTTTCATTTCACATCAGAGCTGCGGAGCTGCTCTTACACTGATCAGATGCGTTTCTTTTTTTTCACTTTAGTGACTTTGGGAAGGTGAGTCACTGGGACTGAATGCTTACGGCACTTAAACGCTCTTCACATGATGATCAGCTAAAAGTGTGATGGAGGTTTTTATGTAATATTGCATCATGTTTGCTAAAAACCAGAATCAGATGTTCTTGTGTCCCGCGAGACTGAGGTTTAGCCCTGCAGGCTGCTAATGGCTAATATCATCCTGAAGCTTTGAACTCCTTTCCTCAGATGTGTGTAATTGCCAGTTGTTGCAGGAAAGTGTTGAAAACAAGATATTGATGGATTTGCATAGCTTGTTTAGACAGCAGACACACTTTTTTTACAAGGGTTGTTTTCCTTAAAGGTTATTTTGTGGATTTGACAGTTTTTCCCATGTTGAGATGCTCAGACATGGTGACTTTTGGTTTTTGGGTTTCCTCACAAAGTTCTTTTTTATTTTTCAGACAGTTATCACATTGAAAGCACAGTTGGGGGTCTGACAGATGCTCCAATGTTATTTGTTGTTATAACTATAACAATGACAATAAACTAAACTATTACTATTACAATCTGAATAATATGGAGCCTCCAGGTGGTCAGGAGGTTTAAAAGGCTGCTAAACTTGTTATTGCAATGTTGTTATCCAAATCTGGACCTTTGGATCCTTCATCTCTTTCTTCCTCCTCCTTAACTGTTCGCCTTTCTTTAGCATTTCTTAACCTATCAAAACAAAAATTTACTTCTGTTTTAATTCTACTGAAGACAATGTTTGAAATAGAGTATTTTGAGTATCTTATCAAACAATTGTTAGCTTATAAAGAAGCTTTTTAAAGTGGTATAAAAATGGTGTAAAGTGGATCTACATACCCAAGAACAATGAATAGAGATAATAAAGGAAAAACTTCATGTTGATAAAACTGACACATTGTTGAAGATTACAAAGAGCACAGCTGGAAGTAATGTAGGAGAAATGTACATTATTAAAGACCCAAAGCAGCGATGAAGACCGTGAAACGGATGACTAATTTAGTCAATGAAAGAATGGAAAACTGCTTTAAATATAAGGCCAAAGAACTCTTTGTTGTATTATTCCTTCATTGTTTGTTCAGAATAGAATCAGAACAAAAGCTCAATCTCAATTTAGTGTTTTACGGATGAAAATTTGTCACGTAAACATGTAATCTTATCACCGAGCATTTCTCCAGACTCTGCAGCTGCTAAAATAGAAACAGGCAGTAATTTGATCGCACATGAAAAGGGAAAAATCTATATTTTCATCTGATAAGCAGCAAGGGAAAAGAACTGTGAGAGTGAGAATTCACACTGTGAGGCATCACATTTAGTGCAGAACACAGTATTAGATTAACATCTCATCAAATATTAACTCAGCGGATTGGCTCCCAGGTGGTTGTTTCAACAAGCAAAAATACATTTTTGATGCTGTGGATCAATTTTTTGAGTACAAGTTATGGTTTTAATGAGTCTGTTGCAAAGGCTGTGAGTCAGTTCGAGTTTAATATATTAGATAAATCAGCTTTATATTTGCAGAAACACATGAACTCTGTTCTAATTTTACCACCATGTAAATCTGGGTGAATTGGGTAGACGCCACAGCACGGCCCATGTGTGTATTATGTGCTTCCAGATCTGTATTAATAAAGCGTCGTCCACACTCTGGCAGCTCTCCACTGGCGATCGCACATCGATAAACTTTCTGAATTTCAAATGGAGTTTGTGTTGAATTGGAAATGTCAAATGCAAAGACTTCCAAACAAAACCTTTCCTCCCCTCTCCCTCTTTCATTCAGTTCAGTTCATGCAATGTCACAGTGATGGAGCACCAATGACAGCGGGAGAGCCTAACACCCTTATCTCTGAGTGTCACCCGGGCCTGAGGAGGTGCTGAGGAGGGTGGAGGCGGTTGGATGAGGGAGGCTGAGTGGGTGAAAAGGAGGCCTCTGCAGGTACAGTACATCAGGAAACTCTTTTAGTTAGTAAATACAGAAAAAAAAGGGAAGAGAACGTTATCTGCTGTGACCATCCACTTGTCAGCTTTGGGATATTGATCAGGAGTCTGTATGATGATCATCCAAACCTTATCAAACCTTAAGCTGGAAAGGATTTAAGACTGAAGTTGGAAAATCCTCCTAGGGAGTTCTTCTAGAGTTAAGGAACAAAGTTAGGAAAAGTTTGTGTTTTTTTTTCAAATCAGTCGTTTGGTAACTTCCGATTTTTTTAGAAACTACTTTTAACATCATCCATCATCTGTTTTTAAAATGATTTAGCCAGAAAGGTTAGAAAAGAACAGCTTTTGCAACCAAAACACAGAGCTAATGTTAGCTTACTCGGCTGGCTAAAGCTTATTGAAACTGTTTTTTCAGACAGCAAAATGTTTAGTAGCCACTTAGAAATGAAAAGTCTGCTTCTGTCTTCTAATGTCTGAAATCAAGGTTTGTTTTAAAAGTAAGTAATAGCTCCAAATGATAAGTATGCTCCCACTGTTACCTGCAGACCAGAAAGCGTGACAGGTGTAGCAACAGGCTAAGTGAAATCTTAGTAAAGCGAAAACTTAACTAGCTACATCTTAGCCTTGTAGTTCCATAGATTCAAGCATATATAAATACACACATCAACACAAAATAATATACTGAAACGACCCTTCTCTCCTGAAAATTCACAAATAAAATAAATCTGAAAAAAATAAATACTTTCTACAGCAGCAAAAGTCAAACAAAAGAATTCATCGCAGTGACAGCTGTCAGCGTTTCAGCAGTCCTACATGGCTCGCTTTGCTGAGAGAGACTTCTGTACGTCCAAAATAGTGTCTTGGAGACGCTACATTGCATCGGGCCCCATGGTGCCACAATGAATAAAGCATGAGGGGAACACAGGGAAAGTTGTTGGCTTAGGCAAAGAGATGCAGCCACTTCTGCCTGACCTAGATTTCAGGCATGGGGAGTAATTTTGTCTGTGTGCTAATGTGCTCCCCTTCGTCCCTTCTTTTTGCTTTCAGCATCCATAACACTTATGGTTAATGATTAACAAACCGGGACAGTTAATAAGAAAATCTTTAGTTATATTTGAGTATCACAAACATATGAAAAACTGTTGGCGGAATAAACGACTTAAGCCCCCTTTGAGTATCACAGATTGTGTGAGACAGATTTCCTCTTAAAGGGAACAGTTTGTTTACATAGCTGACATAGTTTCCCACTGGAACAGCAACATGCACCTGATATCTGGGAAATAATTACACTGGACACAGGGATTTGTGTCATGATGTGCAGCTGCTATACCAGCAGTCTACTATGTTACTTATTCTTAATCTTACTTGCTTGTAACCCTTTATTTCAAGGTAAACCCCCATTCACATGTTATATGAGTCTAGATAGTAGTAGATAAAAGTTTTATGGCAATAAAAATATAAAGTAGCATTTTACAAAGAATCACTGTTCTACTGCATCCAACTAAAAGCATTTTACACCAACTTTAAAGCTACACTGTTACATTTATTGTGTGAAGGAAACAGTTTTTCCTTCTGATATCAGTTGCTGTTTTTGGCGTGATGATGCATTCTTCAAATGGGTGAGCAACAGACCTCCTTTAATGTCCTCACGTGAGGGGCAGGGAGGGGCACACTCACTCAGTGTGGGCAGCGTAGGAAGTGATGGTAGTGTGTGTGTGTGTGTGAGGATGAGGGAGGGAGGGAAGAGGGGGGCATAATTGGCTTGTTCTGTATCATCTCCACTGGTCTCCTGGGCAGCGGTGCGAGGCAGAAATAAACGGCGTCATTATGATGGCTTATTGGGAAGCGGTCAGAAAGGGCCGGGTTCAAAAGGTCATGACAGGACTGTGGAGTTTGTGATCGGGCAGGTGAGACGCCTCCGCTCCCAGGCCGCGTCGCTCTCCTCCGCAGCTAAATGTAGGGCAGCAGGTCGATTGGATCGGATGATCTTTGCCGACCCGGAGCGGCAGGGGTATTTTCATGAAATGATTTCTTCCTGGAAGCATAATGACGTGGTGGTGGGGGTGAGGCTGAGGTGGAGGTCTGGAGGGGGAGGGGGGGGTTTAAACAAGTCATTAAAACCCACACATAGCTGCTGTGCGCATTAAGAATACTGCCTGTCAAAATAAACCACACTTACTTTCAGCTTTTTCAGCATTACGGAGGGCGCATCATTTACTGTATGTCTAAATGACCTCTCATGTGCAGTAAATTACCCATCAACACTCAGGGAAAAAAAAAAAAAAAAAAAAAAGGATGCTGGCTTTTTCTCCCCCGAGCTCAGACTGAGTAAATACACGTACTTCTCCATCAATATTCAATGACACAGCCAGTAAGCTCCAGGAGATATGAGAGCATCCAGTCTGCTAATATGTAACTAACCCTTGGATGTCCCTGTCAACAGCAGTATGGATTTATCATGTGAAGAGAAAAAACAGAGGAATGGATTCAATGAGCATGGCACACAGCTGCTACCTGAGACCTGAGACAAGGTTCACTGCTTATTCACTGATGTGTCCTTCATGTGGATGTAGTTGCTTTTTAATGGCCCAGTGTGTACGATTGGGGGGGGTATAATTGAATATAATATTTATAAGTATGTTTTAATTTGTGCATAATCATCTGAAAGTAATAATCCATGTGTTTTTGAATGAGCCTTTTATATCTACAGGGGAAGCGGGTCCTCTTTCATGAAGTCTGCCATGTTTCTACAGCAGCCCTGTAGTGATTAAACCAAACACTGGCTCTAAAGAGGGTCTTTCATGTTCTTTGCAAATTCTTGGTGGGCACCATAACTTCTCCTTCACATTTGAAAGGGGCAAAGGGATATCCAGTCAAGAGCAATCTGTAACTTTACAACTGGATGCCACTATATCCTACACAGTAGAACTTTAAAGGAAAAATGTAAACATTGAGTTTAAATCATTTAAAAATAACATAAAGTTATCAGACTGTTGAGAAATAACAATTTTGACATTCATTTTGCAGAGATGTCTACTGAAGTTAGCCTCAGCCCTTACTATCTCATCATACCACTAGGATGGTAAATCAGAAATATGAGATAAGTCAAAATACAGCCATTTAGGTTAAAATGGAGTCAAAAAAGTCAAAAGTAAAAGATTGTGCGTCAAAATTTAATTTAAGTCAAATAATAATAAGGTATGCCAAAACTAGAATACATTTTTATAATATAATAAATAGTCAGTCAGTCAGTCAGTCAGTTTTTGGCCACCATAAAACACAACTATACTTGAGTGGGAAGTTTACCATAGTTTGGGTGAACTGACCCTTTAACTTTTGCTGTCAATGAGCACATAAGTGGTTTTAAATGGCAAACAGAGATAACCAAAGTATCTCACCATTTAATGTCAGAAGCCTTCACAAAGCATATTACTGGTATCCCAGTGTTCTTTGTCACTTCATCATCTCCATCTGTGTGATTGAAAAGCTGAATAGATTAAACTGTCCTTTATGGCATGAATGGTCTGATTGTTGTCGCTCACATGAACAAACAAACCCACAGGAGGTGCTTCCCATCACCTCGCCGCCATCCCAGGGTGGGCCTTACTGTCTTTGACATTTGAGCCACGGGGTGACGGCAAACTGTGTTAGAGAGACACAGCAGTGAGCACCCGTCCAGAGGGGACGACACGCAGCTCACCCCGCAACTCCTGCCAACAAATAATTCATACTGCTAACATTTACTTTGTTCAAACACCGTCCGGTCTTTATCCGCCGCCCTGCCTGTGAACTTCAAAGTACCTGTCTGAGGTGAATTAACTGTCTGAGTGAAGCATATAGAGGCTTTTAAAGTTTTGTTGCAATGAAGAGAAAAGTTTAAAAAATGCTCTGAGTGCTTCAACAAACTCTTTACATGAATAAAAAGTGGATAAAAAAGGGAGAAGAGAAAATCGATGATCTACTTAATCATCTTAAATAAAATACAAAGCTGTAGTTTAAAATTTGCTTTAATATACAATATGTAAACACTTTTCTGAGCTTTACAGAAGTCCGCTTCTTAAATAAATAAGGAGAAAAACAAAATAATCCCATGATATTAATTTTCAGCAGACAACATAAGGCAGAGGTGTCAGCGAGCTCCAACAGTGAATCCCGAAGCTGCACCAGGAAGCATCACACAGATGAAAGAGGATACTGTGAAAGACCTCCATTCCCAGAAATGATGTAACGCCCCATCAATAAAACTCACAATGTTTGGATCTGAACTTCTTCCTCTCTGTGGCTGCAGGGCTGAACTTGAGGGGCTTTTTTTGATTGATATAGCAAATGTTGTTTTTCAGAAAAGTAGTCAATTTAAAAATCAGCTAAATAAACTCATATAAGAGTTCAGGAGGAATGAGTCGATAAAAAGGCATCATTTTTTATCTTCTTCAAAGGTTTGGTAGAGGGTCGGAGGTCATCCGGTCCGTGGGCGAAGGCACAGTGTTCAGCCTGCAGGGGGCAGCACTGAGGGTGGTGGTTGTAAAACCAGCAGGGACGAGTTTTTAAGGCACCGGGGGCGACAGGCTTCCTCTTTGTATCCACCTTCCTGTCCCTCCAGTCTCTTATGTGCACCCTCCCTCCTTCCACTAAAAGAGAAGAAGAACAGGAAGTTCTCTTCAGAATAAAAGTGTTCTTACAGAGGAGTAAAGTGGTGAAGTTATTTCAAGGGTCCAGAAGGAAACAAACTGTTTGTTTACAAGTGACTGGCAACTAGAGCTCGCTGACGCTTGAAACTTTCCTGGCTGAATTATCAGTGTAAAGGCCACCAGAGCATCTGGTCTTCCTGTTTCTAGTTTATTCTTGTATCAAGTCCACTGACTCTAGCACTGAATTAATAAATATAGCTGAAATCACTATGGAATCACGCCAGTGCTCAGTGAATAAACTATTTTTTTTAATGAGTGTGAAAGGTCATTTTTCAGGGAAAAGTCACATTTGATCGCATTTAGGAAAACACACTTTTCTGCTGATTTTATACAGACTAGCTGTGAGGATGTATATAAGCATGTAGTTCGACTACCTCTGAAGACTTGGTGGTTGTTCTTCAGCAGCGTCTGAAGACCTCCACACTCCTTTTTCAGGAGCTGAAGGGTCTCCTGCTCCAACAGCCCTGCGACCTCGCTCACAGCCAGGCTGCCTGAAGAGGAGGGAGGCGGGGAAGAAGAAGATAAAAGAAGAGTGACAAAGGAGCAGCGGGAGGTCGATTGATGTTTCGTTCATCAATATATTAACACGCTGCTTCTGGCATGCACAGAAATAATTTTTATCCGCCTTTGCAGATTGAGAAGGAAGCATCCGATACAGCTGATTGGCTTGAGTCGATGTCACCAGTTGCTTTGAGAGAGGCGGAGCTCCTGGAGTGAAGGGGTGATAAAGGCTATATGTGGAACATTTTGCAGGAAAAAAACACCTCAGTCATCGTCTTTTAGTGTTAGTCAGGGCTGTGATGTGTGCTCAATTAAAGCTGCTCCAACATGCTGTCAGAGCAGCCGGCGTGCATTTCACCGCTGCATCTCCCACCGGCCACTTGAGAGCGTGAGTCACTGCCATCACTCTCCCACTGGGACAATAATTTTAGGCACCAAAGGGCAAAAAAGGGAGACAGGTGGATTTTGAAACATACAAAGTGCTATGAATTCAGGGAATAGTGAGCAGATGAATGACATGCCCCTTTGTGTTCATAACATCCCGCTATTTGGCTCTGTTTCATGTGATTTGGGGGTATTTCTGGCTTTGCCCTTTCTAACCCCAGCAGAGAATTTAAATCAGGGTTGACCTTTGGTTTGGATAAATGACAATCCTCCTCCGCCTCTTTCTCCTTATATTGGGGAGGGACACACCAAAGGATTAGTAATGCTCCTTTGTGCCTTTTCATAGCAATATTTCGCCTAGATCTGCAGCCATTTCATTGTGCTCATCATCATAATATTACACCAAACCTTTGGTGGCCCTTCAGGCAGTCCCCTGTTGGCTTAGAGTTGACTGAACGTGAGAGAATTTCATTGTGTAATTTCTTGCTTTAAGCCTCTCTTCCAAATTCAGTTTAAAAAGAAATAAATGCTAATATATGAGCATAATTTATATTTAAATAACAAGTCCACCACTGGGTTTAAAGCTATGAAAGTTTTCAGTTTTCTATCACTTGTTTTTCTGACACTTAAAAATGAAAAAAAAAAACATACTGTCCACTCTAAAACATCCTAAATTTAACTGGTCAAATTGTTGAGTTAATCCCTTAAATATGCAACACACTCCCACATTTGCAGACACTCGCAGAGCCAAACACAGTCCTGTGCTGCAGAGTGGGAAACTGGGCAGACTGCCGCGCTATGGACCAGACGCCAGGGAGCTCCAGGCCTTAATATAATATCAATACACCGTTTAGAGCTGCCTACAATGTTAATGGGGATTAATGGGAGAAGGGCAGTATTGACAGAGCAGAGCAACATATAGACGAATATTAATGGCTTGGCTCGGCGTACAGTTGGATCTTTTTAAGGTTCAGCGTCCCAAGTGCAAAACGCTTACATGGCCAGCGATTGATTGCTTGTTGTAGATGATTGTTTTTGCTGCATGGGCCAATTCAGAATCAGGCTGAGTGGAGAAAATTAGCCCTGAAATTGCTGAGTGTTGACTAAAACACTGGAGTGTTGACTAAGAATCTTCAGCTTCCATGAGCGCAGTTGCCGTGAAGGACCGCACATGTTTTTATTTTATGTCTATCAAAACCAGAAAATGTTCAAACAAAGTTAACTTTCTTTTCCTAACCTATGAGTCAGAGCTATCTGAAGGGCTCACAGATAGCTGGCTGGTTAGACGAACTGCTCGCAGCTCACCAATGCGTGCTTGGCTAAAAAAAGGGTCACAAACCTAAAAAAGTTGTGACTTAGTGCAATCTCCAACTATGTAAAAATAATAATTATAATAATAATACTCATAGTAACTGTAAGAGGTTGCATTATTATGTGTCATAAATCTACAAGATGTAGGTAAAAGGCTCTTCAATGGGAAAAAAAAACAAATGTCATTTTAAATTACCAACAAACCATTATGTCCACTATTTTCATAATTGAATAATGTGCCACCTTAAATGTCAAGAAATAGTAAAAATGCCAATTGTCACTCCCTTCAGCCTAAGATGACATTTTAAATAACTTCTTTTGGGGGGAAAAGGCCACCAAAACACTAAAACTTTCTAAACTATTCAGTTTAAAATGACTGAAGACTGAGGCAGACAAAGTTGCAGCTCTTGTCTCATGAACCCCTCCCCATGTGTGCAGATGAGGAGGTTAATTCTGCATGGTACAACCTCTGGGTGTCCTGGAGAATCGTAGGCCTGAACTGGCATGAAGTGTGATGGGAGGCAACCACCCATTAGTAACACACTGTACCCTCCGTCACCCACTCCCTTGTTCACACAAGCTGTTTCTGTTGGGCACATACTGTACAATGGGTGTGTACTGAAATAATGTTCAGAACATTTATGAGACACTGTGTGAATATTCCTACTTACTGAACCTTTAGTTTAAGAAAAAAAATGTCTAAACAACCAGATTGACTGATTTGCAGTTAAAAGTTGCAGAGTTATGCATGTTGGATGTGCAGCTGCACGCTGACTGTCATTCTCTGTACAATTACGTAACTATGCATGCATGATTTAGTAACTTGACTCAAATGTAAAGTGACCAGCTTCACATGTTTGGATGTTTCACATGTAAACTATTTGAAAAAAAATAAGTGAGATATACAAGATTTATCTTCAAGGTACAATTATGCTACAGTAAAGCTGGTATTGCTTAAGCATGTTTTATTTTGTTTTTAAATGATGAACTCATGCTGAACAGAAGAAAGTCTAATGTTAGAAAGGTCTTTGAACTTCGATAAAGGAACATCTGTGCAAGTAAAGTAAACGCACACACATATAATATTAAAAATCTACACACTCAAGATGCTTTAAAAATAGAGAGAAACTGTATCTCGCAGCCCTTTCCATGACTCTGAGGCCCTCGTGGATCTATTCAATATGGGCCTGCTCACTCTGAATATACCCTTTGTTCTTACACAGCAGATAACTGATAGGAATACCTCAATACAAATGCATACTCATGCATAAATCATAAAGGGTGGTGCATTATTCATCTAGTCGAGTCTATACAGAGTCATATTCTCCCTTTATTTGCTCTCCCTCATATATTCTGCCTCTAATTTCAGCACTGACATCCTGACAGACATCCCGAGAATGTTCTGTTTTAGTCACAGTAGTCTTCATCTCCTTATCTCAATTATATTATGTGTGACTGCGCAGCACCTGAGAAACTGACAAAGGTGATGCGTCGACGGTGTTGTGAGTGAAAGAGTGACTGTGTGTGATGCAGCGTGTTTATGCTGCGCTCTCTGTGACGTGCGGTGCAGGAAGCGGCTGGCAGAGGGTTCAAAGTGGCTTCTCTCGGTGTCAAAAAGGCCCTGCCGACTGATGACGAGAGGGGACAGGGTGTTGACGGGAGGTGGAGGGTTAGATAGGATGATGGAGGGGGGATCAGATGAGAGGTTCAGAGGCGCCGATTTCGAGGTGCCATGAAGCAACTAGAAATTCTGTGCATTTTAGGAAAACTGACAAGAAATGCAGAGAGTACTTCATTCATCTTGCTCTGGAGGTATTCAGGTTACATCTGTGGCTGGCTGCTATTACAAAAGTAAACACAGTAACTAAACACAGTAAATGGAGTCCCAGAAATGATTTGACGTGTTAAGGAATATGCTTATTAGCTTTCTGACAGAGAGACGGAAGAAAGGTCAATATTACTCTCATATTAGTCTATTACATACAAGGCTAGAGCCAGCAGCCAGATAGCTTAGCTTAGCTTAGCTTAGCACAAAAACTAGAATAAGAAAAAATGCTTGATTCTGTCCAAAGGTAACATAATTCACTTACTAGCACCAAAAAAGTTCATTAACTAATATGTGCAAACACCCCACAGGAACTGATGTCAAAAAGGTGAACAGCCATTAGAGAAAGCCAGGCTAGCTTGTAGCTTCATTTTACATATATTAGAGATGTATCAACCTTTTGGCCATTTCTGAAGTACTACTGAAGCGCTATATAAGGTGAAAAGCTAACTAGCTAGCAAGACAGCCCCTGTCCTTAGCTAACACAAAAGCTAAAGCCATTTGTTGATTTTTCTTTCCCTTCATGCAAATGTATCCGTGCTAATATATACTGACATCTTGGTACAGTGATTTAGTTATTTATGTCACATAACAAAACGAGGCAGATGCTCAATAAAAACTAAGGAGAAATTGTTTTAATTCATGCTAAAGTTAACGCTTAGCGTTAGTTAGCTAAGTTAGCTTAGCTTATTAGATCTCAGAGTCTTAGCTGTTGACTCTAACGTAATAAACATTATGTAGAGCCAGTAAATTAAATTAAATTTACTGAATGGTTAAGAATGGTATATTTATAATATGTCAATATAAATATTAAAGCTTGGTGGGAGATGCATTAAATTGTACATTACGGGCTGTAAATAAATGTTCACAAGTGTTTATCTCAAAGCACATAGAGGCTGTATTTTCTGCTCATACTATGTGGTTTTTGTATTTTTTAAATATTATGCTAGTTCAAAGGCAATTACCCTTTTTTTGGATGAAATAATCTGTCAACTGTAAGGAAGCCTAAATGAGGGCATTACAGTAGTTGTATCTGCTATGCAGTCTGCAAGACAGTATTGAAATTTTGACCTTTTCTTCCTCAACTTCACTGCTCCTGTAGATATTAATCTCCTCTTATAGGCAGTACAGCTAACAGATATTAAAAAAGTAATTAATTCAGCAGCCCCAAAGCTCACAATCATAAGACTGGATCAGTGAGCGACTCTGAACTTCATCTGAACCTGTTCAACGCTTTAGAAGCAGCTCAGGTCCGGAGAGATTTCTGTCATTTGTTTGTTAATCTCGTGTGGTTTTGTGGCTGTTGGCGGTTTACCTCCACAGTTCCAGTCACTGGACGACCCCCCGCTGTCATCCTCAGTCATTCCCAGAAGAACATTAGCAACCCGCAGGACAACGCCGTCAACAAAGTCCCGCGGGAGAGCGGCACAGTTTCGAACTGTTTCAACCCTGCATCTGGGCTGGAACCCGTCTCCCCAGCTGCTGAGGGGCGTCTCATCAGTGTCTTTGTTCCCATGGCAACACCCCCCATCATTTCTGATTTCTGACCTTTGAACCGCCAACCCAGAGGCAATCTGGCGGCTCTTGACGTAATTAGCTCTTCGCTGCTCAGCATCACACTCGTCAGGTAGCGCATAGTTTCTTGATTTTCCCACCAGACACACCTGCAGAAAGAGGAGCTGAATGTCAAGACGACTCCCATGGGTGCCGAGGTTCAAAACTGTCAAATCAGAAACTCAAAGGCAGAAAATGAAAAGGTAAATCCTAAATATGCGTTATGTGTTACGTGTCCACGTCTACTAAACCCATTAACAGCTCCTAGCTGTGAAAAAAACATCTCTTTGGGGTCAATAAAGACTTCATTTATCCCCGTCCGTCTATACTAATGAGGCTCAGATAGAGAAAAAGCACAGATACAAAGCTGTACCTGTCTCAAAGACATGAATACATTTCATGATAATGATGCAGAGAAATCTTTTGAGTCTTTTTTACAAAATAAAAGGGTTCATGACAAGTCTAATTTGTTAGAAACTCTTAGTGATGAAAAACTGGAAAAATCAGAGGCAAAAAAAAGAGATGGAACGAAAGTCAGAGTCACACCTACGACTTCACAGGTATGAGGTAGGTGAGCATTAGCTATTAATGTAACCAGTGTGCTGCCTTGACTTGTTTCCACCCACTGATTTTATCACTATGTAGTCTTTTACACACGGCCGCTGCTGTGAAAAGTTACAAGAGTGTAAACGTGCATATCAACAGATTACACTTATTTTTTCTGTTGTTATTCTCATTTTTAAAAATGTTATGTACCCTAAAAATAATCCTGGTAAAATGCATGGTAGAGTATACATTTTGAACTCAAAATATAACCAGGAAGCAGTTTGACAGTCAACAAACGGAGAACTGGAGGAAGGTTACCATAGTCTGAAGAAAATAACCCATAAATTATCAATAAAGGTATCTCAGTTTTCAGTAAATGCTTTAAATTTAAAAAAACAAAAAAAGATCAGTCTTACTATCTGTGGATGTGGAGCTTGAAAGATTTCATGACTCTATTCAGTTGCATTATGGGAGATGTAGGATTCAAAGTTTTTGCAGCTTGACACATACTGTGATGGGGACCAAAAGATATGCTGTTTTAATTTTGAAAACTATTTCTTGATTGCTCTCAAGTCTCTCAGCATTACAGAAGTGCAAAAGAATTTCTGACCTGATTTCTTATTTTTTTCTTCTTCTTTTCTGGTAATCAAGTATTGAAGTTAAAAGTAGCCTCCAGCAGTTGCAATATCACTACCACAAGGTCACTTTAAATTAAGTGCTCATTAAATTGCATTAGAGAATAGATTATTAAAGAAAAAAAAGTTTTTTTAAGGATAAAAATCACAGACTGTAGGAAGTCACATGCTATTGAGCACAGGTCTGACCCTGGACCAGGTCTACCTACCCGTTTAGTGGATGGTATTCTTAAGCAGTCCTCCTCAGTGTTAAAGCCACTGACTCGGCTGACCTCGGCGATGAAGTCGATGTATTCCTTGTACTGAGACTTCTTACACTGGCGTCTCTGGTATTTTCCGTAGAAGTCAAAGAAACAGCAGGGCAGGACGAAGTACCGGCAGGAGTAAGAAGACCTGCAGTGAGACAAATCCGAAAATTCACAGCCACTGTCAAAGAAGATAAAGATTATAAATATCAAATGGTAAAAATACTGAGCTTGTGTGCTTCTTGTGTTCCTTTAAGTAAGATTCTCACAACAGACAGGAAACAACAATTCACAACTGGAGATTATCATCTGTAGTCACATTAAAGTAGATTTCCCAAACTGAAGCTCAACATCGCCATCAGGTGGTGGCCTTAGAAAATACACACTCACACAAACACGCACACACATCCACATGCTCATAATGTTGTTCCAAATTGCAGAGATCAGCTGGCACTTGAGCCGCTGAGTGAGATTGGGCCTGCTGATGACTCGCCTGGCTGCTATAACGGGGATCCACGGTGTGAGCTCGTCTGAGTGGTTCCCAATCAGCCAGTCCGTAGCCGGGAATAAGAAGCTCTCGCTGGGAGTAATTGCCTTTTCCTGAAATAGAAAAGATACAAAAAGCACAAGAGCCACTTAGAGCAGGGAAGATGCAAGCCGGAATGATTGGATCGTGAAGCTATATATGGAAAATGTCTAAAAGGAAAACTTTTAATCTTCTCAAACTTATATATATATATATATTACAGATCATTTATCAACGTCATATGTGCAAAAAACAATTTTATCTTTGGACTTCAGATAAAACGACAACTTTTGCATTATCAAAACAACACAATGCAAGTAAAATATAGCAAAGTCTTTATATAAAACGTTTCACGTCAGCTCATATCATCGAGAACAGCCCGTCCACAACATCGCACATGATGCTGGTTAAGAGCACTGAGGCCTGTGAGGTTCGGAGAGAGCTTCCAAAAGAAGGTTCAGGACTGAGCACAGCACCCCTGGGGGCCCCAGAAAGATTGGTCTGCCACATCCGCTCTGCAAAAGTCGGTCAATAATAGATGACCTGAAATGGAAGCAGTCAGCGGCTTGTTGCCAAATGAACGACTGAGGCCGGCAGACAGACGGGAAAGTGAGGTGTTTTTGGGGGTAAATGTGTGTATGTTTGCATGAAGATGTTTGAAATCTGCATAATCCCCCATGTAGCAGCAGTGTTTGCTATTTGTACCTTCTAGCAATCATTACAACAAGAGTTTGAGTGCAAAATTGCCTGTTTTAATGCAGTGTTTAAAATGTCACTATTTTATCGCTGTTAAATAATATAAAAGACAATGTTTTTGCTTTTAAAAAAAGGCTTTTGTAGCTTTCAGAGTTCCGTTTTGTCTTTAGAAACAGCAGTTTACAAAACAATCTCACCTATAGGTCCATTAGAGGTTGTTCAGAGGCTTTCCATCATATCACATGATCTTCATGGGGAGATAACGTTTGCTCGCTTATGGAAGTGCACTGTACTGTTTCAAAGGTCAAGACTGAACTTTGAAACTCAACTTTTATAAACCGGAAAAACTCCATTTACTGATAAAGATCACGGCACCAAAACGGCAATTAAACGGACCTTGACAGCAGGTTATTTTGTCCACAAGCTGATTTACTGTCTGTGCTTCAATAGAAAACATTTTCTCATGTTGTAAAATGTGCTTCCACCTCGTACGAGCAGCGGAAGATCAATAGTTCATCCGGTTTTCAAGTGAAGCATTAAAGTTCCAGCGTGGGGGCGACTCCAGCTGAAAAGACCCCTACAGTGTGTGATATGGATTCCACGCAAAGAGATAATAACACTAATTAAAAACCTGAATATGGGTACGGTTAATGCGCCCACCTCATGCTCAGGCCTCACCTCTAGCAGAGTCTCGGAGCCGTACATGTCCCAGATCTTCCTCTTCCGAACATCGATGCCCTTTCCAGGATGCTGCAACATAAGACGGCATGACGGTCAGCGGTTAACCGCTACCTGCCATGTTCACACCCTGATTATTAACAGCTGTGTGTAATTTCAATTACATCTGTCCTAGTTTGTGATTAGCCATTGAGGCGACATGGTACTGTAGATTTAATATATTCACAGACATGAATCCCTTCACCTGGGCTCCAACCAGCCCCATGTCACTGATTTAGCTGTGAAGATTTGGCTAATTAAGAGATCTTTGCTGTGAAGGGGCCTGTGTTTGACAAGAGGTGGTTTATCTGGATTTGATATGGATCCTTTTTTTAGCTTTTCATTTTAAATCTTTTATTTCTTTTACAAAATTAATGAAATAAATTATGGTTAAATGCATCTTGTTTCATTGTAATTGTTATTTAGCCGGTTAAGCTAGTAGCAAAGCTCTGGGATGACAGTGAGCTACAATAATTATTCAATTAGGCAAATAGTTAATGGAAAGACAAACCAACCTGCAACTGTTTTGGCTAACAATTCTAGCAATTATTCATGCAAAAAAAAAAGCCTAACAAATGGATTATTGACGCTAGCGATTTCAAATATTTTTTGAGTAACTTCTGCCTTCATAAACTGCTTTCAGTTTCTATAAGTTTTAAATGATTTTTCTTTATAAAGCTTTTCATAAACGCACATAATCAAAAAACTGTTTGGTTGTTCAATCCCTGACTTGTAAGCCACATGTACAAAGCTTGCTGAGAAAACTAAAACTGATGCTTAAATAAGGTTTCTAATTAAGAAACAAGCTATTTTTATTTTAATGTAAAAAAAAGAGACTTGCTGCTGCTGCTGCAATTTGTTTTTGGGTTTATGATGATGTTGCACACATGCATGTTAATGGTTCAAACATTCAGAAAGTGATCATCTTTAGTGCAGGATCCACCTAACTCACCCCTTCATTGGTCAGTATATTGACCAGCAGGCCGTTTCCACAGCCCAGGTCCACAAACGACTGCCTGGCGGTCAGACATCTCTCTGCTCGCTCCTCAGCCCACAGCACCTGCAGCGCAGTGACAGAGACTCAATACTGCTGTTTGTTCAGGGGAGCTTTCAATCATGTCGGCAAAACCCAATTTACATCTGCAGTGTGACACCTGCGGCTGCTGCTGACACCCTTTCACCTGCCTTCAGTGTGACTTATCTGTTGATTTACTGGGTTAAAGCCATGTTTCACACTCAAATTGATTGACCCAGCTTTGGCTGCATGACCTGACATGTGACAGGTAAAAATGAGTTTCACCTACATGTACATATATAGGCTTTTTTTTGGTACCTGATAGCGGTTCAACACCTTTAAAGTAACAGCAACAAGACATATGAGGCATGTAGACTGTTCTTCAAGTCATATATCAATATCTAAGACCCAATTCAAGTGTCACTGATCAATCAACCGTTCACTTTGGTTTAAAAAAAAACAACCTTTGCAATCAGATTTTAACCTACAAGGAGATATGTAGCTATGGCAACATCCTCATAGACAAACTTCTCAGGATCTGTGACCTCAGGCCAAACCTAGACAGAAAAAAAAGAGAAATATCAGTAATAAATATGAATAACAAGCCTCATTATTACCAAAACTGAACTGCTGAAGAGTTAAAACAGCTGAGCTGACTTTACTTTGACGATGGCCTTGTACTTCTCCTTCAGCTGCTGGTACGTGAGGCTGTACTTCTCCACCGGCAGCAGAGACAAAGTGCTCCTGAACTCGCTGCTCTTGCACTCGGAGGCCCATCGCACCAGTTTAGGCAGCAGATCAGTGGACAGCCAGGGCAGCTTCGGGTACGCCACGCCATCAGAGAACCACACATCTGGAGCCAACGCATGAAGCTCCAGGGCCCTGTAGATACAGCCAGGGTCATCTAGATCTTGTTTTATGTGACTGGTATTTCTAAGTATAAATTTTTATTTTAAAACCAGAGCAGAAATTGTATTGTACTTTATATTAGATGATATGTGATGATATACATAAAATGGTCAATTGCTCCAAAGTCCCAGTAGTCCAGATGTGCTAGGTCTGAACAGGTTTGTTGAAATCTTAAATTTCATGGGGAATATGTGCTACAAGGGAACAGAAGGGGCTCCGAAAAAGTCCTGATTTATAACCTGGTTTTAAGAGCTTGTTTTAAGGCGTTCTTGTTTAAAAATCAAGTGTTAAGATCCTAAGTACATTAGTTTTGTGATTTAATGCTGCACACAGAGCTCAAATCAGCACACAGCAAACATGGACTCTGTAGTGTTTAACACAAAAAAAAACTGCACGTACCGCACAAACACTTGAAGGAATTAGGAGTTAATAAAGACCCAGCAGCTAATTACTGCCACCTGCCAGCAGCTGATTCAGGTCTGATGTACCCGCAGGGTGTTTGATAATCCTTCTCTTTTCCCTTTCCATCAAAACATGTTCAGTTTATCTACCCAACAGTTTTATGTTGCCAATAAATCAAACCAAAACAATTAATGGATTAAATGCAAATTTTCCCAAATTTCCAAGCTAACTCATAAATAAATACATACATACATGTATTTATGTATTTATACATACATACATACATACATACATACATACATACATACAGAAGTATACATATTTTTGTCAGTATTGTTGAGTTGTGATAATATTTGGTATTTGGATTTTCTAAGCTCGGCAGATTATGCACAATTCAGCCACTCACCATTCCTCACAGTCCTGATGGAGGAGCTGAACCTGATAAATGTTGCCCTTCTTCAGAGACACCTGCCCTTGTGAATCCTCCTCAAATGGAAGAAAGGTCACTCGTTGTCTGCCAAAATCTTTAACAAACAGAGGCCGTTTAAAAAAAAATCGATTAAATGTGAACAGAGTTTGGTTGAGCCTTTAATTCAAGTCTTCTCTTACCTTTAAATATGACTTCTTTATGCAGGTTTGTCCCATAGCAGTTTACTTTGGGGATGATTGTTCTGACAGAAGAAGACCAGGGTTTGTCCTCCTCGTGCGTCGGTGCAGGTGAAACCCCGCAGGTCAGGAAGGACAAAACATCCTGAGAGATTTCAGGATCATCCAGCAGGAACTCCAGTGCTTCTTTGCCCACATTTTCACTCTCTGTCTCCTTAACTCCGCAAAGACGCTTGTTTACAACGTGAGGTTTCTTTATCCACACGTCTACCGCCGACCAGAAGCCTTCGGGAAGAGTTTTACATTCTCCTGGGAACTTTAAGTCAAAGAGTTTTGGCATAATTAAGCATCAGACACGACTACAAGTACAACCCATGTGTTTACGAACCGGGAATGGACTTCCGGGGGCTTTAGTTACGGAGATCAAGTAAACAGATGTTTTGATTTAAACCTTACTTGTAAATTTAGTTCTGATAAATTTCAAGAATCACATTCTGTCATAAAACAAAAATGTTGAGATTTATTATCAACATAAGTCGAAAAAGAAGAAAAATGTTGTCGCTATATGATGACGTTTATTCTGTCAACAGTTACTCGTACTTCCGGTAGAGGGCAGTGTTGCTCACAAATTAAACAACCGCCTACTTGTAACAATATTGATCCTTTTTTTGTGTTGAAACAAGTTTTAATTTCAAACCTATAAACAAACGTACAGTATCATAGCCTAAATATTTATATTAAGATATAGATATTTTCTCAGATTTCTCAGTAATGCTTTGGTGGCCGCTACTTACCTACTTACATACTTACTTATAATTATGTTATTTACGAAAAATATGTTAATTATCAATTATTTGATAACATGTCGACCCGTGTTCCCTTTATTCCAACTTTTAGAGTCATGCAGCATTATATCTCTAATATACACAAATACAAATGCATATACAATCAAGTACAAAATATATATTTATCTGCTTTCGATATATATACTATCTGGAATATTAGGACTTTACACGTGTTTTATCAAATGTGTTAAATTTGTTACATTTTCCTTCTGCATTTAGCTTTGTTTGCTTTCTTTGATATTGCTTCAAATGTTTTTCGAAATTTAACTTTAGGGCATTCATTAAAGTGCAATTTGCAGGTTAAAGACCCCTTTCCTTCATTCCTAGTTTTTTTCTTTATTTATTTATTTATTTATATTTTTTTCTTGTTTCCTAGTTTCCTTTCCTTGTTCCTGGGTTTACTTTCCTTGTTTCCTAGTTTCTTTTTTTAGTTTACACTCTGTGTTTCCTTAGTTCATTTCCTTGTTTCCTATTTTGTTTCCTTGTTTCCTAGCTTCCTTTTCCTGTTTATTTTTTTCTTTCTTTCTCTCTTTCTTTCTTTCTTTCTTTCTTTCTTTCTTTCTTTCTTTCTTTCTTTCTTTTTAAGTCTTTGGGATTTAAAAGTTCCTAGATTTTAAATAGTATTTGGCTTCTCAGCATGTCCTTTTAATAACTAATAACTACCTACAGGCCAGGCCTTAAAGTTTAACAATTTAACTCCTTTCCCACATATCCACAACAGTCTCATATCAGCTTTATGTTAAAATTGAAGTCACTAAGTCTTGCCGCAGTCTCTTCTCTTAATGACACAGCAATTGACTCTTGACCTCTTTGGCAGATAATCTAAAAGATGAATCACTCTTTGTTCCACTGTCAAGCCTCATGTGATTTCTTTTTTATTCAGTTCACGGTGTCCAAGGTTAGGATTTCTAAATGTTTTTTCCAAACACAGACTGTTTACATTTACAGAGTGGTTACCAGCTCTTCTGTGTGAATAGCTTCATGCTGCCTCCCCCTCTAAATCTATCATAATTCAGCATTTCCTCTGCTCAGTTCACACAACTAACATTCATCCAGCAGTGATTCATAGCTCATGACCCCCCAAGTGCAACCATGTCTGTCCCTCAAACACATAAAACAAGATGGTTGAAGGTTCCCACACTGTAAACTGACACTCAGGAACTTTAGCCTTAGAGATTTAAGACAGCGTAAGAGTGTAAACATCCTTCACACACACTTATTAAGTGACAAAGTGGCTGAACAGGATGATGAGTGAATCACAGGTTGGATGCATAATTTTGCACATAAATTTACAAAGTTATGGACTCAGTGGATTGAAGTCCATAACTGTGGACACTCAATTAGAATAAACTCAATTTCCAGTTGATAACACAGAGAGAGAAGAAGAAATGGGGTATACTCAGCTTAAATAGCTTTAGCTTGCTGTACGTGGCTAAAAATGATGCTAATTTAATGATTGCACGGTGTAATATTACTTGGCTAAAACTTAATGCTTGTTCATGATACACAGAAGTGCACTTAGCTAAAGTTAAATGCTCGTAAGGGTGCACAAGTGTGACAAGTTTATGTGTTGTCATACACCAAGTTTATCTAGCTTAAGCTCAATGCATGTAAAGGAACTTAAAAGAATATCCAGCTAAGGTTTAGCAATAGTAAGAAAATAGCATGTGTAGCGGGATAAAGCTAAATACAATGTAGGGTCCAATTAGTGCACCAAGCTAAAATTAAATGCCAGTTTATTGGGTTTACCAGACTATGAATGTTTTAACTAGGTGTCCAGATTAGCTTTAATTTTATTTTCACTAGCCCAATTCCACAACCCTGTCATAAATCCTTTTCTCACACTTTTCAATTCTGCTTTAGTGTTAATTCAACTTAATGGTCTTTGCAGAGGATGTATTTTGGTGTTTGCAGACCTGGTTGCCTTTTTATTTTCACAAGATTTACATGGACTTGAAACACGTCAGTAAAATCAAAGAAAATTCAACAGAGCCAGAAGTGTGAGCCACTTGTCACCATAGAGTTTAATCATCTCCTTTGTAAAACAGTGTCAACAAAAAAAAAATGGTTTTATTGCAGCACTAACATTGCAAGGTCTACCATATAAACCTGAAGGTTGGTATAATTAAATGGGAATATTAAAGCAATCATAAATAGCTTAATTTGTTATTATTTGTTATTTGCCTCAACTGATCAATGACATCAACATCTCATCGTGACTGGTATAAATTTTGGTAAATGCCCCATTAGTCATTGCTGAGATACAAAATAATGCAATACCAACATTACTAATTCACTCCACTGACCCAGTTCTTGTGTGTGGACTCAGACGAAACTTAACATGAGCTATATGTCACGTGATGAGATGCAAATGGTTTTCTGTCTACGTTTTTTCTGCTCCATACCTGCTGCTGCAAAGCGAGTTTGACAGGGTTTTTACAATCTTCCCACGTGACTCAACATCTGAATGCAAACCAAGTAGCACCATGTAAGGCCTGCTCGCACTTTGCACTTCCTGGTACAGTATCCCCTATAGTCACTCCTCCCTGCCTGCCTGCCTGCCTGCCTGAGTTACCCAGCAAACATGATAGATTTCGTTGGAAAAGTCATTCAAAGGACTCTGTAAACAAAAGCTTCCTCTGTGTTATTCTATCACATGCACTTCCAACAAAACTTGATTAAGATAAAAGTGACAAAAGGTGATAAAAGTTCATTGATTAAGTAATATACTGCAGGAATGTTTTATTTCCTTTAATCAGTAGTTCATAGGAATTCACATGAGGATTTTTAGCTCCTGAAAACATGAGAAGCTCATTATTCCTTTAGTTTAGATTAATCCTACAACCAAGAGTTTAAACAATACAAATAATGACAAAACACGCGTGATGATCAGGTGATGAATGAAAGCGTCAGAGTGAGTCCCAATTTATGTAAGTAATCCCTAACCAAACCGACAAGTATTAAGACAAAGACTTGTTATTTTAGGGATTTAATAAGCAATTGATTTGTCATGGCTGAAATGTAGGTGACCCATATTTTTGATTTGTTCACATGACTGAGAGCTAAAGACTACATTTTTGATGGGTGACTTTCATGTTACGGTAATGACAGTAAGATAGTGTATGTTAAATTTGTTAATAAATCTGTATTTATATTCAATAATAGTTTAATAATACACATTTAAATGAACAGTAGCTAGCTCCTAGAGTAAGCTAATATATTAACCTTGGTAGCCTGGCTGATTTTTCAAATGGTCATTCTCACTTTAATATGATTATTTTATAATTATTTCATGGTTACTCTTGTACTTTTACTCGAGTGCTGTATTCAGCAGTGTTTTTGCCTGTGTTGGTCATTTTTTCAATGTCCGATTTGTGTTTTGCTAGCTCAGGTGAGAAAAGTCAGACGGGGGCGTGGCCTGCCGAGACGTTGGAAAGAGGTGGAGATAAGAGCAGCAAGCGCACAGGTAGATCACAAACACAGCTTACAGTGGATCACCGACACATTCAACAGAGAAGATCGACTACATCTGAACTAATAACCTTTGTTTAAACTCGTCAGATTGAGATCGAGATATTTCAGCGTACTTTAGGAGTTTTCAGGAGATTTTTGTGGGAAAAGTCACGACGTCGACTTCGCTGGAGGTTTCAACACCGACATGGGTCTCCCGTCTCGGTTATGTGATTAAAGAACAGCTGTCATACACCGGACGACTGAAACATTTTGATTTACGGTAAGAAACAAGGGCTTATCTTTGCTTTGATCGCGTTATTATGCAGTCTGGGCAAAAGTCTTCTTTGATAATCAGGTTTATTAACGGGGAAAACCAGCACATACATCCTAAAAACCTTGGCAAAACTATAAATTAAATCATGTTAAAGTGATTTGACTGTAATGTTATATACGAGTCAATTTACCACATAATTAAGGATAAAAAGTTCTAATATTATCTTGTTTCTTTTTACATGTGCTTAATTGAAGTATTGTACTTAATTGGGCCTGAAATTTAAAAGTGGACCACTTGCACTTTGCTCAAAGTTACAGTCTGTGCTTTTTTATTCTACTGAAATACATTTCAAAAGGGATTATCGCACTTTTTACACTCTAATTCATCGGGCAGCTATTAATTTAATTTAGATATTCAGGTTTCACACACAAAACGTGCTCATTTTAATAAAACTTAATGAAATCATGATAATAAACCAATAATGTAACAGAGATTAACATAACACTGGCAAAGTTTGCTGATTAAAGAGCAGCCTACTTAGTTTTTAAGCACTTTATTGATAGTTTAAGTGAGTACTTTAAGTAAAATGTCTTAACACTTCCTCCACTGCTGCTCTTGACTATGCTTACATTGCCTGTACTTGAAAAAAACGCACTGCCTCTCGGGTAATTTTTTTAAGAGGGACACACCCTTCACTTCTTTGATAACAGATCAGACCATTAGTAGGATCTAATATTATTATAGTTGTGACTGAAGTTATGCTCTTTTCTTTGTCGGGGATGAATGAGTGAGCCCGTCAGGTGTGTGATTGAGGATTGTGTCTTGTTTTGTTCTCGGGCTCAGCCGGAGGAAGCAGGCATCACCAAGTGTAAACAAATACTCTGCAGCAGAAGCTCAGCCTACTGAATAGACAACAGTGGCCATTTGTATGTGCAAATAATGATTGCTGAGATAAAAGGTCGGGCCAGTTTAACCAGTGACTGTTCAACTACATTAAGCTATCAACTACATAGTTTGACACTTGGTCACACACATGCCATCAGGTGAAGAGAATTTGAATTTAGTAGCCGTGCAGGTTAAAGATTCATCACGCTGTACATAGAGAGAGTGATCAGAGTTCTCATTGTTTACAGACATTGGTATGTGTGTGAGTGTGTGTGAGTGTCTTTTCCCTTTTGTATTTTGTATTTAAAACTTGCCTGCAGAGAATTGGCCTCGATTTCTCTCAACTTGGTTGCAGTTTAATTGGGAGTTGCCCCTGGAAATGAGTGCAAGCCCAGGCTAGTATCCTATTGCACTTGCTTCGGTTTTTGCAGCATCTTTTAGCTGTGAGAAAATGCTGCTTGTTTAGTCTTAATGTTATTTTTTCCCAGAGTTGCTGCAAAGGGAATGTTTCCTGACTCATAACCAGTTGTTGGGCTTGGTGTGCTGATAAGCGAGCAATTTATGGCTGCTCAGCCCTCCAGTAACTGAAGCCAGCAAATGAGGAATTTGCTGTGTTTTTAATTTTCATTTTTTAAGCAATAAGGAAGCTATGTAAACCTCTTCACTCTTGTTATTGCACTCTTGGCTCAGGAAACTGTAGTTGCTCTGAGCTACACTGTAACTTCTGGAGAAAGAGAGTTGATCATTAATGACTCAAAGATCAAACATCTACCTCTTGGAGTTTCATAGTGTTCTTTAAGTCAACATTTGAGTTAAATTAAAAAGCTCTAATTGGCTCCATAATGGCTGATTCAAAGTCATGCTGCTGTCAACACACAGCATAACTTCAGCAGTTACATAATGGCTGTATGAAGAGGATCCTGTCTGACTGGTGCCCCTGAACCACAGACAGGATAATGTTTCCGCCTCACAGTTTTTCACATTGCTTCAGGACTCATTGCAGAAACTTTACCTGAGAGTTTCAAAATGAGTCTCAGCCCAGTGAACAACACCTATACTGGAGTTATTTGCTTAAGCTGAGGAAAATAAAATCGTTTATGTATGTTTTTGTTTCCTGTCCGCTCATCCTTCTGTTGATGTTTGTGTGCATTTATTTCTACATTTCTTCCGTCATCTTTCACTGTTTATCCTCATCTGATTCTACTGTTTGGGTAGCTAACTGCCTGTTTGTATGTTCAAATTTAATTAAATTCATTATCTCTTTCTCAGAAACTGCTGGAAAGTGTAATTTTCTGCCTTCGTTTTCCTCTAAAATATCACTTCAGCAAATGTGATAATCAGATGGATGGTTAGTTGCCAGGATGAGATTCCTTCTCTTAGGAAACAGAAAAACACTCAAAGTTGGCACTCGGCTGAAAACTAAACAAACCTCCTCTGGCATCTTTCACCAAGAGCTTTTTGTTGGTCTCTACGGTAACCTAACACGGCCCGAGTGGGAGTGGAGTTACCGTTAAACAGCCTCTTTAATGAGATGAACTCAGAGCGCTGGTTCATTATCGTACTCAGATTGAAAATCATGGTTGAACGCGTAACTTCTATTCTGTTAATTCAGGTTTAATGACCAAGAACAAAATGAAATTTGAAGAGATTTAAGAGAAAATCGAACATAAAAAAAAACAGATGTTTCTTCACAGTCTCATTATGTTTAACCTTTGACCCTACAGGCAGGTGGGCAGGGTCATGGTGATGGACCAGGACACTCAGTGGCTGTACCAACTCCTGGCCGAGGTGCAGTTGGAGAAGTTCTACCTGCGCGTCAGAGATGGCCTCAACATCACCCGCATCGAGCACTTCGCCTACGTCAAGGAGGCCGACCTGGAGCAGATAGGAATCAGCAAACCTGGTGAGCCTGCTCGTCTCCTTTGATCATCCACGCTGAGTGGAGATCAATGCATATCCATCCCCTCCAGCACGGAGGATTTCCCTTTTATCTCAGTAACTGATGCAAGACCAAGGAGCATTGTCTTCTGTTTACCCACAATAGTGTGTTTGTCTTGTAAAAGCTGTGGATTTACAGCATTAATGGAGTAAAAGAACAGTACACACACACACACACACACAAATTTAGTCATTATCTTCTCAACCCCACACTGATGCAACCATTTATTGAAGATTTAAAGGCTTTTATAGGTCTGTGATTTTGAAATAAGTCAGATATGTCAAACTGGCTATAATTACTTTTTTTTTTTCTTCCAGCTCAAAGAAGATTATGGGATGCTCTGAAACGCTACAAGACAAAGTCACGGGTGCCAAAGGTCTGAAACACGCAGTAACATCAACTTTGAAGCAGAGTTCCTATATATTTATTGTGGCGGTCAGTATTAACTTTTTTCCTTTGTTTTAAAATGATTCATAAAGGCCTCAGGAGGTCGAGGTCCTGATGGGGGGGAGCAGTGGGGCGGCCCGGCTCAGGAGAACGGTGGCCGGGCTCTGCCCAGTCTGATCCAGGACAATGAGCTGTATCTGGGAGAGAAGCTGGGCTCTGGGTCCTTTGGGGTGGTGAGGAAGGGAGAGTGGCACACACCAACCGGGAGAGTGGTAAGAGACAGTTTTTACACTGTTTATCCTTCACTTTTAGATGCTGTTCATACCTCGTATCTATATGCCCAGTGATCCAATCACAAGTGGACAGTTTACCTACAGTAGCAGCCAAGCATACGAAGACCAAAAAATGCATTTTTCAGACAAGGAACTAAATAAATTAATGTATAACATTTGCCAAATTCACAAGGGAACCTAAATGATTAGGAATTTGTTACAAACAGCTTTTTAAAAAGTTTATTAAGTTTCTTATGCTGCAGCATGTCAAAAAATTGCAATATTTTTAAGGGAGTCTGGTGGCAAAAAAAGTAGTAGCTTTTACTGGCTATTATTTAAAGACAGGAGAAAGCTTGAGGTGCTAAATTTACTGCCAAATCTGAGTTAAAAGGAGACTAAATATTAGGCTTTCATCCATCAGGTGACCAGAAAAACCATGTATGCAAATATTTTGCTGTGACTGATACTGTTGTTTTGTGATTATTTGCTTCTCCTGCCACCAGAAAAAGGCCAAAAAATCAGTTATTCCAGGCTTAAAGTTACTTTTATTTCATTTTTTATAATTACTTTTGAGGATTTTGTTCTCTTCACACTTCATAATGTCTAGTTTTAAAGAGAATTGGGATTAACTCTGTCTTTCTCTTTTATTCTACTCAGCTGCCTGTAGCAGTAAAGTCTCTGAGGAGCAGGCAGCAGGACACACTGACGGACTTCCTCCAGGAGGTGACCACCATGCAGTCACTGGACCACCCCAACATCATCCGACTCTATGGTGTGGTGCTCACACAGCCTCTCAAGATGGTAAGATGTTTTGCTCTTTTCATGGTTGAACAGGGATTAGTTAGTGATGATATACTAATCTGTTCAAACTAAGATGTTTTCAAGAGCTGAAGTTCACAACGATGTATTTTTCCTTCCTTTAGGTAACAGAACTGGCTCCCTTGGGCTCCCTCTACGACACCTTGCGCTCACGTCAGTATGAGTACCCCCTGCTCCGCCTCTGGCTCTTTGCTAACCAGATCGTAGCGGGCATGGATTACCTGGAGACCAGGAGGTTCATCCACAGAGACCTGGCAGCGAGAAACGTACTGCTAGCATCCAGAGAGATGGTGAAGATCGGAGACTTTGGCTTGATGAGAGGACTGAGCCAAGAGACGGACCATTACGTCATGTCAGCACACAGAAGGATCCCGTTTGCATGGTGAGGAATGCTGTGAAATTCAAAAGGTGGAGGAGGAAATAATATTTCAAATAGTTACTAATTACCGCTAATGATCCATCTACCTGCTCCACCTCCAGGTGTGCTCCGGAGAGCCTTCGTGTCGGCTCCTTCTCCCACTCCTCGGACGTCTGGATGTTTGGTGTCACCCTGTGGGAGATGTTTACCTACTGTGAGGAACCCTGGTTTGGTCTCTCAGGCAGACAGGTACACACTTGTCAGCTACACGTTGACATTTACGTCATGCTCGAGGTGTTTGTACTCACGCCAATCGGCGTACTTGTCTTCTCATTTAGGAATGTGTCCCCACCCTTATGCCGTTTGCTTTTGAGATCACACTCAGTGACTCACTGAGTTTAAATATCACTGACATTCACTCTCTTAAATACAGATTTTATGGCGTGTGGAGCGGGAGGGTGAACGTCTGGAGAAACCGCCGGATTGCCCGCAAGAGATGTATGCAATCATGAGGAAGTGCTGGGCCTGCAATCCAAGCGACAGGCCCAGCTTCGCCCAGCTCATCACAACGGTGGCAGAGGTGCGCATCATAATGTGAAGCTTTTAATGTCCCTGATAACAAAGCTAGAGAAGAAACTATCGATTTAAGTCTAGTTAGAAGAATCTATTACCTGAAATAATGAAAAAACGCATGATTTTTAAAGAAATCTTGTATAATTTTCTCTCATTTCTGTCTCTTTGCAGGCGAAGCCAATGGAAGTTCAAGCAACAAGAGACTTTGCTGAACCCAGAAAACTTGCACTTTCGGCCAACGACCTTGTGACCGTCATAGACCATGGGTGGGTGAGAGAAATCAGGGTGGGACTAAAAGAGTAAAAGAATAACTTTAACCAACACAAAGGGCCTTTGTTGAGGTGAAACAGGGCTTTAAAAGGGTCTGCTCTTAAAGGTGCATTCCAGTGATCCAGTAGAGGCCTTTTTTTTGGCTTTGTTAGTTTGAACAAGTCTGGCAACTATGACACTGTCTTCAGTGTTTGCTTTACAGGATAAATGCATGATGTGGATATTTGTTTTGTTGGTGTTAGTAGTTATTTTTTTCATTTCCTCTCAGATATTTGTAATGTGGACATGTAGAGAAAAAAAACAAACAAAAATGCACTTAAATACATTAAATTAACATAAAATAGATACTCTCCTTATTACAAAATCAGCATTTGTAGGCCACTGAAATTATTTAAGTCATACATTAAAACCTCCAGTTGACCAGTTTAGTAGTTTAAGTTGTTTTGTTGTTGTTTTTGACCTTACTTGGTCTGGTCTATTTAATTGCTTATGGTGGCTTTATGTTAGCAAGCTGATTAATAATTTAAGTAGCTTGTTAGTTAGCTAATTCAAAAGGAGGTTCCCAAGTTACTACTGACTATTTGACTCCCCCTGCTTGTGCTCATAGCAAGAGTTAAAGTTAAATATAAATAGTCTCACTTTAATCAGTGGAAGCGCTGTAGTTTCTAACTATTCTTCTTCTCTCTCTGCAGTCTGGAGCTTTGTGAGTGGAGGGGCCAGAATCAGAGGACCCTGTCGGTCGGCTGGTTCCCTGCGAGCCTCACGGCGCCATCACTCCCTCCTTCCGCCGTCGCCGCACTCGCAAGCAGCTCGGGGTCGACCCCTGGCTCCTTCATTTCAGCCCCGGTGAAGGGCAGCTTGCAACACACCGGGCACGGAGACATCAAACCCGAGCGCAGCTGGGGGACGCCGGAGAGCCTGGACGAGTCAGTCACACTCCTTTATTTACATCTGTGCTTTATTTAGGCTCTTTGATGTATTTGATTCCTCTAAATGATTACAAATTCTACATCTGGAAAAACATAGAAAGCAAAACCCCATGTTTACCTTTTATTATAGTATTACAATACTATCTGTCATTTCAAGCTGACTGAAGGTATCCTGACATAAACTAATATTGATTTGGCAGGTGTGAATAGTAAAATAAAAAGGTGATAGAGTAACACTGCAGTAAAAAGAATATAATTTATCATTAAGTGTCTGAGCTAATCTCTGAGTAATAAAGCAGTCAGTATGTGTCACACAAAGGCAAACTGTTATTAAGGTACGCAAACAAGTGGCTTTAATTACATGCTTCTAAAAATACACCGTCAAACTGAAAAAGCAGGACCAGAATGCAAAGTTTACTTCCTTTAGCTGCTTTTAACATTATTATCTTGTTTTACGGTGGATGTCTCTTTTATTGTCTCGTGGCCTTGGCTTCCTAAATCATGGAGAAAACAATCTTTGCTTTCTCACTGAGTTTTATTGTAGAGATCAAACTGAGGTGCAGCCCTGAACTTTCGCCTGTTGTCAGTCAATACTGCACGTGAGCTGAGGCTGTCAGGTGTGTTTGTGTATCTAACTTGTTTGCTTTTCTGACCCATGCAGCAGTGGCAGCTGGAGGCCAAGCCCCGCCAGAGAGAAGAACAGCTCCAATCTGCAGAAAATGGCAGGTAGGAACTGAAAATAAAGCTGCAGAGTGTAGTGAGTAAAGCTACGACGTGTACTTTATATAACCTGGGATTTCAAATATTATAATATTGTAGTTTTTATTATAAAGTTCTGTTTTATTGTACTTTTTTTCCTGTTTAAAAGGCTTAATTATAGTTAATTTTCTTAACATCTTGTGTTAATTAAGTAAAACAGAACATCACATCTTTGTGACTAAATTGTTTATTTATTTATTGATTATTATTTTATTTTATATTTTATTTATTAATGTATTCCTTATTTTATTAGTGTTTTATTATTTATTTATTAATCATGTCATCAAACGTGATTTCAAGTTCTGCTTTGCACAGAAGAATCAATCTTCATATTCATTCATTCTCTCACACATTTGCTGATGAGCTCATGGTTGACCAGCCTGCCCCCTAGTGGCTACATGGCCTATTACAACAATGCTTACATACTATCTGAACTAGGAACCTTTGTTTTATCCTCCGTCTGCACAGTTTGCATTAAAAAAACCTCTCCTTGTCTTCAGGTATCTCCCGCAGCCTGGAGTCAGTTGTTAGTGGGCATCGGCCTCGCTCTCAAACAGTGGGGGTGGTCAGAGTGGATCAGCATGGCAGACTCATGCCCCCCTTGATGGCAGCCCATAGTGTGGTGATGATGCAGGACCCCCGTCGGTTCAGCGAGGCGAGCATCGTCCCACCTCCGCGACCGCCGCCCCCAAACCTGAAACATTTTAACGGGAAATCCTCCCAGAGGAGGGCTCCAGCCCCCCACGTTCCCACGCGATCTCCGCTGGTGATTCCAGCCCCTGCTGCCCAAACACAGCCTCAACATCAACCCCAACTCCAACCACAACCACAACCACAACAACCACCCCAGCAGGGCGCCATTGGCTCAAATCTGACTAAAATGGCCCACATCACCCGCTCAACCCCCCAGCTGGATGACCCCATAGACGGCAGAGAGCGAAACCGAGATCACGTGCAGAACACGAAAGACAGTCTGATCTCACAGGTAAGAGACGGGTTCATTACTGTTTGCCTGTAAATCTGTCCTGTGGATGAAAATACAGACGTCATTGTTCTGCTGTTTTCAGGTGATGGAGGCAGTTCATGGAGTGACTACTGAGGAGGTTAATACGGCGCTTCAACGCAACGACTGGAACCCAATGCGAGCTGAACAACAACTCAAGGTCAGGAAATCACTGAAATATAATAGGAAACGACACTCTACCTGTTTGTTTATGCCTTAATGGATTGTATTAAAGCTTCAAAACTGTGAAACTTTGAAGCAGCTCATGCAAATGATTTGCTTAAGACATTTAAGGCATCGAGACATAAATTAAAGAAGTACAAATCACTGTATGGCATTTGAATAGTATTTAAAAATAAATTAACCAAAAGGACACACAGTTAGCTGCTGGGCACGTAATGAAACCTGATGTGTGCACTGCCTGTAATGCAAGCTTGAAGGCCACTGGGTGGTAGTAAGGGATTGTGGGAAATGGTTGGCGTCTCACCAGGACTTGAGGCAAATTTTTACACAGGTTAATCCAGTTGCAGAGTGCAGGCCAGTTTCTTGTGTATCATGTTAAAGCTTAACAAGGTGGTTCAGCATGAGGTTGTCAGAAATTTTTATTGAAGTCCAACTTGAACCTTGAGCCCATTTTTTAAAGGTTAATCACATTAAAGTATTTGATTGTGGTGCAATAATCTCTGAAGCATGTTGCTCTACTGCATCCTCAGCAGGTGTTTTTGCATTTGAATGCTGATGTTAAACACCTGCTTTGAGGTGTGTACGGAGCCGAAACTGTAATGGCCCAAATAACCGGTAGTTTTCTAACCTCAAGTACTGTTTTTCTCTCCCTTTGTCTGACCTGTTTTCCACAATTCCCTGAGGTTTTGGTAGGTTTACGTGTTTCGATCGCCGCTTATAATCCCTGTTCTCTTGTTTTCTGTCTTTGCAGTTGGAGCAGCTGTATTCGCTGAGCCTCTGCTCCAGAGATGACTGTCTGAGGATCCTGTCCAGGTACCAGTGGAACCTGCAGCAGGCCAGCAGATACCTGATCAAATGGTCGTGCGACGACAGAGCCGGCATCAGCGAGAGGGATCGACCTCTGGCTAACACAGAAAGACGGGTCTGAAGGAATTTTCTGGCTGATTTTAACTGCATGAATAGACTTTTTTTAGCAGTATCTTGCTTCGTATTGACCTGTGCACCCCGATATGAGAACAAAGGGGAGGATCAGTGTACATAAATGTATAAAACTGAAGATCATTGTATATAAAGAAGGAACAATATTTAAAAAAATGACAAAAACAAAAAAGGACTAATGTTTCTACTGTTTTTTTACATTTTTAACAATACTCCGCGCCACTAATGGTTTTTTTCTGCGAATAGTTTTTATATTGTAATTCATCTGTACATATGTTGTATTAGAAATGATTGTAATATTAAATAAAATTGATGATCTTTGTAACTTGTTGTTTTCTTTTAAGAGTTAATGGATTCTCGTTCTGCTGGGACATCAGTGCAGTCACACACACCTCATTTCCATGTTTGCATAGAGCAACAAAATACTTGTGTCTTATGGGATGTGACTTAAGGAAATATACACTGTGTGCATGGACTTACTGACAGAATGCAGAGTTGTAGGTTAACTTGCACAACCAGACTTGAAGCCAACCAGTTGCCTGTTTCTGTATTGTAACTGCTGTGTGGTTAAGGATTATGGGATAACAATTACATTTTGAGTTATTTCCTGGTGACATTTAGGCGTGGATGGACATGTGCAGACATGTTTCCAGAAAGGACTCTGCTTTTATTTCCCACGTTCCCAGGAGATGGAGTTTAATATTCATTATGTGGCCAAGAAACTGAGTTTTTTTTCTTCTTTTGTTGCATCGAAAGAAAAGCACAGATAAAATCCTTTTGTGAACAAGATAAAAGACACTGATATTGACTCTGTTAAAGTATCTGTTGTAATTAGAGTTACCCAGTTACAAAAGCATAGCTGGGTTTTGAAAGAACTGGATTTTGGCTCATTGTGTGCAAGAGAATGAGAGAGTGGATTTTCCTCTGAAGCAAAGTTAATTTTTTCCAAGTGAAATCACATGTTCCACATTTGGACCTCAGGTTTCTGAGGGCCTTTCCCAAAAAACTTTCCTGGATTATCACTGGAGCAGCAGAACACAAGACAACAACACTTTAACAAAGGCTTCACATAGGATTTGTTTTAATTATGAACATAAGGGTATTTTTGGATTCTGTAAAAATATAATTCACCAATACATGGTACAACAGTTTCAAACAAATGGAATGGCAATACATCGATATATTTGATTGAATACAGAAAACTGATGGCAAAGATCCTGCAAGCTTAAGGTGAGACTGAAAAAATGTTTTTAAAAAACAAAATTAACATAGAAACCACTGAACAAAGAATTTCATTGAATGAGCTGTACATATATATTTATATATTATATATAAAGACAGTTGCTGTAGAGGACATTACAGCAACTAAAGAAAGAGAGCTGCAGTCTGGATTAGAAAGCACTAGTGGCATCGAAGCCTCACAGGAGGCACATGTATGTTATCCCATGAGAATGATGAAAATGCAGAACTGAGAGTTGCGTTCAACAGCAACAGCAACAGATGCAAACATTAATCTGCCATGTTTTTTTATCATTTCTAAGCAAAACAACTTAATTAAACAACTTAAACAGACCGAAAGCAACATAACTAGTTCACACAAGTCTCTCTTTCCCACACAAACAGAAAGGTCATGTGTTATGTTCATCAGTGGTGAGTTGTGAAGAGTTTTCCAACTGCTCCGAGGTCAGATTAACATCAACTAACCTCAACTTCTGCTTTTTCAAGCTCCACTTTTTTTCTGTTCCTCCTTCAGACTTTTCCTTCTTTAACTACATTCACTCACTGTTAGTAGTATCATTACACTGGCAAACATTTAAACACAGTGGTATCTTGAGAAATTGGAGGGCGAGGTTCGACCCTGGTGTCAACCTCCATGGCAACCGGGGAAACCACAGAGGAAGCATGTGAGTGTTCACACTGCAGCCTGTGCTACAGTTTCGTTAGCTTACGTACACTAGAAGCTCACTGAGGAGGAGAGAGGCAGCTGCTGGAGGGAGGAGCGCAGCACTTTGGTAAATACTCTCAGCCTGTGTTCGCCCCTGTGTTTGCAACTTTGATTTAAAAGACACTAAAATTCCTCGCACTCCTCTTGCTAACACAGCAAGTCCTTCCCTGTTTATCTTAGTTAAATAATAGCTAAATAATGACACTATGTCTACTGTGGTAAATAAAGGCTTTTGTTAACGGGATAAAATGTCTTTGCAAGGCTGCACTTTGGAACAGCAGTGCTTCGAGTTGATAGCTAATGTCAGAATGCTAACATGCTAATGTTGAGTAGGTGTAATATATACCAGCTTGTGTCCATGCTAACATTTTCTATTTATTACTAAACACAAGGCACAGCTGAAGCTATAGGGATTGTCATTAGATATGCAGATATTTGGTCACAAAGTAACAAACAAACTGTCCTAAAGATTGGCGCTAAATAAAAGTTTGAGGATCACAAGACGGTACTGTTGATCCTCTGGGTACCATGAACATTGGTACTAAATTTCATGGAAATCCATCCAATAACGGTCAAAATATTTCAGTCTAGACTGCAGTGTTGGATGAACAGACTGACACTGCTTTCTGCTAGCTATTAAAAAAAGCTAAAACAAACGAGGCAATGAATACAGCCCAAACATCAACAACAGTAGTGCACTTATACTAGTTCTATTTCTATATAAAACATGACTTATTAGTATGATAAAGATAAACATTCAGCAAAAACACAAGAAGTTAAATGCCAGTGTAGCAAAAAGCACATTCAAGCATTACTGTTAATATCCACTCATTTCTACGTGTGGGCACTGAAAGAGACATCGCAGGCAAGGATGACTTTCTTTGGCAGAGACTGAATCTCAGCTGGAGGTATGTTCACTCACTGAAAACAGACAAATATCTACAGACTGTATGGAGAGGAGGGCACATGAGCAACATGGCGGCCAGTATCACTCACTGGGTTTGGATGGATTTGAAAAAAAATCCTTGGCTGACATCTTAAATCAAGAGTTCATTGGCTCCTATACGTCTTTATGTATATAAGGATGGCAACATATTGGCTGGATTAAAAAAGTAAATGGCATATAAGTAGGTGAACAGAGATTGCATAACTGGAGAAAGTCCTTGCTGTCATGCTGCTGTTTTTTCCTCTCTTATGAAAACACAGTGCTGCGCTGGTTAGCCTCTCCGACCTTCTCAAAGAACATGAAATCCTGCAAAGACACAACAAGGAAGGAAAATAAGACAGAGGCATCTAGAAAAGTAAAACTGGTGTCATTTAGAGAGCCAAAACTGAGAGGAAAAACTAAGAATATGGTCTTACAATGAGGAAGCAGGCTCCCAGCAGCACAGCTTTCATCTTCACATCCATGTCCAAGGGGAACTGGATGCCAAAGTTGTCCGTGTCCGTGAAGACTTCCTTCAACAGGCCGCTCCACTGCTTGCTGATGCGACCAATGGACTGGTCACTATCTTTGCCCTTCAGCTGCAGAGCCATAAGAACAACATTATGTATAGAAATTTGATTAAGTTCACTGATGTTATCATGTTACAGGTAAGACAGAGGGACACCAGTTTCCTCTGTGAAGAGCTGCAAGCTGTCCAGCTGTCAAGATGTTGAGGTGTTTTCAAAGTATAGCAGGACATTTGAGGCATGTCTTTCAGATAAAAATGAGGCTACAGCTAATAGCTTAGCTTAGCTTATACAAAGACCTACAGGGCAAACAGCTAACTTCGCTCTTTGCAGAGGTGATAAAATCTGTCTTCTCTAAACCTCATTTATTAACATTTCACATCTTGTTTATTTGATTAACTCGGCGTGGTGACTTCCTGGAGTTTTGCCATTGCTGTGAGGTTGCCAACAAAGATTCCAGATCGTCAAGGCTTCCAACTAAACAGTGTAATCATCAGTGTGTTGTTGTTTTTATATCTTTGATTGTACATAAATTTACCAGACGAGGTACAAAATGTTAATAAAAGAGCTTGAAAGGGTACAAAAAGTTTTCAATGTGTTTGGCCAAAGCCAAGCTAGCAGTAACCACCTGTTTCCAGTCTTTGCGCTAAGCTAAGTAATCAACTGCAGCTTAACTTTTCATGGACAAATATGAAAGTTGAGTCACCTTCTCACTTAAATCTTGTAACCAAAGAAAATAAGTTTTTTTTTTTCCCAAATGTCAACCTACTCCCTCAGGGAAGTTTTTGCTCACTGAACCACATGTAGTTTACCAAAGGAGTTGAGTTTCACCCACAAACACAACAATCTGTTGGCCTCACCTCAAAGTTGACGTCCCCACAGCAGTTACAGGCAAAGCAGGGCCCCTCTAGTCTGAGCAGGGTCTCCTTGTTGGCTCCTTGGATGGAAAACCGTGGCAGGAAAGGGTGCCAGTCCTGTTTGACGTAGCCTACGGTGGTGCCTGGTGGTGCCTGAACCTCCAACTGTGGGTCACACACAAAATTACATATTTACACTATTTTAACAAAAAATTAAAAAATGTATCCCAGAGCTCTCCTTCCCTTCGCAGATGCAAATAAAACATCATGGGGTTTGCATGTCACACGTCACAGGGGACAGGAAGCGTGACAAGTGACTCTCTGAGTGCTCCACGGTTCACATAACAAAGATAATACATCTCACACGGCTCTTGTTTGGCCGGTAAACAGAAGTGCAATATGTGGAAGAGGAGCAGCAGGTTCCAGTATGAGCGCACTGTAGTCAGATTGCCAACAATCTCATTGAACAGAAACAGAGAGACAAAAGTCTCAGAGGTGGAGGGACTGCAGAGGATCGAAGGAGTTTAGTTTGGACAAACAATGGGCCATTTATAGTCCTAACAAACCACTGCCTGAGCAAACTAGAGCACAAAGACAGCGTAGCACCACTCAGCAACACATCAGTAACACAAGGCGAAGGGGGCAAAGAAAGACAGGAGTGTCTACATATGAGTCACTGACAGCCATGATGCTGCAGATTTTAATGCTAATGAGCTTCTCCTCCCTAATGAAAGTGGCTAAAGCAGTAAAAAGGTTGATTTACAGCTTCAGTATGTAAGATAAAGAGGAATCAAGTGGTATATGTCAGTGGAAATAGGAATCTTGTGACTTTTACTGTCCCATCTTGTTAAGTTCATAAAAACATTTGGAAAAGGTTTATATGTTTAATATCGCTGTAATACAGTCCACAAGTCCAGTTTGAAGAGACGTGGAAACTAAAGGGCAGCCAGTTGTTTTTATGTTTGATAGCTGAGATATTTGGAAACTTAAATGAGTATGTGACATATTTTTATGGCTGGTAATTTCTTTTTTTTTTCCACTGACAATCAAGTTTGACCTGAAATAAAGGAAATTGCCTTTCAATGTGTAAGTTAAGTAAGTGACTGTTGTTTTGAATTCAAATTAACAGACGTATCCTTTGAACATGTTTTTAAAAAGTTTAAAAAGGCTGCATGTTTGGTTCAACTGAGTCCAGAAGCAATGAAGAAATACTGGATTACTCACTAAATACACAGAGACTTAAATGAAGTTTAAAAGAGCCACGAGTAACATGGAGAAAGTTTTTTTTTGCCCCCAGCATGAGCCCATTGTTGGTCTCTCAATACTTCCTGACTTCCCTGACCTTTCAGTGGAATGAAGCCCCAAGTGCCAAAAAGGTATGTCATAAATCAGCTAAGCACTGTACTCTTTAAGGAAATGTTACTCAAATAGTGATGCAAATTGTTCCGCAAAAACAGGAACAAACAAATCATTTTGCAGGGACTATTTTAGGATGTGGATTGATGCGCATTTGTGATCAGTCAGAATTTGCAGAAATGAACAGTTCAATCTTCTCAGTCGTTCAGTCATCTATTCAAACCATCCATATGGTTAAACATTAACAACATTATTAATGGTCAGCTTGGCAAACACAATATCACAACACATTAGAGCGATTATATGTAACAGTGAGTGATAAGTGAGTGATTTGTTGCTGTGATAACTAAAGGATTGGTGCAATATTGATCTTGGTGTGGTAAATCAATACAGTATGAGGTTATTAAAACTCACACATACACACTCACACACACATACATACCTCTTGCAGACAGCAGGGACACCAGCAAGAGGCGCAGCGGAAAGGCCGTACAAGACGGATAACCTCCCTGTCCGTGTTGTCCTTGATCTTCATGTCGAAGCTGCGCAGCGAGCCGCAGCAGTTCCTCGTGCAGCAGTCGTTCTTCTCTTTGGCCTTGTAGATCTTTTGGCCCAGACTGTTTTTTATCTCATACTGGTTGTTGGTCTCGAACCCAATGAATGCTGGGCGGGGTTAGAAGGAGAGGGGAGAAGGGAACCAAGTGGAAAATGTGATTAACAAAGTGTAGATAAGTAAAGACTATCAAGGGCAGTTGTCATGTAATCATTAGGATTTATAGTGAAAGGTTTAAAGCTCAAGGCTGAACTGAATGCTGACAAACTGCTGCTTGTTACTTGCTACTTAGGAAGCTCTTATAAATATGACCAGATAAACAAGACTTACCTTCTAGGAGCTCAACTTTTTGGTGAATCAGGATCTGGTCGATCTAAAACCACAAGAGAGAGAGCAAAGTGACAAACCAGAATTTTCACTTGTTTGCAACGCAAAGAATTTTGATTAATCTACTGATAATCTTGATGTTGGCTGAATTTTTTTTTGGTCTTAGCACATGAAGAATTACTTGCTTGGGAGCCATAAAATGTTTGCCCGAATCAAAGTACACATATTAAGTCACTGTGCTTTGGGCAAACATAGTTTACATACTGAAAGACTGTGATGACAGAAGTCAAACCACATTTATTTGGAAGAAGAAAATGGTCTAAAAAGCGCACAAAATAAAGTCAGATTATAACTCTTTCCTTTATTAACAGACTATCCATAATATTGGCTTAAATTTTTAGCAAAGCTGACAAATTAACTCTGTAATAGATCTGATTTCAGACCCGGAGACACACATGGTAAAATAGAGGGTAAATACATCTAATATCAACTTTTCACAGCAGTAAGTGCTGTTACATAAATCCTTGTCTATAACTTATGGTGGCTCTCTGACAAGGCAACTCATCAATCACTTACACATCAACTTACTCTCCTTATATTAATCTTTGTGATCTAATAAACCATTGTAAGTTAGCTGAAGGTGTGGTGAATGAGTAATCCATCTTAGTTCAAGATAAAGACCCTTCAAGGAAAACTTCAAACTGGTGGAACAGCATTTGAAAACACCTGACATAGACTCGCTGTTCTCTAATCTCAAGGTCGTTAAAAAGATAAAGATATGTCTTCAGTTTGCTAGGTCTTACCTGTGTGAGGTACTCGAGCCCCGGGGGAACCCCCACGGCAACTGCAGCTGGAGCCATGGCCGGGGCCGGGGCCGGGGAGATCGCTCCAGGATGACCACCGTACTCCTGTCCTGGAACTGGACCAGGGCCCATCGGACCGGGCTGATACATGACAGGAGGAGGTTGGTCTTTGTTGTAGTCCATGTGGAAGCCTGGTGGGGGGGCTTGACTGGGGTCTCCGTAGCCACCAGGAGCAGATGGATATGGGACTGAGGGGTAGCCGCCGGGCTGAGGCACAGGGTAAGGCGCCTGGTTGGGATAGCCTGGATAACCTGGAAAAAATTGACAATTATATAAGTCTCAACATCATCATCTTCTACAGGGTTACTCTTTTACTTGAATTAATTGTTTCTTTACAGAACAAACACAGATGACGATTACATTGAAAGCAATAAAGTCTCATTTTGACCCCATAACAAGGGACCAATAAAAAAAAAGTAGAGAAACCAAGAAATATTAATAAAATCCAATTATAAAAAAGCATATAATACTTAAAAGGAATTGAAAAATGTACACTAAAAAACTCGATAAAACATTATGAAAAAAAACATTATATCTCAGAAATTAAGATCAGATATCTCAGTCAAGTCTGGACTTGAACTCCTCACCTTTTAAGAAGAAAATAAAGTAATGCAGAAAAAAAAGCCTTTAGGTCGTTATTGCACCACAGCGACTTGGACGGAGGAAACCTTGATCCGTGTGTTACTGGCTGATAGCACCTGCTCTTTGCTCTATATATGTGTGTGAGAGAGTGTGTGTGTTTACTGTGGCTCATCCTACTTTTCTTGCTGGTACAGCAGAGCCAATAAGCTCCTTATTAGCCAAGCCACAATGCATCCTGAGAGCACTTATGGGAGGGAGCAAATTGACAGCCAATCCTGGACTGTGTTGTAATAAACAGTGTCAATGTTTCCACTTGTAGCTTACATATTTTCATCATACGTGCTATCTATAAACAACATAATAACTTGATAACAGTATCTACTTGGACATTGATTCAGCAGGTACATTAGAAGAAAGTTCAATTAAGCATAATAATCAACATTTATTTTTAGCTTGTATTACTGTTTGCAGTGCACCAGTAAAAAACTTTTTAAAAAAGTGACAATAAAATAGCCAAACACATGAGCCTCATTCAGTCACATAATCATGTGGCGTGACCTTTATTGTCTTATCTTGTCAAGTTCATAAAAACATTTTGAAAAGGTTTATGTGTTTAAAACTGCTGTAATATAATCCACAAGTCCAGTTTGAAGAGACATGTGGAAACTAAAGGGCAGCCAATGGTTTTTATGTTTGACAGCTGAGATGCTTGGAAACTTAAATGAGGATGTGACATATTTTTATGGCTGGTAATTACTTTTTTCTTCCACTGACAATCAAGTTTGACCTGGAATAAAGGACTTTGCCTTTCCAAGTGTAAGTTAAGTAAGTGACTGTTGTTTTGAATTCACGATTAACATGTTCAAAGGATAACATGTTTTTAAAAAGTTAATAAAAGGCTGCATGTTTGGTTCAACTGAGTCCAGAAGCAATGAAGAAATACAGGATTACTCACTAAATACACAGAGACTTAAATAAAGTTTAAAAGAGCCACAAGTAACATGGAGGAAGGAGCTCAATCTAAAGAGAGTGGTGCAACAGGGAGGTGCATGAGGACGTCTGTATTTAATTAAGTGGAATGCAGACTGTCATGTGTTTTCTCACTAACAGATTCCTCCCAGTGAGAGTTGACATTTTCGTGTGTTTCATACTAAATATTAACCCCTCTTCTCTATTTCTCTCCAGTCAGAGGTGTCAACCACATCTTTTATTTAAAAATGTTAAATCAAGACAAGCATACTTAATAGACTTAATAGGACATAATACACACCTAATATTCCTAATATTCTTGTGTAGACTGCAGATGTTAAATGGATCCTTAAAATACTCACAAGCGGAAGCAGCCGTACTTCTCCTGTGGTAAATTTGCAAAAAGCGAACTGCACCCCATTTATGGGTGAAAATTTGTTTGCTTTTTCCAACTAACAGCCTCACAAAACTAACTTGTCACCATCTGGTTTTATTTTGGGCAAACAAACACAGAAGCTCCTGGTTTTAAATAGAAAATTGTGCAAAAAGCATAGTATTTTGTGTCTGATGACTGACCTTGTATCGACATACCTTATGTGATTTTTAAGCTCACATGTAATTTGCACAGAATTAAGGCAATACATCACTTCATTCATTGACACAGAATGACGTATCTGAGAATCAATCAGTCCTTTAGCTTCTCCTTCTTTTTTTCCAGGATTTTTAAGCAAATATGACACTAATAACAGTGACCAAATGAAAATGAATAGGAGCATAGTTGGAAACATTTGTCATAATGTAAGTACACAGCTTAAACAAAATATGCAGCACAAGTCTAGTTGTTTTTAGACGTTTTAAGGTGGATATGTTACATATTATCCCTTCAACTGTACTGTACAAACAAGATCTATATCTTTTATGAATGTGTTTTGTTACTTAGGTACTTTTCTGATGACGTACGGTCTGTCACAACTTTTTTCACTTTCACAAGCACCCTAAAACTCTTCCTCATCGCCAGGCTTGTGATTGGTTGATAAATAAACTTTTTAAAGGTGACAGCGGTTTCTGTCTGTTGCGTAAAGTGGCTTTCTTCCTGTATCATACACCTCTCTACATGTCAAATGTTGTTGTACGCAGCTAAATTTAAATTTAAACGGAATGTGGTATACAGATAAAATTTCATTGCGTAAGTCACGTTAATCACCACAAGTGTTGACTGAACACAGATCTGTCCGCATGTACAGGTATCATATGTGACTCATAGCTGACCAAACTGGTTTTTATTTGCGTAGCAGGACAGTCCAACAAAAGTTTTAAGCCATTCAGATCATCAATTTAACCATTTAAATGACCATTTCAACCCTCGTCTATTAAAGGTTTTGAGCATTCTGGCAAATTTTAAAGATAAATTAATGTCCTCACAGCTCAAAACTAACATGGGTTGAAGTCAAGAGAGCAACTGACTCCATTTTAGTCTCTAACAAGAGCCTAAAATCAACCAGAGGACCAGAGTAATGAACCTCTATGAACTTTTGGGGCCTGCCGTTGCTCCACCTCTTTTTACATTCCTCTCCCTACTTGCAGGAAACAAAACACAAAAATTTAAACCAGTGTGCTCGCAGAAAGGCTTCCCTCACGTACACACACAGACTTGCCCGCACACAGGAGCCTTTCACCTCCTTGACTGCACTTTTCTTTCTTTGCGGGGGAGGAGGACGCTGGACCAACGGGCAAGAAACAGTTTTACATGCAAGCATTCAGGGAATTCCTTTAAAATTGTGCCACCTCAGGGAGGATAACGTTTCTCAGGGGCTCTGCGAGACTTTGTGAGCAGGACAAGGTTTCGATTCAGTGGATAATGATGCTTAGTGGACGGAAAGTCTCAATGGAAACTTTGTGATGCAAGAGTCTAAACATTTTGCAACGGCAAACGTATATGACACCATAAAAAAAGCCAATGAGGAAGGCAGGAAAATGAACCGGAACAGTGATAAAGTCGTTATATTACACTGTTATGACATAAGAAAACTTTTAATTAAAGGTCTTAATCTAATCTCAAACTAAACAAAACATTAAAATATGAAAGAAATATAGTTGTTTTTGCATTTTCCTGGTTGCTGTGTGAGCCACTTACCAGGAGCAGACATGGTGAGGGGCTGTCTGAAGGTTTTCTGGGCACCGAGTAGAAAGGAGGTCACACTTCCCGGTCCACTCCCAGGGTCGCTATGGGAAACTGGAAATATGCGAGGGAAAGGGAAGGGGGCGTGATAGAAACCAGAACGAAAGGAGGGGGATTTTACAGAGACAGAGTGTGACAAAAGCAAAAACAGTTCAACATGGATCTCAATCAGTCTCATTCAGTCACACAGTCAAGTTGAGTGACCTCTATTGTCTTTAATCATGTGCTTTGTTTGTCAACACACCCCAAATATTAACTATGTGTTTGCAACTGTCATAACAGCGTCCAGAAGTCCAGTTTTACAAAACGTGGAAGTTACAGTGGAAGTTAAGGGGCAGCCAAAAGTCATTTTATTACTGATGCAGCATGTTTGAGAGCTAAAGTGCATGAAAACAAAAGTGGGTGTGGCATATTTGTAGCAGATTGGGGAGGGTTGGTCATTAATTTTTCCACTGGATCCCACTCTGTCACTTCCTCTGCTGTTCCTCGAGCTTTTATCAGAGATGACTAGATAAAGACGAGTTCCTGATAAGACCAAAGTATTCAAATATCTCACAGCGAGTTTTGTGTTCATTTGTATGGTAAAGCCTGATATGATATTTGCTGTTTGAAAAAGAAAATCAAGTAAATAACCCAGAAACCTTACCTCTTTGGAAGCTGGTTTTCTTTCAGTCCCAACAAGAAAAGTAACAAAGGCAGTGGATGATATTAAACAGAAATCAAGCCCAATCCACGGAGCTCAAGAGGCTCTTTACCGTCTTGTTCTCAACCTGTTCCTTGTTGCTGGGCTGTTGCTGTCACTCCTCCCTCATAGCATTGCATGTCTCCTCCTCCCTCGCGCTAAAAAGACCTTTTTGAAGGCTTTAGTATGCTGCCAAATCCCACAGAGCCTGCTGTGAACCCTATGATCGTCGTCCAAAATGTTTCGACTTATTCTTGTTGAGGTTTAGTGTTTTTAGTCATTTTAGCACTGCGTTTGGCGGTCACGTGAGAACATGTATCATGGAAATGAAAACATGGTATTATCAGTGCATGCAGCCGCAAGAGGGAGGGGTTGGTCTGTTAAACATGATGTTAGTGACGCCCACTAGAGGGCGCCAACACTTGAGTAATGACGTACATACTCAATGACAGACGGTCATACGTAAGAATCTATAGTAATAATACAATAATGTATAAACTATGATTAAATAGAACAATAGGAAGTATTCACGTTTTTTAAATAATGCAGTGTAATATTAATGTAAATCCTGTAAAAATCTGCAGCCGTTTTGGTTTGGTTTTTTTTAAGTATCATCAGGAAAATGTTCCAAAACTATAAAATGTAAAAATTTATACTCATCATTTGTGAAAAAAATTAATGTAAAAATTAAACTGTTGGATAGCTATCATTATTTAGCTGCTTTAAGGTAAGGGTAGTTAAAAAAAACTGTATTCCCTCTCAAACCTGTTGAGGTTAACAAATGCGTGTAACAGCAAAAGATTGAAGTAAAAGTAACAGTTCAGCTTAAATACTCGACAAATCAGAAAAAAGTAACGTTACCTTAGTCTAGTTACAAAAGTTATTGGTAGGGGGTTTTTAATAAAACTATAAATTTAGGAAAACAGGTTAATTTAGCCTAAAATTGACATTGTCAAATGAGCAAAATGGACCACCTGAATTTAATTGCTAGCCAAAAGGCTAAATTAGCTAACTCATGTCCTGCTCACTTTTTATTAGGCGACTTAAATCTGAAAAACTTTAAACCACTGTGAAATTAAGTCCCTGGGGTTAAATTAATGAATATAAATGTCAAAAATTATTTCTATGACATTCGCAGTCAGTCAAGAAGTGGGTAAAATTAGCCACAATGAAGAGACACAATATCTAATGTTAGCAGCTAACTAGCTTAAAAAAACTTGACATTTTTGTCTCAGATTTTGGTGGACATCAATTATGGACTTACATTTTCTGGTGAGATACAGGACTCTAGATGAGTATTAATTTTACTATTGTTGTCAGCAGTCCATGTAAAACAAAATGGCAAGTGTTTTCTAACCATGTCAGCCTTTAACACCGTTGTCTGTCTGGAGTCATTCCGCCCCCTAGTGGCCAAAATCTATCATCCAGTATAAAATAAATATAAGCAATAAAAAGTTAATGGAAAGCAAAAAAAAATTATAAGGAAAAGTTAAGGAAAAATCACTGTGGCTTAACTTAAGGCTGTTAGAGTGTTTAACCCTAGTCTCAATGAGCACACTTCTTCTCTAACAATAGTTGATGCAAAGGTTTAGGGTTTTTAAATCAATTTA
>JAPZDV010000016.1:9778742-9802544 GCA_029814665.1 Acanthurus lineatus
GCGGAGTATAAGAGAAGTCATTCAGGACACACACACACAGGCATACATACACACACACACACACACGCACACACACATACACACACACACACACACACACACAAACACACACACACACACACAGGCACACACAGGCACACACACACACTGGACACATCAAGCCATAAATCTGTGTTCGCACACAGACAAAGATAGATTTATCACACACACAAACTTCCATTCAAATTTCCAAACCGTAGCTGCTGTAAAACTGTTTGTGGTTATAATACTGTACTTCATTGCAGTTTAATAACTAACTTTCATGCTCAGACATGACTGTTGAATTTAAAGTGTCCTTTTTTAAAAATACAAGTATTCTTTCTACAAGTGTGTCACAACTTATAATGAGTCAGCTTCAATTTTTCTTATACAATGTATAATTTTCTGACACCGTCACCATGTATTCAAGTACTCTTATTCATACTAAAAATTAACTTTTCTTTCATTTTGTAAAAAGTGTAGGGTTAATTCAGTTAGCAAAATGGTTTGAAAATGTCTTTTCCCTTTATTGCCAAGTGTTAGATGTGAAATAAATACCTTTCTCATGCTCGTATTATAATTAAGAAGCTAGAGCAAATGCTCCAGGCCAGGAAATAGTCCGCCTAAGATCCCCCCTGTTAAACCACAACTTGTTAAACAAGACATATTGCTGCAATGAAAGGGCTTTAGAAGTGCTGGGAGGCATATGTTCTCACCTTTGGAGGGGTTTTGCCTTTCATACAGACATGAGAGTTATAGGCCTACTGTTCTTATCAGGACAGCAAAGTTTTTTTTCAAAATGTCAAACCTTTTATTTAAGTGCAATACAAACTTTTGAGTTCAATTAAAAACTGTGCATTCCCATCATACTCCGAATATATTGATGAGACACCTGATAATGTAATAAGAGTGAATTTAATTTAAAATGACCCTTTGCTTTACCTGAACATGACCTCAATAACTGACCTCTGAGGACCAACAAAGTGTCCACATATGAAGGATTCTGTGCAGGTTTATATCTTCAGGAGGACATTCGGTCCTGAAGTGCAATGAAAGACACACACACACACAGTCACACAGTCATACACACACACACACTCACACACACACACACAGTCACACACCCAGCCAGAGGCCTAATGAGGCCTGTCCCTGATAACAGAGGTAATCAGTGCGGCCTATCTGGCTTCTGCCCTTGCTGCCACGCTGCCGGGCTTGCCTCAGTTTATTTATACACGCCTGATCTATCAGCACCAGCTCTATGTTTGGTGGGCCTCGGCGTCCCGAAATAGAAATAATTAGGACAGGGCGGGAAAAGAGGAAAAGTGAAAACGTGTCTGAATGTGCATACGCTCCGAGCGGAGCCCTCCACCCCGTCCTCAGCCAATCTCTCCATCCATCCATCCCTTCACTGTCTCCTCTCTGTTTTGTTTTAGAGGCAGCAGGCATGCAGGCGGAGGAGGTGGAGGAGGAGGAAGAGGAGGAGGTGGAGGAGGAGGGGATAAAGACTGTTGTGTGTGGTCTGGATTGGGTGGCCATCCGCCGGTGAAGTCAGGCGAAGCAGAGTGATCAAATTTTCCAGATTACCACACACACTGGTGTCCTGATACAATCTGATCTCTGTCTCTGCACTGCACCACGGTCCTCCAAACCCAAATTTACTAAATTAATAAAGATATCAATATTTGATTGAAGGTTGGTTCAATTTTGATTGTTAATTAACTGTTTATCATCTATCTTATTTATTGAGAGTGAATGCCAAATACACTGGTTGCTTGCTTTTCTTAGTTTGAGTTTAAGCTCTGATACCTTTTGATAGAATTGTATAGATTTGTTAGTTGATCAGAAAATCATTTCTAAAAGTTTATAGAGTAGCTGTTACAGTGATGATTTAGTCTAAAAGATTTTTATATCTTTAGGGTACAGGACAAGAAATTAAAAACAAAGTAAAGAAGTTAATTGTCAAATCTAAATAACAGATGATTACCCATGATTACATTTAATTGTACATAGATTCTTTAGATTATTGAGTCATGTTTTTGTTTAATTATTATCCTGTAGATGTTCTTTTTATTCAAACAACTTAAAATTTGCCTGTGTTGTATCTTTGAAATCAGTTAAAAGATCTCTTGCAAGAATTTTGAATGCTGTGATAGAAAAATTTAAAATGACACATTCTGGGGAAAAAAACTTAAAATTATCTTAAAGCACTGGAAGCTGTTTGTCCTGTTTTTTAGAAAACAATATTTTTATTTAAAAAAAAAGCAATTTGCCATCTGACTAATTGATTTTAAAATAGATGTAATCAAAAAAACAAAGTGGGCTTTGTTAAAGAAGTCAAAATTGCACTAATGCAGGATAATTTTAGGCAATATTCTTACTATATTGAAAGGAAAGAACTTTAGCCAACTTCCAATAGAATGCAATAGAATAATGAATAATGACACTTGATTTTATCAAATTAACAAAAAGATATATCACAGAAAAAATTTTACCCATGTTTGGTGAAAAACAAGGCTTTTAGTGCTCAGTTATTGATAAAAGTTACTTGAGATGGTCATTTTAGCAATGTGTCATTGTTTTTAATGTGATATTTTCCAAATTAATAATTTCATGAATAAAACAATATATATATTGAAGAATTTATTAAAGCAGTTTGAGCTAAATTACTCATTACTCACTCAAGTGTGTTGCTTTACATGAGCTTTTTCTGACCTCAACTATGGATTGCAGTTTTTTGCAAGAATTTTTTAAAATATTTTAGAAGCAGTTTTGCATACATTTACCATATTTTTCAGCATATCAATATTAGTAAAAAATAATCTTGCATCATGATATTGATTTTGAGCCCATGTAAGAGGATATTAAAGACTTGTTGATGAGGTGAATTCATGTTTAAATGCAGATGAAAGAAAACCAGCTGAAACCTGCTCAACAATGACCTTATCTCACTCCGATCTTCCCCCATATCGGCCGCAGAGAAAATGGAGGTGGGTGCGGAGTTGGGCCCATGTGTGTGTGTGTGTATACATGTATGTACGTGTGTCAAGGCGTGTTGTCAGCACTTCAGATCTCTTCAGAGTGCCTGTAGAGCTTTGACAGTAATAACACAATGCCAGGCGGCAGATGTAATTGGCATGTCTGGGGTCGCACAGTCACACACTGTGACTTAGCCTAAACAGCCCACGATGCCAGTCCCATAATATAAACCCACCCTAGATGCATGTCTACAAATACCCTCTGCACTGGTCAGCAGCTCAGAAGACGAAGAACTGCAGCCGTCATCATCTTTGAGTTCAGAACTTCACAGAGAAAACAGAAGATTTAAGGTAAGCATGTGGTTTTCTTTTCAAATTCAGTTTCTTTTGTGTTGCGTTTACTGACTCTGGCTATCTCGCTCTGTTCAGATGCTTTGCTCCAGGTGTGTGCTACCTTTTCTGGCTCTTTACATGATGCTGGAGGAGATATCTGCTGCGGTGTTGCCAAGCAGATTCAGAAACAAAAGGGTGGGTTTTTACACAGAAACGCTTTGTCAGCATCAAACACCTGCAGGTGTTTAATCCTGTGCAGTGTATTTTATGATCTGATTGTCGTCCTCAGGAGGTCAGCTGGCTGAACCAAGAGCTTTTCCCCCGCTCGCTCGACCGCTCAGACCAGAGGGACCTCTCTGTGGGTGACGCTGGAGAGATGGGAAGGGATGTGGACAGTCGCCCTTCTCAATCAGAGACCTTCCTCGCCCCGACAGAGCACCATTTTCTCCAACGCCGGAACCAAAACCAGCACCAGTTCCACCATAAAGCAAATGAAAAAAGGTAATTAAACCTTTTATGGTGTAGTTTTAATAGCCTCAGATTGGTGTGACGTAAATGAAGAGATGCGGTAAAAAAACTTTAGAAAATTTGACTTTTGTCTGATGAACAAGTCAAGATAACCGGAAATGCATTTAACTCAATGTTTTATCAATAGAAGGAACTTTTCACTTCATTTATTTTAACCAGGATCTTAATTAATATGATAAATTGTTTCCTGTGGTTACAAACATATAATTTTTTTTAATTTAAGTAAACATAACTAAGACTATTTCACATTCTGGAAATTTGTGTGTAAAGTGTAAAGTTTTAAGTCATGTTTGAAATGTGTGATAAAGAGTGTATGGAGTGAAATGCAAGTGAAATTAATAAATTATATATTTTCAGTCACTGTGCATCACAGTATGAAATGTTATTAACCTTTCTTTTCTGATGTGTCTGCAGGAGGAAGGTTGTTCCTCTGGACTCCATCGGCAGCTTTCAAATGTCTGGTTCCCGAAACCGAAAGGTGAGTTAAAAAAAGAAAAATGCTGAGAAAAAATGCTACAATTTCAATAGCAGACACTAATGTCCAGGTCTCAAGGTTTTAACTTGTATATATTGTCAATGTTTTCCACGACACCGGCTCATCTTTGTTGGGTCAATGCTCTTGAAATTTCTAAAACTTCTTGGAACGGGATGAAAATGTAAGCATTTGTGTGTTTGTGTTGCAGGATGAACCTGACATCCACTGGAACGAATATTGGGACTGAAGAAAAACTTTAACCACTAAGCTCCTAATATTTTTTCTCAATACCGGCCCATGTGTGAAACTGTTATGATGTAGTCTTTATTTATATAACTTGCTGCCATACTAACAAGTGAGATGCCTGTTGACGCACACCCTCTAGTGGTGGAAGACAAACAAGACCAACGCCGCTGTGTGATATTGAATTAAATGTAAAATAATAACTTTTTCAAACGTCTTTTTAAATGTGTAATATCAATACAAATGATTAAAGAATACCACCTCACCTTTTATGTTCCCAAAGACTTTTATTTTTCAAGCTACAATTAAAGAAAACAATATCAGACTGCAGAAAATATAGATTTTGCTTGGGTATTTTCTCTCTTCACTTTCACATATGTACAGTTGTCAAAGAACAGGATATGTACAAAGAGTTGAAGTTGTAGAGAGAGTGCAACTGCTACTGGAGACTTACCAAGACACTCCCACCAACAAAAGAAAAAAAAAAAACTCATGGTAAAACCAAACAACATAAACAAATGCCACAACCTACGCGGCATCAACTTATTTTCTGTACACTACGACTTTGTTCTCGATGTGAGACAATCTTATGTCCATTCTCCGATGCAGGCGCATCTTTAATCCAGCTTCTCAGAAAGCTAAGAAATAAACAATTATATGAAACAGAAAAAAACATATTTTACAACCATTCAAAAAACACGCCTCGGAGCCACTTTGATATTGTAAAGCACTGCCAAACCATTCTTCTTACAGCAACACTGCCCCCCTCGTATCAGAAGAGTTTTACACATGGAAAACAAAATAAAAACACACATGAAACAAAAACATCAAAATTGAACAGCTTTCAATGTAAATGTTGTTCATGGTAAATGGCTATCAATGATTAACAAGCCAGACAGGGAGAAACATTAAGCGCTCAATCAATGTACACAGCTACATGCTTAGTACAGTTTACATCAGCGGTCGGTCATTATAGTCCAGATACCACTAATAAATGCAGTAGAAACAGTATCTGGGTTAATATTTAAAAAGTGCACTGCCAAAAGAATTGTCTGTGTGCAATTTGAAGTGTAACAATTTAGATGCAATTTCAAATGCAAAACAGTAAATGTTACCGGATTGTATGAGTTCAAAGATCACTTATTCTAAAGGAGTGAGATCTCTACATTTTTAAGTTCAGTGATCATCACTGACAACAAAACAACTAAAATTCAATAATTGCCGAAATGCAATCAAAAATAAAAAAAAAGAGCTGCCCACTTTCTCACATGCTTCTAAACAAATAACAGGAGTGACATTTTCCGTCTCTTAGGCTATAAATTTTGTTAATGTGTAAAACATGCACTGATTTTATGTTGAGAGGAAACAGGTATCGAACTGAAAATGGTACTCCTTGAGACACTAAAAGAAATTCTCACTGGTTTGTGGATATCCTCAGGAAATAATTTACAAGTCAAAATACACCTTTAGTTAATAAGAGACTAAGTGTGAAACTTTATGTGCACATTACCAGCACAGTATACAACAATAAAGCCAATTAATAAAAGGAACTAATTAGTAACAAATAAATGATTCTCCACTGTCACTGTTGCCTTCTATCCAGTTCTTCACAGTAGCCAAAGAAAAAGAAAATTTAAAAAAAAAAAAAAGGTGAGGGATAAATAAGAATGGTTGTGATTGTCAAAAGAAATCCTACAAAGTGACAATACAGTTGCCATCCAGTTGATAATATAGGCTGTTTTGGCTGTAGGCATCAAAAAAGCATGTCAGAGGACAGCAAAAACAGGGTGAGTACTCAGCGTTCCTCCTGTCCTCTTCATCTCTAGGTGTCTTTTTTGTGTCCTGACCGCCGCATGTCCCTGCACTTATGGCAGTAGAAGATGTCGGGAACGTTGGATTTCTTGATCTTTGCACACGACAAGTGCACCCATATGCCGCACTGGTTACACTCGATCATTGGCCGTCCTGCGAATGGCTTCCCGCAGTAACAGGTGATCAAGTCCCACGAATCATCGCCTGTGTTGATAAAGAAAAGAGTTATAAGACATTATAGCAGATCTATTATAGCTGGGCTCTGCAGAGTTTGCTTATTATAGGTTTCAAGTATAGATGTCATACCTGACTCCACCATAATGTCTTCATCAGCGATCCAGGTCTCACCCTCACTGGAGCTCATCTCTGCTTCCCTGATGGACTCGTCTGGCTGTATCTTCCCCAGACCCTGCATGCTTGGGGTGGAGCCCCCGTGCCCCGTCAGCTCCTCTCTGATGGGTCGTACCTCTGTATGTGTGTGTCGTGCCTCAGAGTCTGTCTCGCTGTGAGCAGCTGAGCTTTTGAGCTTCTTGGCTTTTGGCTGTTTTGAGTTTTTGCTGCGTTTAATGCGGGCTCTTTTCTCGCCTTCACTACTGCCGCTATCTGCCGCTGTCATGGCAGAACCCAGTGACAGTTTTTTCAGTTTTTTGTCCTTCTTGCGCTCTGCTTTAGTGCTGGCTTGGCTCTCATACAAGGAGTCTTTAAGGCGCATCTTGTCCAGCAGAGTGCTATCAGAGTGCATGCGGCGAATATTTTTGCCCTTGTTTGCTCGAGCTTTGCGGACAAATGTATGGATGGTGTGGATATCCGAGCTCCCATCTGCCCAAGCATTGCCAGTGGAACTGCTGCCTCCAACACCTCCATCTGCCGACAACCCTGAACTGTGTGCAGAGCTAGATGATGTTGGAGACCATGAACTTTCCTACAAGACAACAAAAAGAAAAGGAAATAATGTTAATGATTCTTCACAATTTGAACAAAGGGGCAATAAAAGTCACTTCTAACATCAATGGTAACATTCATGGCAGCTTACCTCTTTTGGACTGGGGATATAGCCTGCATATGCCAGGACAAAGCTGCAGAATTTGTTGAAGTCCTCTACAGTCCTCTTTTTCCTCTCTGGGGGCTAAAAAAGCAAATGCCTTTATGTAAAAAAGTTAAGCAAACCCAACAACAGACAGCTACTGATGTACTACACAGAGTATTTCAATAACATTACAAATTACTCACCAGAGGTTCCGTTTTGCACGTCAACAGTGAATCTGTCAAAAAGGAAAAAAGAAAGACGAACGATTTTGTAAGTTACAGGTTAACTAGTGTTGGACAGCTCATGTTCATTCAAACACCTAATCATAAAATTGCACAGCACTGAGTTGCCTGAATGTGATGAGACACATGTGGACTAACGCTAGCATTAGCTTGCTAACACGGCTCAATAACTTAATCAGGGATATTAGTGATGACGAGCATGCTGGGCTTATTTGAGAGCCGTGTTTGCCTAGGTACGTTGAATTAACCACCGGAGTATAATAATAACCGTTAAGCGAAAAATAAGCAAGTGAGTCAACGGATATTAACGTGAGTTGTCTGCCGACAACCGCAACCGGTGTCACTTGGTTACTATCTGAACTTTATACAAAGTCTAGATATTTCGGCATCAGCCACAAATAGTTGTTTCCTGATTTAACATCGACGTCAAAAACAGTTGTTTTGTATTTAAAAACATAGCTAATATATCTCAATTTTGTAGCTGCCAAGCTTTAAACTTGTCAATATGTATTGTCTTGATACAACCTGCTAACGTTAGCCGACGTTCATAAGAGAAGCTAACACAACACGTTCATCGCGAAAGGGCAGATGGGGTTTAGGCTAATGGGAGTTCCTTTATGTCCGATATATATAATGTTTAAACGAGAATCATTCAAACTCGGCATTTCTCACGACTAAATTTGATTATCTTAAGTATTAACTTATGCAAGCAGTCAGCGAATCGATTGACCAGTCGCGCTAAGTTGGCTAGCTTTCTTGAAATGGAAGTGGGAAGCTCATTAGCCAAGTTAGCTTGGTGATACCGGGGTGCAAATTAAACTAAGTATTGTTGTCAGTATTTGAATTTGAGCTCATGTTAGAAATGATTGGATTAAAAGTAAACTAGTCTGACTCCTACTTAGGTGGTGGGGTAAGGTTAGCCATCCAGCTATTAGCGTTAAGCTAGATCGGCGCGTTTACGAACCAGCAGCTACATTACTTAATACGTGAACATTATGTTAGCCACGACAATAGTATCGTTGACAAAATACAGAATATTAACTTAAACTTCTGCTTCATCGTATTTGGACGACATAAATTAAGTTGTCCAATAGCTAGTCGTGTTGTTAATACAGCATACGCAACCAAACGTAACGTTAGCGTTTGACATAACTTGCCTTAGGTATGTCATCTTAATTATCGGTTATACTTGACAAATTTGAACATAAAGTTACATTAGACAGCAAGCGTTTGCTTAATGCTATCCATTGAAACTAGGGAAACTTACCTTGGTGTTCAGACATTATGTCAAGCATTGTCGCCTCACCGACAAGGCCTCGATCCAAGAAACAGAAGCACCAGGCGAGCTAGCCGGAGTTGCGGCCGTCGCGCTGTGCCTTCTCCCGGCGTGGCTGCACCTTACCGCCGGGCAACTTTAGCAGCAACAAGCCAAGGACGCTGAAGAGCGAAGAGACTGTTTTTAAAAGCACTCCAGTGCGAGTAGATGCTGAATATTCCCTCGCTGGAGATCCGTTAGAGCAGCTAACGTTAACGTGCCAGAAGCAAACCGCCTCTGAACTGTCGCCACACTAACGTTATTAGCCCGACAAAATACTAATTCCTCTGTTGCTTAACGTTCTACAATTTTAGCCCCGTTTTTTCTTCGTGACTGCATTTACAGCAAAAACCTTCGCATTTGAAATGTGCCAGCACTATAAAAACTCCTTATATCGAGCCGAACAATGATGAATGTAGGTCCATATTGGCAACTTCTCCAATGAAGTTTTTTCGTTTCTTCGCCGTATGCACTCTGTACGATTGGAGTTAAATCTTTCCGCACGGTCCTCTCCGTGCGCGGCAGAAACCCCTTGAGGCTGCCACCGCAATGTTTCCTGAGGGGTGTGCTGGGTAATGTAGTTTATTGTTCAGGCGTTCACCTTTACAAAAGCGCAGACTGTACATGCTGCTGAACTACATTTCCCACATAAGGTTTACGTAAAATTGAAAGGAACTCTGGGATATGATGTTTTCGCAAGTGTACAACCCAAACAGGCTAGCCAGCGAAACATGCTTGGTTGAAATTTAGCAGTGAAAGCTTTATTTACCCTAAAATATTAGTTACTGCGACTCGAGGTGCTCACTTTCCTGAACAAAAGATATGTCGATTTACTATCGTTAATATCTTGGGTTCTCCGGTTTTTATTTTGGAGTTCATGTAAAAATAGATGGTAAATTAGAAGTATGCTAACTAGCTGAAGCTACTTGGACCTGGTATAGTTATTCTACACATTACCATGTTGACTGAATTATTGCAAGGTTCTGATGCTGGAGGGTTTCTCATTATACAAGGTAAATGCTTAAGAATTTAATAATTTAAGCCTGAATCACAAACAGTAACATGACTGTTACGTGTGTGAAGCGAAACGTACAATAAAATCATGTCATTTATGCTTGTATTGATAGATTCTGCTAGTTATTCTGGTCGACACCTCCTTAAAAGCTTCGTTAATGCTGCATTGAACAGGTATTTCATGAAATGTGTATGGTGATTGTTTGGTTATGTGTGAGCAGTCACTCATGTTTTTATATCAAGTTACGTTTTTTCTAAAGACAGTGTTTAAAAACTTGCCTGTGTTGTGAATGCAGGGAGGAAGATGTTTATGTACTTGGCTTTGAGGTCAGTGAAGAAGAGCTGAAAGATGGTTTGACAGGATCCCCCGTTGAGAGGTAATTTAACAGTAAAGCTGAAAGATCAGTCCATCAACAGAAACTCCCAAACAACCTACATTGATAATGATTAATACTATAAGTAATTGATAAAGCCAATTACAAGGTTTTTTTAATTTTTAAGGTGTGAAACCTTTGTTGCTTTTCTCTGTTTCATCTTTGTAAATCTAATTTCTAGTGGTGGATAAAACATTTGAATCTTCTTGCATTGTGAACCTTTGTGGTTGGCTTTTTACACAATTTTGTGACACTTTGTAAAAAAGTGTATTTAAAAAACAGTAACTGCGTAATGAAAATACTAATTCACTGCACTTCTTTTTATGGGGCAGTTTATTTATCTTTTTACCAAACTGACTATTGCTTATCTGTTTTTTTTTCACTTTAGGCTACACTTTCTCGATGCTTATAGAGATCCACTTGGCTGGACAGATAACCCAGCTTTCACAGTTAACCAGTTCTGTTTAAAGGAACTTACACAGCTGGTCAAGCCAACATCACACGCCAAACAAGCTACCTTAGTGATTGACTCTCTTTCATGGATTTTGAGACACCACAGTGCTGCTGCTGTCTGCAAGACTCTTCAGCAACTCAGAAAAGGTAGAAACTTTCAGTGATACTGAATAAAGTAATGTAAGAAATCCAGGCTGTATTGACCTTTTAAGAGAAGTCAAGTACCATCAAATATTAATTACAGGCTTTTTTTGATCAAACAAATTATCTGGGCTGATTTATTTAATGGTAAAGCAGAATTTCATAACATGCAGTAATTTCACTATTAACAGTCTTTTTCTTTGTTTTCATTAGGGGGTGCTGTGAGAGCTATTATTGCTCTGCTCCATGCAGATATGCATCAGAGGGGTACCGTGGGAAGTGTATGCCACTTGGGGACTTCCATCATCACTGTAGCACCTGGTATGAGGGCAGATGAAGCAGTGGCAAAGATAACAAAGTGCTCAAAATCGGGAAAAGTTTTGCAAGATGTAAGCTGTCTCCTTGCAAATGCATTTTTATGTTGATACTCTGTTCAAAGTAATGAATAACTTTATTTGTCTGTAGGAGGAGGCTTTTAGCTTCAAAGAGAATCTAACAGTGGTAGTTCAGAGTAGGCTCTGCCAGCTTGGACCCAAACAGAATGACCCTGAAGAACAGGAGGTGCTGTATTTTACATGCTTAATACATTCACACTGTATGCAGTAGAACAAAGATGGGGCTCTGATATGACAAGACTGAAAGTGTAATAATTGTGTTTTTGTAGATGGACCCAACAGCTAATTTGACCTTCAACCTCAGACTATCTGATACAGAGCGTGAGGCCAAAGAGAACCTTGCACTTCCCTTTGTCTTCAGCAAAGAGAAGTAAGGATCCTTTTCACAATAGTCACGTTTTTCAGTCATTTTTTCTGTAATTAAATAATTTCAGTTTCCATATTTTTTTTACAGATAAACTATAAATGCCGTATCCTTTTTTTATTACAGAAAAACAGCTCTGCTCCAATCAGGCCCAGGTTCAGGACGTATTCTGTATGAGCCTGATGCCAACGACGACTTTGACCAGGAAGATCCTGATGATGATCTAGATGTGTAGTGTGAGGACAGTGGAGACAGATGTTACCATGTTTCATGTTCCTGCCTTTTAAGACACTGAATCATTTAAGGAGTAAAATTCCTATGCCTTACTGCAATCTCACAGACCTATAAAATAATGCAAAACATATCTGTTAAAAAAAAACTTTGTTCATGAATCATTTTATCCAAGACTTTGTCGTAATATAAGTGATGATATTCTTTTTTTCCTTTTAAATAAAATCATATTTTTTACCTGTGTATTTTTAATACCACCCTATGTAGATTTGAAATTACTTGTCTCATATCTTCCCCATTGCACTGGGTCCCTTTTCACACAGTCATACAACTGACTCTACACACAACTTTGCCTCTGAATCTTCGCTTGAGTTTTGCGTTTTAATTGTAAAACACTTGGTATGCAGCGCTTCTCCAGGGCCTTTAAAATCCCTATAGTAATAATTGAAGAATCTAAAAAGGAAAAAAAAGTCATAGTTAGACTTCTCTATACTATATATATGATTCCAATAAACATAAATCTTATTTAATATGTATTATGTTGATAAACTTGCGTAGCTGTTTCAGTTATTCTATATTAATGTTCCATTACATTTAAGTAATTGATTAAGCATAATTAATTTTTTTAACTGAACCATGCACAGTAAAATTTTAGTACTGTATTTTTTTAGCAACTGTAAATCACACTGAACTTTGTACTCTAAACAAGCCACTGTCAAAATAAGAGCATAACTTTATGTATATCCACGTGGTTTACCAGAAGTCATGTTCATATGAAACCATACCACGACCTATAAGGGAGGAGCTGAAAAATTTAGAGCGAACTAAAGGTGATGATAAAACGGGTTACTTTTGACAGAGTTTTACCAGACTAACACATTCTTGTTCATACACACTGTTTATTTTCTCCCTTCTACGTGGACGTGCTGCGCGCAACCACAGGATTCCTTGCGGAAGTGACGGCAAAGCGGCGATGGCGGCTCGCAGTTTCATTCCGGATTTCCACTGGACTACAAACCGATTTTAACCGGGCCGGTTAGACTTTTTGGAACTTTTGTAAAGCTGTCTCTCTTCGGACGCAGCACCGAGGGACGTCACGTTTAACTGGTGCTTGACAACGAGCTTCCCCACAGCTTTTTGGGGGTAATTTTGTCCTAGGTTCAAGGTGGTCACCCTGTCGAGCTAACGGTAGCTTGGTGGCTACTGGCTAACGTTAGCTGGTGTACAGCTAGCTCCTGGGCTAGCTTGTCAGCGAGCTGCGTGCTAAGGTCCATACAGCAGCAGTCGTCGCACAGCAGCTTTTTTTTGACCACGTCTACGTTTGTCTTTCACAGTTACAATGAATATGCACTCTATTTAATGTTAATTGTGCCACAAGTGTGCAGAGCGAGGTACTCACACGTTTGCTTGGCCTCTTGTTAATTTGAATTGCTAGTTTGGCGGCTGGGGCTAAAGACGGATTTTGACTCACTAAAAAGCAAGTCCCCTCAGTAATTGTCCCGAAAACTTAGGGGAGAGGAGTGCTGTCATCGGAAATTCAAACTGAATTGTTGTGGGGTCTTTGTGTGCTCATCAACATGCTGAAGACCCGGCAATGTTTACTTGGCATCCGCACTTTTCTCGGCGTAACGTCGAGAATATGGGGCTTCATCATGTACATCCTCAGGAAGCACCTACGAACGGTGAGAGTGGGTTTGAAAAGCATTTAGCAGTCGATTCTGATGTGTTTCTGTAAAAAGCAAGCAAAATACTTATGTTGTTATGGTTCCCATATGACTTAACATTATTTTTCAGATCACGTCCACGTATAGGGATGCTCAGTCGGCTATCATGGAGCATGTTCACCTGTGCTTCTCAACTCTGTTGGACTTTTTTGTTTTATTTTGTGCGTCCAGCATTATAGTTTTACTAACTAATTTGACTATTATGTGATTCCGTGAATATATTCCACTGTTTGCATAGCCTTGACTTACCCTCTGGGCTCAATAATTAGTAATATATGTGGAGTCAGTGTCAGATTTATTGTTACATCATCCAGCATAAAAATGGTTTGGGGTATATTCATTGAAAAGAATATATTAAGTAATGTAAAAACATTTTGGATTAAAGAAGTACATAATGTACCCCACAGGATGTAAATGAAGTAAAAATTAATGAATCAAAAAAAATTAGATAGATATTTTGTCTAACACTTTTAAACAAAAGGACATTCAAAATGATATTTAGTTAACAAAATAATACAGAAAAAATTGCAAATCCCCACATTTGTGAAGCTAAAACCATAGGATGTTTTGTATATTGTCTTCAACAATTACTTGATAAAGACATTCGTTGCAGATTAGATAATGATTGATGTGAATGAATGGTTCATTCAGCTACAGTGCAAAAACAAACCTCCCACATCTAAATGCTAAATTTGAGGATCAGCCAGTACAAGCCTGCAGGTCACCTTCAATTGCTTACAAATGTCTCCACAATAAACATGGCATTTAGCACGACAGAAGCCACCAGCTTGTAACTTAGACACACACACAGGTGTTGTTCAGTCGTTAATAGACATGCATATGTGGTGTAATATGAGTGGACTTCGACTCTAGCTCCATATCAAGCGAACAAAGCTTGGAGGCCTGCCCCGTGTGTTGTAATCATCTTGCTGATTGAGGTTTGTCTGCAGTTTATTGTGTGGCAGTAACACTTGCAAGTTGTCAACAGGCCCTGAGAGTGAGTAGTCCAGTCCATGTTATGGCTGAAGTGAGAGGGATTATGTCAGCACAGAGAGCGTACTGTTCTCTCTCCCTCCCTCCGTTTTTCTCATTTTCACTCACAGTTTAGCGCTGTTGTTTATTTTATGTGATGCACTGGAACAATGTCATGATCCCAGTTACTGCTTATGTAGCAAGCAATGGAGCAGGGTTATCCTATAGACGGCAATCAGGTAAACTCAGACAGGTGCTTTGATGAAAAATACTTGAGGTGAGGTGTAAAGGTCTTGCCTTCTCAGTATATTTAAAACAAGAGTATTAATTAGAATTTTGAAGACCAAAAAGCATAAAATGAGTAGTGACCCATTAAAAATTTGGATCAATAACAGCCCTATTGGATTATGAATGTTTGGTACAGGACATAATCCCATGCATGGTACTCTGTGTCAACAGATGAGAAGGATTGTTTATTAATCTAAACCAACAACTGTGTTGCGTAGTGGCTTTGCTTATTATCTCCTGCATTAGCGTGGAGTTAGTGATGAAACAATTCACTAATCAACAACAAATTCCCACCATGATTAGAACGAATCTGCAACGAATTTGATAATCATTAATTTTTTTTGTTTTGTTTTTATTTTATTTTTTCAGAAAAAAATACCCCAGCCTGTGTTCAGCCTCTCAATTGTGGAAATCTGCAGATTTTTTTTAGTTCTAAGTGATATTAAGCTTCAAATCTTTGGGGTTTGCACTCTTGGTTAGAAAAAAACAAGTAGTTTCAATAAGTCACCTTGGGCACTTGAACCAAAAAATAAATCAAATAATCAAAAAAATAATCAACAAATCGATTTACTTGTGAAAAAAATGTGAGTAATAATCCAAGTTTATTTGAGTCATTTGCAAAGTACCAAGTGCCCAGGTCAAAACAACACAGGAGCTCAGGTGCTTTTATCTTTTGTACGATTTTTTAGGCTATTGGCTGGTTTAAGAGAGCAATATTAATTTAAAAAAAACTAAGGCCGTAGCCTTAGTCTGGAGGCAGTTGACTTGGTCTAAGTTTTCAGGCCTGAGTGCAGTCGGGAGTGAGGTTCCTTCGTAGTGCCTAGCAGCTGCTGGCAACAATAGGCTTCCCCCAGGCTTACTCTGCCAGGCAGCAGTAGGAGGGGACACAGAGGGAGACCAGGTCCAAGGCTTAGGTACCAAGCAGCCCAGACTCAGTCAAAGTCACCCTGCAAGTCTCCCTTTCTGTGTGTGCCCCATGCTCCACTGACACCCACTGACAGCTGGGGGGGATAAAAATAGCCCTGTGAAGAAAAGTGCAAGGCCCCTGGGCAACAGCGGCACTGGAAAGGATCCTCTCTGTAGTCACTCTGACCAGAGCGGTGCAAGAAAGGTAGATAGGAGGAGTCAGAGGGAGGACACAGCTGAGTTCGTTTCAGTATGGTGTCCTCCTCTGTTCATATGCTCAGTCTACAATGTAAAATGAAAGAAAAGAGCTAACTGAGGAATGTATTGTCTAAAAGGGCTAATGTAAGTTTAAGGATTTCAAGACCTTAGAGGTTTTCTAAGACCCTCATTGAGAGATGAGCATTACTTCTGATCTAAATCATTCTCAGCTCAGCTGAGTTTCAACCCTGATGCTTTTTTCAAATTGGATTATGGATGGCAGCAATTAAGATGACGTAAAGCAGCTTTTCTTTATGCCTCGGCGGATTTCCCAAAGCACTAATACTAACCTCCTGTGTAAAATCTCTCTAATGTATTTTCTCTGACATGAAGATAGATATATTTAGTGTGCTTGAGGAAATTAAAAGATTTATTCAAACATTTAATTTTGTCTCAGAAAGGAAGTTCTCCTTTTCTCATCAATAAACAGAGTCAAAAACACTCACACATGTGGTGCTGTAGCTCAGTATAGCATAAATGGTTTATTTAACATTATCCTAATCTGTCATGCATTGTCTTACTGTTTAATTTCTTGTTCATTTGCAGATAATCCAGTATCAAACGGTGCGATATGACACTTTGCCTCTGTCACCTATCTCCAGAAACAGACTCAGTGAGTACATGATTGTTTTCATGATATGACTGTTCAGGTATATTTCTGGGGCCCCAGTGTAAGGAAGTAAAGATTTTGAAAAAATCCCTAAATGATTTTTAGGTGATGTGGAAATTTAAACCAGACGTTAAACCAGTCAGTCAAGTAGGATGTGATTGTGCAGAAAGGAAATATTATCAGCAACATCAGCACATTTGTGCATGGACACACAGCATGACCCCTTTCTCAGGACCTTCTTCACCTCTGAGTTAATGAACATAATCACTATTTTTTGACAAACTTGACAGGACTCCTGTTGTGTAAGAAAACTCAGACAAGCTATCAACTGTAATCTGTGGGTCCTAGGTGTATTTTATGAGTGGATGCTATCCACTACTAGCCAGTATTTTCTTTCACATTTGGGTCAGTAAACATATTGGACTGCATTGGCTAGTTATTGTGTGCTCTCGTGACATTTTATTGGCAGACCAACAAAGAATGGTTGCTTGTGAGGCATTTGGATGAAGTTGTCTTACATCCTTATGATCAAAGCCAAACAAGCAGTAAGCATGACAAATGTTTCTGCTGACAGTATAACTAAATATGTCTCAGACAACATCATGATTTTAAATAAGAAGTCACTCTGTTGCACAACTATGCATTTGCAGTGTGAAATGAAATGTCTCTCAATAATGCAAGTCAGATACCTCCCATCCACAGCCAACCAGTAACTGTAAGAGCAAAATACAGAGAATGGTAGTACAATTACTGTATAATTTACAGGATATTTGATCTTATAAATTTAAGTGTACACCAAATCTTACTAAATAGGCCCCTTAAAAACCTTAGGGATTCTCAATACCTGTAACCCAGAACGCTTATTTGATAGACTTATTTTGTTTGGTTTTATGGTATGCCACACAGGGAAACAGTCACTGTCCCAAAAAAGCATTTGAGTTAAAAAAAACAGCATTTGAGTAAAACAGTGAAATATGGTAGTATGTAAATGCCAGAATTCACTCAACACGTTTTTGCATGATTTCCTGCCCCGACTCAGTGACGAGGCGTGTTTGTGGTGGAGAGGAAATGCTAAATGTTACAGGCAGCACTTAAACTAGCATGGACTGGTGTGTGCACTCTGATTCAGCTTCCCTTCTGCCCGTAGAGAGCTCATATAAAAGCACACTCTTGACTTAGAGGAAGGATTGCATTTCAGTTCCACTCGACTCGCCTCTCACTGACTACAGTGACCTCAGCTGGAGTTCCAGTCTCCAGTTAATGAGTGATCCCTCTACATTCAATTAGCTGTAAATGGATTCTATTTCTGCCGGTATTGACAGTACCGTGGACAGAATTAAAGACGCCGTCTCACCCGTGGTCTTAAAGTCTGTGTGTCTATGGGTCACATTGCTCTCCTACACCTAACTGAATAAGGTCAGCAGGAATGACTTTTAGGAGGAAGCATCAACATGTCCTCAAAGTCTCTGCATTTAAAGGCAGTCTTCTCCTGAATGTTGCATATTTATGGACCCATGAATATCAATGTATTATATGATCTTATATAACTATTTTTTATCAAACGGATCCTCTGACGGACAGCCTTCATATGACTCTTGAACACACAGGTAGTTGAGCGTGTTGGAGGCTCCACTTGCATTTAAGTATCGCTGCTCCTCGTTAACAATGCTGGAGCAGTACAGGCTTAGCTTTTTTCTTTTTTTTCCCAAATGAAAAACTTCAGAAAAACACTTCAGTGAACTTGCATCCTTCATCTGGTTTGCTGAAGTGATGAGCTCTTGCCAGCTCACTGCCGGTCTTGATCTCAGAGGATGTCTTTGACGTAACTATGCTTGCAATCACCACGATATTTCTAATTTTACAGTTGATTAAAGGGATTAGATTTCTCTTATCAAATTCTGCAATTCTTTTAGTATTGTCTATGTTGTTGAAATCCTTATATTAGGTAGTAGTATGACTGTGGTGGCTCCAATCTGGCACAGAGTTTTCTAATTGATCACATTGAGTCTGTTCACTTGCATTTAACCATATGGATTATAGTCCTGTGATAACCAGATTTCTTTAAGTATAAAAGCTTTGTGTCGTCACAGTAAAAAGTTAGAAGCACACGATTCTCCAGCTGGATTTCTCCTAGGGAAAGCTAGTTTTTTATCATGTATGCACAATGAACATTTTACATCAATGAAGTTATTTTTTTGCCTGACAAAGACATCAGACAGCGAAGGAATCGCAGCAAGCATAAAGGGCCGATCATTCCACAGAGTGATGCATTTTTCTGTTTGTTTAAAATGAAAGAGCAATGGCTTCTCTTTTCACTGCTACACTTGAAATAAACAAGTCCTGGTTTCAAAATAAGTTCAGGGGTAGGGGAGAAATCTTATGACTGACTTGCTGCATGTCCATGCAGATTTTACTGTAATCATGTTACTACAGTGCATATAAACATGTTATGCAATTTCCTTTAAAAGCTTTTTTCTAACCTCATTTTTTATCTGCATGTCAATGTATTGAATGAAGTGTCGGAAATGTCCATATTTTCTGCTAAACTCCAGATGCAGTAAAGAGGAAGATTCTGGTTCTGGACCTGGATGAGACGCTGATCCACTCTCACCACGACGGGGTCCTCAGACCAACAGTGAGACCTGGCACGCCGCCAGATTTCATCCTCAAAGTATGAGCCCTCAGACACAAGAACATGTTCTAACACATATGCATTAAAGCCTGAACTGATATGTCTACATGAACAGCGTTCCTCTGTTTTTTTTCCCTGTGCAGGTCGTCATTGATAAGCACCCAGTCAGATTCTTCGTACATAAAAGGCCACATGTTGACTTCTTTTTGGAAGTGGTGAGTGTCAGTCTGTAATGGTCAACGTCACTGCTTTTGTTTGAATCCTGGAAGGAAACAGCAAACACTCTGTGTACTTGAGACATCATAGCTGCGGTCGTCTTTTATGGCATCTGTCATCTCTGCCATCACTCCTCTTTGTGCTACTCTCTACCAGATGTCATAAATCTATGTTTGTTTTGTATTGTAATCCTTCGTGACTTACTGTAACTTGTGTACTCATACTGCTGTGTGTCCTGCCCTGTGTGTGTACACAGGTAAGCCAGTGGTATGAGCTGGTGGTTTTTACAGCCAGTATGGAGATCTATGGCTCAGCGGTGGCAGACAAGCTGGACAACAACAGGAACATCCTGAAACGCAGATACTACAGACAGGTTCTGCCCCAAACTCTATTCATACAATATGTACTGAAGCTGAGGCTGCTTCAGCTCTCTGGGTTTCACATTTTCTTCATACTTTCTTCTGTTTAATGTTGTTAGTGACCTTTGTGTTTTTCTTTCTTTTGCCAGCACTGTACATTGGATCTAGGTAGTTATATTAAAGACCTGTCTGTAGTACATGATGACCTGTCCAGTATTGTCATCCTGGACAACTCGCCTGGTGCTTATCGCAGCCATCCAGGTAAGACCCAAAGTCTCTCGGCATGCACCTGCTACACATGAGTCAGCCTCACTCTTTCTTTTGTCTGCCCCTTTATTTTGTTACACTCACACACACAGACTAGATACAATCTGACATGCAGTATTAATAGAAAGAACTCACAAATAACTGCAGAAACCTCAGTGGTTTTTGAACTTAAAGACACAAGTTGCAACCTTAAGCAGAAGCACATGTGGCCAGAAAAAAATGCATTTTAAATTGCACAGAGTTTTATTTATTGTTTGTTTTCTAAGCACAAGCTTTGTCACAGTGTCAAACACAGGTGCAACAAATCTACTAATTAGCTGCTGGTTGCAGACATTAGAAGAGGAGAGCTTTGGTAACATTAATTAGTAGTTAGTTTCACCTGTGCTTATTCTGTTTTACTCAATCATGTTTTTTAATGTTTACTCATTTTAATTTTTTATTTCCTTGTTTTTTGTTTCATAATTTAATAAACTTAGGATTTTTTTTTCAAAAGGTGTTCAAAATTTTTGCTAATTATTAACATAAAATCTAAAAAAAATTTTTAATTAAACAGGGTCCAGTTCTGGCTTCATATTTTGTTATGCAGTGTTGCACAGACTGCACATAGGTTACAAGAACAGTCGTGTAAATGTTATGAGTCTCCTTTGTTTATTCAGAGGAGTTTGTGTACATTTTTGTTAGTCAATAAGTCATGGTCAAAAGGTTAGAAGTTTAGACTTTTTCCCTTAAAGATTCTGTATATGAGACACTTAACTCGTAATGTAAAGATATGATGGACTCATGGTGCTTTGAGCCAAGAATGGCAAATTATCTCGTGGTGCGTTCATGGGCCACTTTGTCTGTGTTCCACAAGACTTCTGAGAATGCAAAGGGATGGCCAGGGGGGTGGCCGACTCACTCATTTGTGTTTGTCTGAGACACTGCTGCTCTAGCGCCACATTTAGTTCCTGAAAGTCTCATACCTATAAAACTTTTTAAATGTATTCAGACTCATTGCAGGTTGAGATTTACGGTATATCTGGCTGCTTGTATTCTGTGTTTGAAGTGGCTTCTAAATCTACTCTGTGTTTATTCATGTATTTTGTATTCATTCATCTTCACCATATAAGATCAAACGAGATCTCATCCTACACATTAACCTTGTGATGAGGCAGGAAGCAGACAAATAACTGAGTGGCTTGTTCTCACTACAAGGCTTGTATTGTAAATGCTGTAACAGTGCATTAAATCTGCAGCTACTCTAATACTCAGGGGCCTCCTGAACAGAGCAGCACATAAAACAACATGTTCATCTCTCTGACACGACTGACTGACTGACTGTTTTCTGCCCTTTAGACAATGCAATACCCATCAAGTCCTGGTTCAGCGACCCTAGTGACACAGCACTTCTAAACTTGCTGCCTATGCTGGATGCACTAAGGTAAAAGGCATAATGAAGTTTACGAAAAGAACATAGACCATGCAAACACTTGTGCATTTGTCTGTACTAAAAATAGGAGTGTAGGAATTTTAGAGATGCAAATTTGATAGTTGCAACTGCCGCAAGTTATTTTAATTGATATCACCTATCAAAACCAGATTTACTAGTTAATTTTGACTGGGTGTAGCAGCTTATTGACATTGTGAATGAGACAGCATTTCCGTAAATCTGTTGACAAATATCATTGATTATAATATTGTCATATTTCCAGTTCAAAGCCAGTGTTTAAAGATGTCCTTTCAATCTCCTCATCTGCCTTGAAACATACGGTGTCAGGTGGTTTTATTTCAACTTTTTTTTTTCTCTTAGGTTTACCGCTGATGTCCGCTCCGTCCTCAGTCGAAACCTCCACCAGCACCGGCTCTGGTGATTGGCTGAATGGAGAGGGGGCGGGGCTTGTTGAGCAGCCTCTTCCTCTCTGCTGGCTTCCATCCTTCCCTCCGTTCCCACACAGACGACCCACCAGCCCTCTCTGAGCCTCTCAGACATGTCCTGAGGAGATGAGAGTTGGGGTGACCGCCTAACGGGATGAACAGTACGGGATCACCAGAGCCCAGAAACTAATGAGGAGGGAGGGGGAGCCACCTTTTTTTGTTTTTTTGTTTTTTTTCTTTCTGATTCTTTATTTGTAATTTTTTTTTTTCCAAAATAAAATGGAGCCTCTCTGCCTTATCGCTCCTGATACTGACTGTGTGCGTATGAAGGTAAGCTTGTGTACGTGAGTGGGAGTATGCTTGCTGAGTTCGTTAGTCCCTTTTTAAACTTTTTTGACAATTGGGAGGGGGGAGGATCAGCAAAGCAACAAAGACAATTCTACATTATTATTTCTTCTTCTTCTTCTCCATCATCATAAAGACATTGCACTTAAGCAAACAACTCATCAATTTACTGTCTTAACCTCTCGGAGCACCTGAGTAGGGGAAAATAGAAAACTGGCCCCTTTTTAGATCGATCTCATCCTCCAGTGGTGATTCGTTAATTCCTGAGGTACGTGTTTTTGTTTTCCTGAACAAGAATGGATCGACTTCGATGGTGTAATTGATGGACTTTTGCTTGCAGCATACCATCCACAGGCGATTTTCTGGACAAACAGCCGAGCAGCCTGATGTATTTCCCCCCCCCCTTTTTATTTTTTTCCAGCCATAAGCATCACTCTTTCCCCAAAGCTCCTCATGGGACTCTGTGATAAGACGACTGAAAAGTTCTGAAAAATAAAGAATGGCTTGTAAAGATATATGGACTGCTGTGCCGCCTTTCCATATCCGATTGTTTATCTATTATAATATACGATAATATGACTTCTGCATACCATGACATTTCGCTCTCCCCCTTTGCCATTTAATGCCATCCTGATTTCATCTAATAGAATTTGCACTTAAATTTTCCCCCTTCTGTTTTTGTTGCAGTTGGTTTTGTATTTAATTCAAACTTGCAGCCTTCCCTTTTCAGTTTTTACCCGCTCTGCTTACTCAATGGGTTGAACTATTTGACCCTCCATCTTTAAATGCCTTCTGAACAATGTCAGTCTTGTCAAGGCTCACAGCGGCTTCTTATTGGCTCTGTCTCCAGGTCTGTGTTACTAATAAAACACTTGTCAGTATCGACCAGTTACTATCCGGCTTGTTTTTTATTTTAAAAAATAAGATTAATTCTGCAGGTTTTTTTGTTTTGGTTTTTTTTTTGGGACTAAATCAATGTCTGCAGGAGTCAATTGCTTTTTTTTTTGCTAGCAATCTGCTGCCACCATGTGGTGTGTTAGGAGACTACATCGGTCCTCTTTGTATTCCTGCTCTACTCAAGTCTAGCAGAATTAAATTTTGATTAAGCCCTTTTAAAAGAATTCTCCTCAGCATCGAACTAGAAATGAAAGATTTTTGCTCTTTGTACATGGACAACCTCTTGGCCCACAAATGAAGGCAAATCATGACATTTTTACTTGTTTGTGAGCTGTATTGTGTTTATTGAATGGGACTGAATAGTTTCTAATTTTTGTGTCCATCTGTTGATATGAAGCCAACTGGTACACCTGGTTAAAACCAATGCATCAGCCCTGCAATAAATCCTACTTTCATTATTAAAAGTTAAAATGAGAGTTTTGATTCAATTGAATGATCATTCAGGGTGCTGAAGTTTGTTGTGTTGTGACT
>JAPZDV010000016.1:9802644-9823414 GCA_029814665.1 Acanthurus lineatus
ATTGTTGTGTTGTGACTTGTACTGCATTATACTGAAAGATTTCTGACAAAGACTTCTGTTTATATATATATACAGGGTTCCCACAAGTCATTGACATTTTTGGGAATATTAGGGAACAATCAGGGCCTTGAATGCTTTTGAAAATAGAAATTAACGAACACAAACTGTGACCCCAAAACCTTATTTACTTAATAAATGTATCATGCACTATCCTGTATGCCAGACAAGACAAAATATTCTCCTTTTTATTTCAGCGGTGCCTTTTCTAATCACTGAATTGACAAGTTGCTTAAAAGGTCAAATTAAGTCACTGCTTTTGTTTGTGAGTAATGGTTCCTCATAAATTTCCCAAACTAATACAAGCATTGTATTAGTAAAGAATTATGTGGACATTTATTGCTATAAAAGGGGAATTTGTATACTTGCTAAGAAAAGTGGAAAACTACCTGAGAACTCCAAAGGTCACCAGGTCACCAGGGTCCGTCAATGTGGGTCAGTCAACTCAATTTTCCCTGAGGGCCACCTTTTAAATACTTGAATTAATCTCACCATGGGAAAGTTTAGGGAAATAGGTTGGGTATTCTTGCCCAGTGATGCTTAAGAATGATTGATTTTTTTTTTTTTTTTGTTCCCTTTATTTTCCCCTGTGACAAGTTCTTGGGTCAAATAATAATCTCACTAATTACTTGTTACCAAATTAATGGGGAAACAACAGAAATTACAAAACTGCTTGCCAAGTGAGTCATTGAAAGTGCTTGAATTTTATTTATTTTAAATATTAACACAATTTGAAGTTCTTTTTGTAGATTTTTTTACTTGCAGAGACAAATAGGCTATGTTCCTTTGTTTCTGCAGCTGTGTCATCATTTCATGGGCATATTTTTTTGATGTGCTGCGTCAGCGAAGACTAGAGACCACAGCCTGCCATCACAAGTGAGAAACGTTCACACCTCCAAACTTCACTCTCTCTAATAGTTAGACTTTAACTATAGAGTTGGGTTGTTAAATTTGAGGGGATGGACACAGGGGAAGTCCTTCAAAAGATCCTTAAACAGCTTTGAGAACTCTTAATATAAACAGCAGCAACCTCTCTCTGTATATAATGCAGTACATTTGCTTTACCACAAACTACTTGTATTTTAAGGCTTTATTTGTTTTAACTAGGTGTACCTAATAAACTGTGAATGTACCTGTTGTGGTCACTTTTTAAGGAAACTTGTGCAAATTCAGTAATTCTGTTTTTCCAGCCAACTTTGTCTTTCTAGCCTTTTAAAGCAGTGCTAATTGAATTTGTTTGTAAAGTGCTCACTACTGTTTTGAGGCTGAATTTTGCTGTGGACTTTTCAGCCCTCTCAGTCACACAGGTAACAATCTCAACTCAGTTATCGACGACTGCACATCTCCTGATCAGACAGTAGACTTCCTTATAAGCTGTTTTGGTTTCTTCCCTCAGTATTTAATTGTAGACATGTATTTCTTCAGCTTCTGTACAGGGGTGGACAGCTGTGCCATGGTGGACACAATGTACAGTTGTATATATATTGGCTGTTGTTTCCTAACATCTCTACCTCCTCCTGATTACGGTTTGAAATTGAAGCTGAAAACTTGAAGCATCAACCTTTTTTCTATTGTTGTTCAAAGTAACTATTCTTTTAAACGTTCCAACCAGCCATGTTAAATTTCCTGACCCGTGTTGTGTTTGACAACAGTTCTTGAGAAACGGTTGCTTTCTCTTTTATTCTATCACTTCGTTCACCTTCCCTTTAGATCACACTCGTGACTTTGTAAGCATGAGGAATGTAACCAAGCATGTTGCCTGGTGTGAGTCCAGCAACCTCTGTTTCACAACATTTTATCAGAGAGATGTGGGTGAAACAAAACAAAATGATTCAAAGTAGTGTGAAAACAAGTGCCACAACAATAATCAAAACTAGTGGCGTGAGAACATAAGGAGGAATATCTGTCCACAGGTTTGCACCGGTGGAGGAATGAGGTGAAATCGGGACTGGGCAGCTGTGGCTGAGATGGGAAGAGTCAGGCAGGTTGTCACGCACTGACCAGCCTCTGATGAGGCTTTAAGGAGAGCTTGTCGATGGGGATCACGTCATGGTTTGCGGTGGAAGGGCTGGGCACTGCTATGGATTAGTCACTGCGGCTGAAGAGCTGTGCTGGGAGAAATAATTCGGCAGGGAAGAAGGATGGCAAGAAGCCTGAAGCCTCGGTGCTCTTATAACATATGGAAGAGAAAAAGGAAGAGGAGTATTATTTTATGTTACATCATTAAAAACTGGCATCCGTCATTTAGGATGTTTATCCGTCATAAGATCCACAACAAGCCTAATAGTAAGACTCAAGTTTTATTGTAAAGCTTCAACCTAACATTGCAAAAACAAACTCATCATCAGATGACTCAACATGTTACATACTGTACTAGAGGAAAGTTAAACCTGCAATCCCTTAAAACTAATTTAGATGGAAGAGAAGTGATGACTCTGAGCATGTGCTGAAAACTTTACTACGATCAGAAGGGTTTGAGTTTACCAGATTAATGTTTGGAGGAACTCGGTCAATTGGAAAAAACAAGTCACACTTATAATTACCAGATATATTTTCAGTTTGAGGAGAAAATGTTGCCTCGGGACAGTCTCCATTGTTCAAGAACGATGTGTAAACACACAAGGGACTTTTTAGAAATACGCAGTCTACAAAACAAACCACCATGAGACTATGAAGCACAGAGGGGAGTACAGATGTCACATGAGCGAGTATAATGAGTCATTGAGTTGTGGGTCACTTACACAACAAACAGGTTAGCAACTTTTTTTTGCCATCAGGGTTTCAAGAGGAGCACAGCACCTGGATGAAAAAGTGCAACCAAAAGACTTACTTTATTGAGTAAACATGCTATACAAATATGCTAATTTGGTCGACAAGTAGTGGTTCCTCATAAATTCCCCAAACTAGTATGATGATCATCTTAAAACCAGCTGAAGTTAAAGGAGTTTTTTTGTTAGATTTTAATTAAGCTGTATGTAACTGTGGACATTTATTCATTTCCCTAAAAAGGGAATTTACATACCATTAAAATGGGAAACTACCCCAGGACTCCAAGGGCCCATAAAGGCACCTGTGTGTTACTAGGGGTCAATCAACTCATTTTGCACCAAGAACCACCTACCTAGGTAGTTAAATTAATCTGGCCATAGTGAAAGGTAGGGGAATACCCTGGGCTGTTGGCTTCAAGTACAGAAAGACAATACTGCATATGAGGGATTTTTGCTCAGTGATGCTTAACCATTATTTTTTTTCTCTTTATTTACCCCTAAAACGGCTCCTCGGTTAAAATAATGATCTCATTACTCACTTGTTATTACTATGATGAGGCTACAGTCGGTATTGCGAAACTGCAAGCAAACTGAGTCATTCTGAAGCTATGTGCTCGATTACTGAATAATTAGGCAGTAACTTAAAATATTACTTATTTTGCTCAGGATTTCTGGATGTATTTATGTCCAGATTATACATAAAATTAACCCATGACGTTTAAGTCAAAGTTGCAGTTTAATACCGCATGCTTTTGAGTTTCTTCCTTTTGTTAGCTGCTAACTGCTGGGCCTCGGTCATATGACAAGGACAGCTGCCTCGTCACTGCCCAGCCCTCGGTCTTTACGCGCAAGGGTTGATCAAAATAAAATAGTTCCACGGAAAACTGCATGATTGATGCAAAGCTATTTCAAAACCAAATAATTTCAAAAGAAGACATTTAACCTAAAAAGTACTGGTTATGACTTCACTATTAATGCTAACGTTGTTCAGGACGGTGTAAAGTCTCTAGCGAGGAGTAGACACTCCGGTACGTCATATTGTTATTGTATCCCTCCGCTACAGTCGCACTAGGAAAACAGCTGTGGCAAGCTACAAGCTAGTTAGCATCGTTTGTTTTTGTCGTGTGTGGCAGCGATTTGAGCCGTTCCTTGGGCAAACCGCTCTCGAACAACCTCGGAGTGACCGACTTGTTGTCTGTCATCTCTTCTAACGATGAAGTTTCAGTACAAAGAGGAGCACCCTTTTGAGAAAAGGCGGTCCGAGGGCGAGAAAATAAGAAAGAAGTATCCGGACAGGGTACCAGTAAGTAGCTATCCTTAGCTTGGTAGCCCGATCTGTGTTGTTAGCAAACTGACGAGTAGCTAGCTCGCTAACGCTGAGTTGCATTGATAGCGCTGTTTGGCTAATTGTTTTTGATAAAAAGTGTACACACATAATATATTGATAATCTTATTGTATTCAGTTTTTACTACAAGTTATTTTATTTCCTTTCTCCACAGGTCACTGTGGCGTTAGTAAACTGCTGAACAGCTAGCTAATAAGCTAACGTTAGAGGTTAAGGATTGCGTTCACACTCAATAGGCCAGCTAGCGATGGCTTCGTGTTATCCCTCCATATGTAATTTTATTCAGAGCAAATTTTGTTAATTCATAATAAAAGAGATCGTTTGTCACCGAATCATATTACGCTTCAGTTATTTACAATGACTGTGGTGGTAACGTCAGTGAAAGTCTGAAGTCGGTAGACACAGTATTTACGGTCGGAACGGGGAGCTGGGTGTAGTTTTGGGTTGTATGTTGAAACGCTAATAGCAGCGCACCTTAAAATAGTTTCCTTGTGTCAACAAACAGGACACTTGTTTACGTCGGTCTGACTCTTAGATAGATTGTATAGTCACCAGCATTTGGCCTTTTGCCACTCTGACAAGATCTAACATGACTGACTGACTGGTTTAAAACTGTCATTAGACTGACTTATGTGGGTTTTTTGAAGAATATGAGGAGCTTGATTTGTTTGCCTTTAATATAGCAGAATGGCCCTGCTGCTTTTTGTGCTGCTCTTCTCAGTCACAGATTTTGATCAACTGCATGTGCTGCCACCAGAATCAATTTATTTCCTTTTCTGAATGGTTTGCTAATTATTTCTCAGTGAATCAGAATGTCATGAAATCTTAAGCATCCCTAATTACAAAGTCAAATAACTGAATTTTATGTAATTGGTCATTTTTGGATTGATGAACAGTCAAAACTCAACAATAATAATTTTCCTGTCATCGCAGACTAGGACAATCTGACAATCTTCACATTAGTAAGCTGGAACACCTGTATTTTTGCTTAAAACTAGTCTGTTTTTTAAGCTCTGCTGTCAGTTCCAATGCTTGGTGTGTAGAGTAGTATGAGGTTTTTATTTTACTTCTGTTTTTAAGACTGACAGAAAGAAACTTTAGAGTAGTTTTAATTAATATTCTTTGCTAAGTCTTTTCTAGTAAATCTTAGGTCTGAACTGTTAAAACATACACGTTATTTCTAGCTGATCTACCACAAAATTCTGTCTTAGTTCTTCAAAACAGAAATACATTCGAATGAAATACCACATCTGGTTTACATATGTTTTAGTTCTTGTTTGACAGACAGGTTAGTGTAATCTCACATCCCTTTTCTGAGAAAAGCGAGAATCTTTTAATTGATGTACCTCTTATTTGACACACACCCCCTCTGTTTTATGGAAAATTTACTAGAATCATTTGCATATGATGTGTTGCAAGGTGATTCATGTTTTTCTTTTCCTTTTTTTTAGGTAATTGTGGAGAAAGCCCCCAAAGCCAGAATAGGAGATCTGGACAAGAAAAAATATCTTGTCCCCTCCGACCTGACAGGTAAACATCACAATATGTTCTTAATTCTTTGACAATGCTCAAAGGTGCCAGTATGTTCAAGCAGAATTCAAAAATGATGGTAATTGTTTTTTTTTCCCTTTCTATCAGTGGGCCAGTTTTACTTCCTCATCCGGAAAAGAATCCACTTGCGAGCTGAGGATGCTCTCTTCTTCTTTGTAAACAATGTCATTCCACCCACCTCAGCTACCATGGGACTGTTGTACCAGGTAGTCATTTTCTACCTCACTGACCTGCTCTCACACTGTCTTTATCAGTGCAATGTGATGTTTTTTCTACTTGTTAAGTGAGCGTCTTCTATTTCATTTTTAATGTCACACTGACATCTTTTTTTCTGTTCCGTTCTCAGGAGCATCATGAAGAGGACTTTTTCCTCTACATTGCCTACAGTGATGAGAGTGTGTATGGGAGCAGCCAAAGGGAAATCTGATCCCAGTACCATCCCTCTCCAACCACTACCCACCTTTCTGAGACCTCCACCAATCATTCATTTAAATATTAAATCCAGCTCAGCAGCCTAGAGTTCCCAGAGTAAATATGTCAAATGCACTTTCACCCCCCCATACATTACACTTCTCCCATCCATCTTTGTCTTTATTCTGCAGTCTGAATTGTATTTGCCTCCAATTTTCTTTTCAGTAGCAACTTTGGTTAAGTGGTCTCGTGGCCAGTTTTTTTTAGTGTCATAATTGATCATACTTTACTGAAATTACTGAGAAAGAATAACAAATATTAGAACTAGGCTGTAATTATAGTTACCTTCAGATTAAGGGAAGAAAGGCATAGTATGTGGGTTCAAAATCAGTTCTTATTGACAATGAAGATAGTAGTTGTCTGCTTTTTTTGGCTATAAGGAGGACAACATATATTTTGAGTTTATGGTAGGACATTTATGGCATTGACCAGTTAAAAGTAGGTGATTTTCTGTCTTCGGCAGAGTAAAGGATAACTGTTTTGCAGCAGTTCTTTTCCTTGAAAAAAAAAAAGAGGTGGCTGGGTCATTTTTCAAAAATCACCAGGTACCGGAATCTGTGAGGAGGAAACTTGTGTGCTGCCCAACATCTGACTTTATCATGGAGTATAATAAAATTCAGACTAAACATTCATCCTCTGCTTTCAGTGGTAAGACTATTATGTTGACTGCTACTATGATTATTGTTGTTATTATTGTTTAATTTTAGATGGCTTAATTTCAAAAGGTATTGTAAAGCTGAGTGCAATTTTCTCTTTTTTTTAAGTTTGTCTCCTTTTTTTAAAAAAAAAAAAGATTTGAACTCTGTATACAGCTGCATTACTGGCTCTTTTTCTCCACTCATGACCATACATGATAAAATGTGATGAAAAGTTATCTATGTTTCTTGTCTTTATTGAATATCTTGGGTCTTTTTTGTTATTGGTGCTATCTCTTTGTTCCACTTGTCGGAGGTTAACCTTTGCTCAAAGTGCACAGTTGTTTTCTAGACTCCATACATTTTACAGTCATTACAAAAGTGATTTCAAGTCCATTTTATTCGTGTCCCAAATTGTATATGTGTCTTAGAGGACATTGGAGTCTATATAAAATGCAGTGTCCTAAGTTGGTGATATAGTTCAGCCTCTGTTCCTGTAAATGCGTGGGTTGCCTTATCATAGCGGTTTCTGTGGCTGCCACTAATAATGTCTTTTTCTAAGCTATGCCAGGACAGCTGTATTTTTTGTGTCTTCTCTGAGTGGCTGATATAACTAAACAAAAGGTCACTTCTTCCTGTCAACTTATGTCAAGCATTACAAAAACAATTTATGGAATGCAAAGACAGGCAGCAAATGAGGTTAAAAAAACAAAAACCCCAAAATAAAGGAAAAGGCAACATAAGTAGGTTCAGCAGGAGTAAAATAAAAAATGGCTATAAACAAACGAGACAATTTTAAGATTTTGACATCAGTAAAAATATTTATGTGATACAATTAATAGGCTTTGAAAAATAGGGATGTCTGATGGGCAACTTGTACATTTCATTTCAATTTCATTGACTTGATAAGATCTGTGTTTGAAAAAAGTAATGATTAAGAGGGGAGGACATTTTCAATAAAAGATTTACTTTGGTGTGTTATGTATGAAAAGATTATTACAACATCTCCATGATCTCCTCAGACAAATATTAATAATGATAAACTATGATTCCCACAATGCAGTTCGGAGGAAGCCGCCTGTGGCACCGGAAGCTCAACATTATCACCCGGGCTGAAAACCTCTCCGTCTGTTTATATTTTGATCAGAAGTTTGGATTTTAGCTCGGTAAACTGCTTCCGACACTCAAGTCACCTCAAATTGAAAACCGCAAGACGGTTTGGTTCTTATTAAACGACCCACAAAGCAACAAAAGTAAGCTTTAATTGTTCTATATCATAGTAGACCATAGTAAAGTAACTAACTAAGAAATATGCCTACAATGCAACGTAACGTTTGAGCTAATAGCTAGTCAGCTCCAGTTATCGTAGATGTTGGGCATCTTAAAACATTATATTTTTGTTCTTGTTTGTATGCTCGAGATCCACACATTTTCAACATTAATTAAACCGCATCCGTTGATGAAATAATGGAGCTTAAACTAGTAAGTATAGGTAACAGTTAATAGCGGCTAAAGCTAACGGTGCTAATTGTGCTGTTAGCCGAATAGCTGCTAGGCCTTGAGCTGTTACACCTGTGGTATTTTAACTGTTCACTCTACAAGTGATGTATAGACAATTAAATTGTTAGCTGTATATCGTTCATGCATTTTTTCCCCTGACTGCGACATTTGATAAAAATAATATATCCACGTCAGCTGGCACCTCCACTGCCTGTCACCATGCCCGCTCTGCTGGAGAGACCCAAGCTGTCCAACGCGATGGCCAGAGCGCTCCACAAACACATCATGAGGGAGAGAGAGCGCAAGAGACAAGGTGCGCTCTTTCTGTTTGTCCGTCTATTTGAAAACTTGCTGAGTATATTATATTTCTACTAATATTTTCTAATTTACTTCCACTTGGTGTTGATATTGCTACTTGCTTTTTAAGTAAATGATTTTAGTTTTTACCAACCTTCTTAAAAACATTAACGTATTTTTGCAGAGGAGGAAGAGGTGGACAAAATGATGGAGCAGAAGATGAAAGAGGAGGAAGAGAGGAAGAGGACAAAGGAAATAGAGGAGAGGATGTCTTTGGAGGAAACCAAAGAACAGGTTTGAAAAGTGATCAAATCACAAACTGTTAAGAATTTATCATTTTTATTGTAATCTGTGCTTCAAACCTTTATACTATGATTTCTGGCCCCAAACTAAACTCCAGGTAATGAAGATGGGGGAAAAACTTCAGGGACTCCAAGAAGAGAAACACCAGCTCTTCTTACAGCTCAAGAAAGTACTTCATGAAGAGGAAAAAAGACGCAGGAAGGAGCAAAGGTACTAAGGATGCCACTTCTTTTGTTCTCTAATTCAGTGCATACAGTTATGAGAGAATTTTGTTTGTGATGAGGAAAATTTATTTAAGTATCTTTGATTACTAGTTGCATATCTGTCCCTCCTGTCTTTACCAGTGATATCACAACACTGACATCAGCCAGCTATCAATCCAGCCTTTCAGTGCATGGGCAGCACCTCCTCAGCATTCAAGGTAAGCTAACTTCAAAATATTATATGTATTTGCTAACTTTATCAAGATTGTTTGGAAAATTTTCTTTCTGCTTTTGACATCAGTAGTATTATTAAACTGCTCCTTTTCTTTGCCTCTCAGGCAGTCCAGTCAGCCATAGTCGACCTGGTGCACTGCTTGGAGAACGAAGTAAACAGCTGTTTCCAGCTGCTGTGATTCCAGTAAGTCAAGACGTGTATAACCAAAAAAATAATAATTAATTAAGTATGAGTATCTTGCCAAGGGAATTCATTGGATCTGGACTTTTCTGATATCCCTAGTCTCAATGAATGTCCTTTCAGAGAAGTAAATTCAGACTTCACACTATTAACCCCTCCTGCTTCTCTAACAGGCACGTCACTATCAGACACCAGGGTTCAGCTCAGGCTCAGCAGAGCACGGGCAGTTCAGCGGGGGCCAGGGGGTCCATGAACCTTATGGGGTGGCTCAGGCCCAGCATCCCTCCACTTATGCCCCTGGACCATCTGTACCTGTCAGTTTTGCAAGCAGCTCTCAGATCAGAGGTAAAAAACATATCTTTTGAAGAGGCAATAATTGTCTGTAAACAAAGGAAACATGCAGTTACGTGCTCATGGAGAAAAAACTTCAAGTTAATTTTTATATAGGTATGAAAAAGAAGTTTTCTCTTCAGGTCCTATAACTTGGATATGAATCCCCTAGTTGAATAGTCTGTTATTCAGGCTTACATTGACCTTCATGCTTGTTTTGCTTCATGCTTTTATCAATAATCTGAACCACATTAAAGTGTGTTGTGGTTGTATAAAGACAAAGTTGCCTTTGTTCTCCTGCAGGTGCATCTGCGTTCCAGGCCATGCCCTACCTCCCCCACCAGCAGCCTGGCTACCCCGTCCACAGTCACTTCACCTCCCAGCCTGGTCAGTTCCTTTGCTTTCATCAACCTTGTTTTCCAATTGCTGTTTCACTGCTTAAGCCCTCCTGTGATTATTAATAGTAATCCAGTAACCTACATGTTGGCTCTGTACCAAATGCCACTTGTCATCGTTATAGTTAATTTTTATCTGTGTATCCTGTGCAGGATACATTCCTGGAGCAGGAATACCCCTCCAGAAGCAGCTGGAACATGCCAACCAACAGTCCGGCTTCACTGATGCAGTAAGAACTTTTTGACTTAAGATGCTTTGACATCTTCTTGCTGAATACCCATAAACTAGAACTGAAATGTATTGACTTTAAGTACCACTGGAGAATGAAATATCAGCAAGTTAGTGATGTATATGAGCTTTCTTTACAAGCTTCATAAGACACTAAATAAACAGTTTTAAATGGTGGATGATATACCCTAAAAAGAGAGATTATGTAAAAACTGCCCCCTGTTTTTTTAAGTCATTACTTACTCATCTGATTGCAGTTTTTTTTGTCCTGTTTTGGTTGATTCTCTCATAGGGTGCTTTAAGGCCTATGCATCCACCAGCCATGCATCCTTCTGCTCCAGGACTGCTGCCCACACCCTCAATGGCAGTGCAGATTCCCACTGCAAAGGTGGATTCCCAATACACAAACACACATATCACTCTATTTATGAACACTGTTCACTGATTTACTGAAGCACAAAAATGTAGAGAAGACTGTTCTGTTCTGAGAGGAGTTTTTCGAAAAGGTGTGCATCTCTTCAAGCAAGCAGTACATCAATATAGCCATTACTGCGGCGCCCCCTGAAGTCTCAATTAAGCAAGAATGGCATAACTTGTAATTCTTAATTTTCCTCCCTCTAATTGTTTTCATTTCTGGTATGTAATGAGTATTTCAGCCTCACAGAGCTGCTGCCATAGTTCCCATGTCATTTCCCAGGTTGTGTGATCATAAAAATTGAGCTACAGTTTTAATATTTGGAGAGGAGTGATACAGGATTCTGTGAAATTGCCTCCTTCTGCGTCAAATGCTCCTCTGATTCTGATAAAACTAAAAAATGATTTAATCTTTGCATGTTCACAGCTCATGTCACAGTAGTCAATCTGATTTGGTTATGAGATTAAAATCTCCCCTTTAACATATGTAGCTCTAAACTGTCACCACGCTTGTTTTTTTACTATGTACACTGTTAATTAAAGGTATTCAAAATGTCACAAGACAGTATTGTTTTAGTCATATTTTCCCATGTTTCCGTCACCAGTCCCCGTTCCAGAGCTCTCCCCAGGGTGCTCCTCGCCACGGTTTCCTCCCCCACAGCCAGAGCGGGCAGAGGTTCTACCACCATGGCAAGTAACTCAAAGCCACCTTAGATGTCGCTGAGATTTTACACCTTCACTCAAGATTCTGAAGAACCTTTTGGAAGAGGAACGGATCTTCTTCCTTAATTCAACTCATTAGGCTGGATTACGCCATATGATTTGTTGTATTTTCTGTATATCCTGTTTTGAGTTTTGTTTTGACTTCAGTGATTTATCAGCAGTCCTCATGCTTAAATGCCTCTGATTTGTTTTTTTTTTTCTACACAACTTCAAATGATGTTAAGTTGTAAAATAGATTATTATTTTACCTGCACTGTAAAGCCATTCAGGAAGTGCTTATGTGCACTACAATGTCAATATCATGTATAGATCAAGACTGCATGAACCAGAGCTTATTCTTTGAATACTAACATTCAGATTAGTGACACCAGTGGAGGATCAAGTGTCTCTGCTGTGACTTTGCTCACTCGAAAATAGCCAAAATCAGAGTAGAGGTAAATATTCAGCATCACTTAGTAGTTGAATTTAGAAACTGTGGATCAAATCAATTAGGTCACACGCAGCTGAAAACACTACTGAAAGTGAAACACATCGATGTAATTGAAAGATCGTGTGGCTGACTCATGGTGAATAACTTTTAACCCGTTAGGGTTAGTTACCAAAAATAAGTCAAGCTGATCATTTTTTTATAAAGTTATTAAGGAAATCCAGTGTTCAATGTCGTCCTCTTCTACAACACAAATAAGGTTTTAGCCTCTGTTTTCAAAGCTTTTACATCGCTGAATAAAGGATAAGCAAACGGCACGTGCAACAGTTTGTGTCATCTTTATTTTATTTTATTTTATTTTTTTGGGAAGGGGGAGGGGTGGGCATAAAGACATTCGGCACAGTTTGGACTTTCTGTATGAATACATAGTAAGGATACCAAACTGCCACAACTTCTCTGTCTCTTTAATCGAGAGAACGCCAAATAATACTCGCTCAGTTCTCCAAACAGCTCTGTGTGGACGCCCACTCTGAGGGCCCCTGCAGAGGATGACGTTGAATTGAGGTTTGGCTTGGGGACTTCTTAACAGATGAGAATTTGTGTGTTCTTGGAGCAGGCTTTTGTTTCCTTTTGACACTTGTTAAGTCCTCGAGACAAAAAGAAACTGAACCTCTGTGTGCCATGTTGGTAACCTTTGTTTAATAAACAAGTTTCAAGGTGATAAATGTCAACAGAACAATGCAGATCTAGAGTTGAAGCCCTTCGTAAAACAGGGGAACATATAAAAAAAAAACTAAGCAGTTGTAACATTATCACCACCTTTCTTTCCCCTGATTGTAGGTATCCACTGAATCTGTAGACCTACTCAGTCCTCAGTGAGAGACCCTCCTCCATGACCTCTTTTATATTTTTTACACCTTTATGCTCAGAACTCATATGTGGCTTTATTTTTCTGTGAATGTACATAGAGAATGTTATTTACTTTTTTGACATTTCCAATCACTTATTAAAGTTCTTTTCTAATTTGAACCCAAAGGAGGGTCAGAAAACAGAGTGAGGGAGAAGAGAGTATGAAAAACAAAGACGAAAAAGAAAGAAAAAAGAGGGAGAATAGCATTGACGAGGCAATATTCCCTCCTTTTCCCCAGGTCCAGTGCATCTTGTTTCCCCTGAAACAGAATTACAAGGAGGAGGAATGAGAAGAAAGAGTAAAGGAAAGCCAAGGGAGGAAGATGCTTAAGGACAAAACGTAAACACAAGAGAAATATATTTTAACGAGAGGGTGTCGTAACCAGCCTCTGCAGAGGAATCATTGCATAACCACCAGCTCTTAACTTTTACGGAAACTATGATAAAGTCCACAGTCTGCAGGTGAAAAAAGTGCTAGAAAGAAAGTGCATAAAACAAGTCTGACCCAACAATTAAGAGCAATGCTACAGGCCGTTTCTTAGAGAGGAAGGGGATACAGGAGGCATCATACTCAAAAATACAATATGAACCCTAAGTTTTCATTTATATATATTTTCTGGTAGTGCTACTTAAAAATGATACACATGCTCATAATAGTGTTAACATGAAACCAAAAGTACATTAAGGGGTAGGCAAATCTGCAGTGGCACATACTTCAAATTTTTGAATACACTTACTATTGTCAATTAGAAATCTTCAAATTTCAACTGACCACTACTGTCCAGTTTAAACAAATGTACGTACAAAAAAGAAAAACAGTTAGGCAATGCAAAAATATGGAAAACATGAATATTTTCAGTAACATGGATATGCATAATTGTAAATAACATTCAATTGATTTTTTTTTTTTTTAATCTGTATAATATGGAAGGTATAAGCTAAACATCAAACCTCTGCAACAGCCTTAATTCTTGTTGACTGGAGTTGCCTCCCCCTTGGTCCACTGATGAGCAATAAACTGTACATGTACATGACATCACACACACACGCACTGGCATGGCACATGCTGGTGGCCTGTGGTGTAACACCCAAACACACATACGTACAGTAATTTTACAGGACATACACACATACACGCACGCACGCACGCGCACACACACACTCCTCTTCAGGCAGGCTTGGGTCAGGTTGTAGTTGGGGGGGGCAGCTGCATGGCGTTACAGCTGTAGCTCTGTATTTACCTGCAGTGGCTTATTTACCCAAGGCTTTGATGCCAATTGCAGCTTCTTCATCCATTGCATTTAGAACGGTGATCTGAAAGTTAGAAGAACATGAAGTTAGAAGACAGTTTCTAAAAAAAAAAAATTAATGGGAGCTGAATTTAGTTTGTTTATTTGATTTCTGTTCAATATCTGCTTCAAAGCTTTAATCCAAGGGTGCTTAACTACCAGATAATGGGCCTCATCATACAAATACGACAATTTCAGAACTTCTTTTTTCCAGTTTGATATTTTCTTAGTCTTTAATATTGAAAGTAATAATATACCACTTTTTTAACTCAAAGAAAAGTGGACCTTGAGCACCAGCGTAATGTGGCTGCTTCCTGCCACATTTGTGGGGAAAAAAAGCTACCGTTCTCCAGGAATTACTCAGTGAAATGTGAAGCAGTTTCATGCTGGGCACAAGGGATAAAAAAGTAGAAGACAAATTCAGCTCTGGTGTGTAAACAGTTGAAATGTATTGTTTTTTCTGTTTTTAATCAATTTAAAATTAATATTATGGGCTTTGGACAGTTGGTCAAGTAATCTGACTGTGTCACCTCAAGCTCTTGAAACTTCTCTATAATTTTCCTTTCACTGCTGTCATAGTTTTTTCACAGTTTCTAGAAAAAATGTGAGGTATGTCCCTAATTCTAAGTGTAAGCATGACAATTCTCACTGTTGTGTATTTCTTAATGTGCTTTTGTTTCATGATGCTCTCCTGCTCACCACATATCGGACTGTTTTGTTTCAAAACAGAAACACACGGTAGGATCGAGTGTTTGGTGAGCTGACACTACTGACCAGAATCTCCTCTCCAGCTTCGTGCTTGGTCTCTATCTCTTTGCCCAGGTCTCCCTCAGGAATCTTCAGGTCCTCTCTCACCTCCCCGCTGTCCTGGAGCAGGGACAGGTAGCCATCTTGGATCCCAATCAGCTTGGAGAGGGAACACAACAGAGACGAGTTAAATGATGAGAATATTTTGATACATGCACACTTATCTTTTTCTTCTTGTCCCTTATACTGTTGAATCTGAATGACTAAATACATAAAATTGCTGAATACATTAGTGTATTGGAGAACTGAGAGTGAATGGTGCCAGCTCTACAGGCAATCACATCATTTTTCTTTTTAATTTGGCAAGCCACGGGCCTTCCACTGCTTTAATACAATCCGTCTGATCAGTAGTTTTAGCACTTAATAGATTTCATAAAGGGGAGGCGCGCCTACTTAGGCAATTCAAATATGAAAATTATTTGTATTGTTAGCTACGAATAACATGGTGAGATTAAATAACAGAAGAACGAAAGCTGGACTGTTAGCTCCATTGTATAATTTCTGCCTGAATTTCACCAGTTAGTCACTAACTAGGTCCGACTTGTGGCTTGTAAGCTAGCATACATTGCATTCATCTGGACTTTTTCACTGTAAGCAGCAGTCTAAATTTGAAAAGGATCATTGGAGAGAGCTGTGAGACTGAAGCAGTCTTAAAACAGACACTGCTGTTACTGCTCACATTTGCAGTGGCTCGGTTCTGTTAATCAAAATAATGCTTTACTTCTTTTTTTTCTAACACTGTGACATGAGAAATGTCTTCTCTGGTTAACGCCACTTGCCTCCCAGTTTTTGGTTTTTAAGACTTCACAATTTAACTTGCAACTGTTAAGTTCACTGCTTGAAATAAACAGATCTAATCATTTATCAACAGTGGGTTTCTTTCAACTGGCTGTATTATTTAGATTTTCTTCAGAAATTAAACACTACTCTAAATCAGCTAACCTTTTTTTTCCAGGGCTGATTGATTTTAACAGTCATCTACAGATTAACACAGTACAATTGTAGAAACATTACCAGCATTTTTATCTGGCATTAATACCTCTTGCTCATCTTTCTTTTATTGCGTGTTCATGTCTGCAAAGCTGCTCTCAAAATCAAATTCTTGGTTAACTAATAATCACGAGGCTTTGGCACATAATCATTCAACTGCCTATTGCCCCCCTGCAGTCATTTAGAATTATCTCTGCTTATTAAGAAGCAAAAAGTATTATTATTACTGTGGTATCTGAGACACGACTGTTCATTCAACTGGTTCTCCACGTTTTTCTCTCACTGAGAGGAGGCACACCTTTTTGTTACTGTTACTCCGTCATTTGTGTGTATGTAGCACTGGTGCTTTTATGATGTGCAAGATAAAAAGCAAGTGTAACAGCAGCCATGACTTCTAGGGTTAGGGTTAGATCTCTTGAGTCTTCCAGCTATCTCACCTGGTAATCCATTCTCTTGATGTTGGGGACATCCATATTGTGGGTGGAAGGACAGATGTCTTCATACTTCTTACCAGTGAAGATGTCAATGCCAACCAGGTGAACCTGCACGAGCACAAAACAAACAGACACGATGAACAATCAGCTTTCTAACTGAGGAGTGTCTGTAAAGAAAACAACTACATACATTAGGTATATTTTATCAATCAGTATTTATAATAATGATGTCGGTCCTGTCAGAACAATGGAAGATGGCTCTGCTCTAAGAGCTGCTTTTTTCTTTTCTACAACATATTTGTGAGATAAAATCCATGAATGTCTCAATTGGAAATAACATGTTAGACACAAGCACAGTGAGACTTTTGGACTTTAAAAAAAGGTTAGCTGGTACTCAGTAAGTTTGCCAAATGTATCACGTTTGAACATCATTGACAATACAAACACTTTTCTAAATGCAGACCAGGTTTTATGAGGTGGAAACAGTAATCCAACAGAGACACATTGTTGATTTGTACAGACTGAAAGTGTCCATTAATGTGCATTAATATTAATGACTGTGACAGCGTACTTTCCCAGAGATGGATGGGCATGAACAGGGAAAAAATCACAGACACTCTCGCTCTGTCTGAGTTCTCCATCACAGGTAATTGAAGTCCGTATTAAAAAAAACTATTTTACATTTTACTTATTTGTCTAAATCTTGCAATTAATTCGTGCAAAAATTTCAATTAGCTTCATTAGTATATATTTTTTCTTGTTTAATTTAGGACATCAGCATCTCAGGATTTACTGACCTTAGCGTGGCCATGCTTGCCAGTCTTGGAGGTGGACATCTCAACGATCTTGCAGGGTCGGCCTTTCAGCACAACAAAGCCATTCTTGCGCAGGGCAGAGCACTGCATAGGGTAGGTGGCGGACGCCCCGGCATCACCTGTCTGGAAGTCGAGCTCTGCATCTGCCATGCCTGCTGTGGGGGTCAACACACAGAATGCATGCAGATGTTTATAAAACTTCATAAGTGATTCAAGAAAAATATACCAGTTAAAGCAAAGTGGTTCATTGATTTAATATTACGGTATAAGATCAGATGTTCTTGGTAATGACAAATTATTTAATTTTCACAACTTTTCCGATTGTTCTGGGTTAAGAGAGAACTTTATAGCTTCACTAACACTACGTACCGATTGAACTTTCTCCATAATAGAGTGGAAACGTTACCTTAATTCCACTATTATATCAGAACTGAGAAATATGAACAGGGTTTTACACAAAAACTCTTTGCATTAAACGTAAAGTGCCACTTTAAAAGAAACAACATAGGAATTTTGCACTAAGGATATCAAGTATAAAACATGCAAAAAAATTGTGACTTTAAACTGTAATCCCCTGCTTAAATAATGATTAAGGAAGGGTACAAATCTGATTATATTTAAGTTAATTACACATTATTACAACCTACCAATTTGGCTTCAAAATTAATTTAACAGTAACACAGCAAAAATCTATCTTTTTGCGCAATCCTTGAATGTTCACTGGGGCTGATACTTGGGTAGTTATTTTTTTAGGTCAGGCCCAACTTTATTGTGGAACACACACTGGACCTAAACTTGGATTTATATGCAACAGAGTGTAATATTATAGGAAAAGTATTGTTTATGTAAGGTAGTCCATGAACACAGAGAAGCAACAAGTGCTGTCTGGTGAATTTATCTTATCAGAACAGGCAGTAAATGAATGAACTGGCTAGTGATACAAAGGAAAGCTTGGGTGGGTGGAGGAAAACATACTTTCATTCAATGCAGTTATGCTTAGCAGACCAGACTGGGCTAAATAAAGCAACAGAAACATGGCACCTGTTAGCCAAAACCAAGTTCAGTCCTACTATAAAAAAAATCTAATATTTTTTTTTTAATTTATTTATCTAATGTCACTTTTATTCATTAACGCTCATGGCAAACTGTATGTCGTTAGCTAAATTTACCCAGCTTGGCAAGTAACGTAGATGTTAGCCGTGATGACCCGGTGGTGCAGCCTGCCACGAGTACAATGTAACTGACAGTTAAGTACAAAAAGTTTAGCATCTAAGTTAACTGAAAATATTTCAATTATAAAAAGCGTATGACCCAAAGCAAAGCTCATAAAAGATGAAAGACTGAGGTAATTAATTTTACTGCTCAATTAGGGCGGCTTTTAAATGGGTAAAACGTTAAACCAGGATTGCTAATCCGCGCTAATAACCCATAAATCAAATTTCAAGCAGGCGTCACCGAGCGTGACTTGAAACTAACTTTATGTGTCGTATTTTGCATGTAAATTTAACAACAAAAATAAAAAAAAAAAACAGGAGAGAAATTAAGCGGTAGGGTCACACCCGGGAGGCAGAGTCAGGTACAGTTTGTCCGCAGTGTCGAAAAGACGGGGCAGACTGCGGCCTAGTGCGCACTGAACGCACCACGGCCTGCCGTCAGTAACGTACAGCAACGGTCGGTGTCCCCGCATCCACGCGCGCTGCACTGCACTCAGGCCGAGGCCCTTTTTGATGGAGGCGAGACAAAGATGACAGCTTTATAACCCTAAAGCCAGTCTAAACATTAATGTCGACCTCCCTGTGAGAGACCCTGGTTATTTAATCCCTGTGTTTGCCGTTAACACGCCCACATACGTTGGAAGTGATTGAATTTTGGCCCTCTTGTGTACAGTAATGACTAAGCTAATACTCGTGATGGCTTCGGCGTGCACCGGGAGACCAACGGTAAATCAGTTAGTTTAATCACGTTGTGTGCGGAGTTAGAGCCGGTGACAGGTGAGTGAAAGCAATAAAAAAAGTGGCTCTAAATGTCTAATTCAGCCAAGAATAAGGAGGTTGGCGAATTTAATACAAAGAAAAGAGGCAAAGAAGTCATCGAGTATTTTCCTCCTTTTTTTTTTTTTCTTCCATTTTAGCTAACAAGTCAAAATGAAGCTCTGAGTTAGCTCGACTTGCTAGTGGCTCTCTGGAAAAAAACAGGCCCTTCTTATTACTTCATGGGGGCGTTTAAAGGGAATATAACACAACATAACACGGATTCAGACAGACATGTGCATTGGATAACAGCAACTCATCTGCTCAGGCGCAAACAAGCTCCGTCTATTGGATGTTTTGATAAGGAACTTACCCTAGTGATTTCCTCTCTTGTGTTATTTTTTTTAATCAGCCTTTCTCCCGTTAATTCCTCCCCCTCTTTGCCTCCCTGTATCCGCGCTAACGGGTCGTCTGGCCGGGGTCTGTCTCCTCCTCCTTGCAGACTCGTTTGCGATGTCGCTCCCTTTTTCTTTAGCTATCAGCTATCTGTATTATTCCTCTTTCATTCCTGTTTCTGCTCGACTCTCTCCTCCTTCTGGTTACAGAAGGTCCAGATTGCAGGTTACCTCGCACAGAGGCACACAACCGTGAAAGTCAGCCGCCGGGCCGAAGGAATCGAACCCTGAACCACACTGTGTCTGTGCAGTCTGTATCCTACACTCCACCTTCTCTGTCTCTGCCTCATCCAGCGGCTCCTCACTGCTGACAGAACATTAAAAATAAAACCCAACACTTCCCGTTGGTACTGTCACAATAAAATCCCTTCACCTTAACATATTCGTTGTTACAGTGCTGTTAAAGAATCATGACAACCTTCCGCTGACTATACTCTTAATATCATTGACGTTAGGCTCTAACACAATTATAAAAACATAATAAAAAAAAAATTAAATCAAAGTCCACTCAGCTTTTGGAGCCTTTACTTGCCTCTCGTGCTTTTCATCAAAGGATGAGTTTAGCACAGCTTTAATGGAGATGGATGTTGCCAGATTGTGATCCAGAATATACATATATGTTACACTGTGTTTCTGTATTTCTCCTCTGGAAGGTAGATCTTACACTGAATGTCAGATATATAATAGTGTAACTGCAATACAGTACATTTAACTTATTCTAGACTGTAAATAACTTTACTGGATTTCAGAATATATAATAAGATGTAACTGCAATACAGTGCATACTATCTATTCAAGAATATAAATGTTACTCCCCTTCTTGACCCCATAGTTTTGGTTGTGTAGTAAAATGTTGGCATATTTCAGTTAAGTAAGTAGGTTTTGAGTGCTTGTACTCTGCTGCATGGTTGTGCCAAATTAATAAGAACCTTTTAAAGCTGTTAATGAATGTTTTATGCAAAACATGTTGTTATAAACATAGTCAAGATATTTAAAATTGCTAATTAATTCGGTATACATTTTGATGTATATGTGTT
>JAPZDV010000016.1:9823514-9854508 GCA_029814665.1 Acanthurus lineatus
CTGTATGTTGATCTATCAGTGTATTTTACAGATATTTCACAAGTTTATATAATGACAAAAACATACAGTAAACTATACCTGCTAAAAGTTAAAAAAAATGTAGTGCTATAGTCCAGATGCCCCTCAGTCCAAAGATGCTACAGGCTAGTTTACCTGCATAAAGTAAAGAACTCTCATCCACATGGAGTGTACTAAAGATAAAAGGCATAGATCAGGCCATGTGCAGGACTTTTGATTTACTAAATAAAATTGTAATAAACTTTTGTTGGTTTGATTTAGGTATCTCTTCTAAAATGACTTCCTGCGTCTTTTCAGTCCACAGTGTCAGTGCTGCCACTCTGTCAGTGTTCTAGTCTGCTGAGTGTAGTTCCCTCTGCTACAAATAATTATTCCTCTAATTAGAGCTTTTTCAGTCCAGAGTTTCCGTGCAGAGCAAAGGGTTTCATTGAACTTGGCAGTTCTTAGAGCTGCTGGGTTAAATTTAGTTCTGTGAAACTGGAGTCCTATGACCTATGTGCTGAGGGCTGTAGTTAAAGGCATATTACCATAATCTCAAATTGAACATTTAGTTATTGCTGGCTTAATTCTGTGTCAAATAAAACTTAGCCGAAGTTCTCATTGGACAAGTTAACCCAAGACAAACTGGTCACTAGAGCTCAGCCCTCAGAAGTTAACTTGGCTAATTTTCTACAAGTCACAGTAATCAATATATGTCTCACTTTTGCAAACAGCTCTTCAGGCAGTTACTTAAAAGTTTATCTTAAGGATGAACTATTCTGTCAGTGCAAAGCAGACTAATTTTTTATATTTACCAAAGATTTTCTCAATAGTGAAAGCTTAGTTCATTATATATGATACAAAAATATATCATACAAAAACGAAAATTATTTCAAATTCTTACCTAAATCATCCCAATCAACATAATTGAAAAAGTGTATCATGTTGAAGGTTGGATCAAGTGTTTCCTTCTCACTTCAGCCAACAGCAGCATTTGGCATGAACCCGTTCAACAAGTTAAGACAAATGCAGTCCTCTTGTCCATCATTGTCTAACATGCTGAACATAAAGATAATAACAATAATTTGTATATGGTATCTCTGACACTATATTTTATACAGAAAAGTGCAATAACTACCAATCATGAACTACTTTTCCATAACAAATTGATTTATTGATCCATTATTTAAAGAAATATTATGGTATACTTAGGCAAATAATTAACAAAACATTATTTATGCGCAGCCTTACTCTTGTTGGGTGAAAGTTTTTGTACGGGTCAAATTATTATTTTGTAACCTCATTATTTAAACACTGCTCTATTTGTTTCATTTAAAGGGAACTTTATTTTCTTATTCCTTTATCACATACATTATGTGTAAAGTGTAGGAAAATACCATGCCCTAGGATGCCACATACAATCATATTTTAATGTGATTTTGATAGGCTTTGATATGGGTTGAGGAAATTCAACATAATGTGTTAATAATGTCACAGACTAACAGGGGATCATATCATAACATTTCTTTAAAGAAGGTTGTCATTATATATAGTCTACTTATGTTTCCTTGTCAAATGAAGCGTAGCATATGATTTTGCTCTTGAGGAGCATAAGCCATGTTAATGCGTGTTTTTCAGTCAAAGAGAAGCGTCTATAAACCCATTTCACACGAACCCACATCCTGCTGTAATGATCACTGACTGCAGTATAATAACTTGCAGTCAATTATCATTATAGAAAAAAATCATTTTTTCACAAAAATCTGCAATGAAACGAAAGAGTCTATAAATATAAAACTATATTATCAATATAATGAGAGTTAATAGTAATAATAATAAATGTCTGTAAATGCTAATCTATTATTTCAAGAACATAATCGCTTTTTACTAGCAGGTCATTGTGATCAGTGTCATGAAAAAGAGACAGTGGAGTAGCCTTTGCGGTAAAGACGTGCAAAAAAACGAAAGTAATAAAAAAACAGGAGAAGAGGAGGCCAATGTGAAATGTTAGTCAGAGTATAGAGACAGCGTGGTGGGCAAATCATGTCATTTTTTGTCACAAGAGCTACTGGACATCGAGGCAGATTATATCCACAGGGAGGCAGTAATGCTAACTCAAGGATGCCAACTGCCGCAAATCCCCAAAGAAGAAGAAGAAGAAGTAGAAGAAGAAGAAAAGTTTCTGGAAGATCAGGAGGGAGGGGAATCTGGAGTGAAATTGTAGTAATCCGACAGCGAGCATGACCGACGCCGAGGCGCAGAGCGCTCCACCACCGGCACCTGTGGAGGAGAAGCCCCAGCCTGAGAGGAAAGTGATAGGTGGGTGTAGAAAGTGATACTGAAACAAATCTGTGCGTTTTGTTCGTCAGGTATCCTTAAATTAACACATTTAGTTTCAATTCTTGTAGGTTTTATGGAATCATATTATTGAAATAAACACCTTCTTGTTGCCTTATAAAGTTGATCTGCGTTGCGCTCATTAACCAAAAAATAAATCTTTTATATTTGTAAAACTTTTTAAAAATAAAATCTTTTATGTAAATTTGAGGATGGTATCATTGAGCTAAATCAACAAAAAAAAAGTTCAATCTATTACTTTTGTCTTTGTTTCGTTTTTGGAGAAACACGTGCCATGAGTTTCACACATGGCTTCTTTGGAAAGCAATTATTCATGCCGATGAAGACAAACATTTATTGTGACACTGATTATTAGCGAAGAGATTTTACTGGCAGAGGAGTTTCATAGTTAAAGTATATGGCGCAAGAAAACGGCTGGTACTCCCTTTTTTTCCGCAGATTCATTTTGTTTAGCTTCCTTTTTTTATTTCTGTCATTATAACTAAATTGAGCGATATTATCAGTGTTTAAACGCATGTTAACAGTGGGAACACATGGCCCTAATTCACTCTTTATCAGCTGGCGCGCGCTCCAAGCGTGACGTGTGCGCGCGCGCTCACAGGTGCAAATCATTATATTGAGACGCTAACGTGTCAATTAAACGCGCTTAGGTTATTTTTAAGAGAAACCTTGTTGAAATGAGGGAGAAGACGGGTTTTGTAATGTGTTTATGACCTTTCTAAAATAAGAAACGTGTAGGTTTTTTTGTTCAGTAGACCTTACTCATGACCTGTAGTGCTGACCTGGTTTCAAAGTCTTTAATGTTAATGATTGACACACGGAGCCTCAATTTTTAGCTGTAAGCGAGGCTGCCATTGCTACAAGTTAAGAAAACTGCATTACATTTTCTCTTTATGACCGTAAAACAATGTATTTTATGTGAAATGTTCCTGGGATACTCATACTCATGTGCCACCTGTCATTGTAGCCACCTTGGTTCAAGGCACAGTGAAATGGTTCAATGTGCGAAATGGATATGGCTTTATAAACAGGTACTGTTTTTTGTTACATCACTGCAATTTGAGTGAATCATAAAGTTTTTTTTAACAGTTGAATAATCAGTTTCAAGATAATAAACACGTTTTATTACTCACAGGAATGATACCAAAGAGGATGTGTTTGTTCATCAGGTGAGTCAAAAGGGATTTTCCTTTAATTAAATCTGTTGTGGTTTAATGGATGTATTGTTTAAAGTTTAAACCTGTCTTCTCAGACGGCTATCAAGAAGAACAATCCTAGGAAATTCCTCCGCAGTGTTGGGGACGGAGAGGTTGTAGAGTTTGATGTGATTGAAGCAGCCAAGGTAAAAATCCGGGAATCTGTTACCCACTACACCATGAGTTTAAAGTGTAATTCCTTCAATTATTCTCATTCCCATCCTGCTTTGGTGTCCCACAGGGCTCAGAAGCAGCCAATGTAACGGGTCCAGGTGGCATCCCGGTCAAAGGCAGCCGCTACGCACCCAACAAACGCCGCTTCCGTCGACGGTTCTTCCCCCGCAGCCCTCGGCCTGGTGATGTCGGCAGACCAGCTGATGGCCAAGACCCCTCTGTGGAAGGCGAGGGCTCAGGGGACAACGATGGGACAAGGCCTCAGCAGCGACGCCGTAGGCCCCGCAGACCCAGGCAGGAGGTGCAAAATGTAAGCTAAAATAGACAGAATTATTGCAAGGGAGGCGGCAACCTAAAGAGTTCAGAAAGAAGTGAAAACAGAGGGCTGTTGTTGCAGATGTAGCCATCAATTCTTACACTTAAACTTCTTCTTAGCCTCGATTTATGGGAGATGGAGGGGATGAAGGTTTGAGATGGGGAGGAAGGTTTTAGGAAGTAAAGTTGCAGCAAAACACTATTAGAACAACTTCTGAAATAAAATTAATCATGGAATTAAAGTAAACACTGGAAGCCTTTCTTAACTTTTGAGGCTTTAAAAGTTTTTAAATGTTTTAAGAAGCTCTTGAAAGCATAAGAATCAGGGATTTATTCGCTCACAGCTCTCATTCTGCAGACCAAGTCAGAGTTTTTGTCTGTTTTAATCTCTTTCAGGGAGAGGCTGGAGAGGAGAAGAACAACATAGAAGACGGTGGCCAAACGCAGCGACCGCAGCGCAGATTCTGGCGCCCATACCGAAGGTGACCTGACTCACTGCCTATTTCTTTTATGTTTTCCTTCTTTTGAATTACACTCATTTACATGTAATATTCTCTGTCCTGGGATTCAAAGACCGTTCCGCCGTCGCCCACCTAATGATCAGTCTGCAGACGGCCAGCAGGCTGCATCAAACGAGAGCCAAGAGCAAGGCGAGATGCAGCAGAAGGAGGCATCTGACGGCCCCCAGACCAATGGAGAAACAGCAGAGGGCCAGAAACAACGCCGCCAGACTAGACGCCGCAGGCAAAGGAACTCAGAGTCCTCTACTTCTAAAGTGAGTGTGACCAGTGCATCAAGTGATCAGTGAATGTCAGATGAACTGCCTCGACATTAAACAGCAAATACTGACACATTTTTACTTTTACATATTTCAGAACGATACAGAGAAGTCTGCATCAGAGCCTGGCACCCCACCTCAGACCTCAAAACCATCCGACCTTAAATCCACATCAAAATCACCAAAAGCCTCTCCCAAAGCCTCTCCAAAAACGCCAAGATCACCTGAGGTAAGTTGATAAAACTGCCATTTTCTACCAGTTCCTTGATTTTGTATGATCACCAGTGCTTGATGTGTTGACATGAGTTTTAACTCCCACCCCCCCTCATAGGAGGCAGCTGCTACAACAGTCCCAGCACCAACAGAGTGACACTAGAGAGAGGACAGTCACGCGACCCTTGGCTTGAGGTGGGACCCCGCACTAGAGTGGTCAGATCTGGGTCAGGCAGGGTGGGAGATGTGGGGGTGTTGGGTTGCACTTCTTGTGCTTCAGGTGCCACGTTGGTTATGTTTTACAGAGGTCAAGATGATGGACGTTAACAGGCTGTTTAGTGAGTTTTCCTGTAAACGGATTTAAGGTGGAATGACGGTCCACTTATGTTTGGAGTGTTTCTGTTTAATGCAGGTGTTTGAGTGAAAGTTTGCACTTAAAGAACCTGGATTTCAGAGTTGTTTAATTCTTGTTGCAGGATCAGATGTGTCTTTTGTGTGTGTGTTTAATGTCTTTGTTTCTTTACTGTCTCTCTCTTTCAATCCCTCTCTTGTTCTTCTTATTTTCCCTCTCTTTGTCTTTGTTTTCGTAGGTCCTTGGGTGGAGGACTGGACCTATTTCAGAACACATGCACTGCTCTCCCCTCCCTGCACTCCCCCATCCTCCAACCCCCAACCCATCTCACTGTCATCCCTCATGCCCCCCTCCTCTCTCATCTTGTCTTGTGTTGTCCTGTCTAGACTCTTAGGTTTGGAGAGGTTGGAGGTAGGAAAAGGGGATGCAGGTGGGTGGTGGGTGCTTATTTAGAAATTGGAAATACATCTTTAAAAAGAGAAGATTCTTATGTCAAAGAATGAACAATCTGCTTGGTAGCCCAGTTATTCGAACCCCCCTTTAAAAACTATTTTTCTTTAATTGCCCAGATGGGTTATGTGAAGTAGTTAATAGAGGAACCAGCCTTGATTTTTATTTAACTATTTTAATTTGGTTGAAGGGGAGGAAAAACCAAGCAGATGCGAGGTTGGTGGTGCATCATGGGAGTCAGTTAAGTTCTGTTACCACCTCAATCAGTCCTTTAAAACATACTGCTCCCTTTGTCTCCTTGAATTAAGATAGATTGAAAAGAAACTTATTTTTTGTTTTTGTTTTACTTATTTGCTTGTGCTTTTCTTTGGAGGGGATTATGTGCAATGTCAGTACTTAAAATGCTAATTAATAAATCATGTTTGCAAATCTCAGGATTCAGTCTATATTTCTTGATCTTCAATGACTGGGGTGAAGAACTTGAAACTGCTTTTTGATTTTTTTTTTTTCCATTTGCTTTTTACACTTAGTTAAGGACCTATTAGGCTCTTAAACACCAATTTGTAGCGCTGATTAGAAATTAAAGGAGGCCTTCAGGGTTGTTTTCAGTAACATTATTTACAATACTTGCATCCTTTAGTCACAACATGACCACAGCATCAATATTCACTCTTTACAAATTACAGGTCCTCTCTGAACAACATCAATACAAATCCTCTGAAGGTAGTGATACACACCATTATAGAGTGGACAGCAAACAGCACACATGACAGATGACAGGAAAACTACACAAACATGATGCTTGTGTGATTTAAAAAAAAAAAAAAAAAAATCATAAGAGCAGCCCATTTGATTGCACGTTTTCCTCTAGTGTATCAGGCTTCTGCTGACAAACCCACACAGCTACTGGAGTGCATAAAGAACTGAAACTTTAGACCCTCATACCCATAATATCAACAACCAAATAACACACTATATGTACACATGAGGTACTAAAATAGATTTTGTCTCTTTTAAAAATAGCATTTCTGCAGGTTGTGCAATGAGTTTCCTCATCAGAAAAATACTTTGCTAGCACTTTGCTAGAGCTAATGCCAGGAACACACCGTGAGCAGTTTATGGTCTGAGCTGGTTTTAGCTCAGTGTCTTCTACATTGATCCATTTGGTGCTGATTTAAATAAAAATAGAGTTTCTACAAGATTCTTTTCTAAGATTAGTAAAAGTCAGTAATCCAAAATGCTAAAGGTTGTCAAAAACCCAAGCAGGTATACTGAACATTGCCTAAATTTTAATGGAAATTGTCTGATCAAGACTGATAAACAAGATTAGAAGAGGATTACTTGGGGTTTCAGAGTCCTTCCACTCTGTCTGAAAACACATTAGCTTCACACCCAGCCCAAGCTACTGTATAATGTGAAGGGCTTTCAGGATTTAACCCTCCTTCAAATCAGTCAAACCCCTTAAAACTGTATCAGATATCGGATATTTAATAACCTTTATACTATGATCCTGCAGTTGAAGTTTAGTGGTAAAAATCCGAATGCCACACACTAGTTTTTTTTACTTCAATATGTCAGTTAAATATGTTTCACTCAGTTGTAGAAAATAGGCAAGCATACAAGCACTTAACTCTATGTGGGGTTTTTTTGTTGTTTTTTTTTTTTTTTTACCTCCAGACTTTGAAAACTTTGGATGTCGTTGTAGATAAAGTGCAGGAATTCCAAAGTCTCTTCACCTTCGTCTGTCAATATTGCAACAGCATCGCCATGGAATAAAATCATACCACACTGGTAGTCAATGCCTCATCAGTCCAAACACGTTGTTCTCATGTGCATCTTATTCCTTGAAACTGCAGTAGTCAACCGTTAATCCACAGGTTTTTTAGCCTTTTGTCGAGGCTCAACTCGTAACCGTCTACCTCCATATTGCAGTTGCACCAGCAAAAGCCAACCTTAAACCTCTGGCACCACAATCTATATAAATACAAAAAATGACCTCAATATACACCTCAGATAATAAAAGTTTCAAGTCAGGCCCACATATACAGTTCCATATCTCTTCAGGCAGGGACTCTTCAGTTGTTGCTCTCCTCCCCCAAGTAGTCCAGCTCTGTGCAAGGCTTGTCCAGGTCCATGTCCATGTCCATGTCCATATCCATCATTCCTCCCACGGAGTGCTGGTGGAAGTTTGCTGCGATCTGGTCGAAGGTCTTGCCTCGTGTCTCTGGGACCCGGAAGAATGTAAAGATGAGGAAGAAGAGGAGGAGTACTGCAAAGATCAGGAAGACGTATGGCCCACAAAGATCCTGGAGAGGGATGGAATCGGATAAAGCAACATGAGAAGCAGAACTTGAACATTTGCAGAAAATGTTAGAGCTAAAAAAAACATTTTACATACTTGTTTTTGCACAGAACACCAGAACTTGAGCTGAAGGTGGTAAAATACTCACAGCGACGTATTGGAAGCACATGCCGATGATGAAGTTGGCAGTCCAGTTGGAAAATCCAGCCACAGCCATGGCAGCCGGCCTTGGACCCTGAGAGAAAAGCTCAGCCACAAAGAACCAGGGGATGGGACCCGGACCAATCTCAAAGAAAGCCACAAAGCCGAAGATGGAAAGCATGCTGATGTAGCTCATCCATGGAACAGTTTCCTGTCAGGTGGGGTTGAAAAAAAAGGTTTAAGAGAGAAGGTTTGTAGAGAAAATATGCGTAACATAGAGCACTTGCATCTTTGAGAGACCGACCAGTAAAGCGAGAGCCATGGTCATGATGACGGCACAGATGCACATCCCACCAAGTCCAAGCATGTGGAGCGTCCGCCGGCCCATCCTCTCTATCAGGAACAGCTGTTAATAGGAATAAAATGTGGAAACATAGAGGTTTTTATCCTTAATAAGTGATTGGAGCTAGTACAACGTATTCTACTTTACTTGCTAAATTTTCCTTTTCACCTATTTTCTTTTAAAATGAGTTTTTATTAAAAAAAATTTGATTTATTGTCAAAATTAGATCAGTAGTCTATAGCAATGCTAGCAACTCCATGAGGTTGAGCACAGCATGACAGTATGCTAACAATGACATCAACAAGCTAACGTTTAGCTTGTGCAATGTTTACCATAATCTGTGTCTTAATTTAGTGTGTATGCATGCTAACATTTGCTAATTAGCACCACCAAATAGCAACTACAGGCAGTCAAAAATGTCATTAGTTTTATTATTTGGACTATTTGAAAATATAAAACTTCTACCCGATGATGGAACCAGAAAAAACATCAGGTAATTACAAAAGTGATTACAATTGATTTTGATGAAGACGTCAACTGAAGCTACTCCAGTTAGCAAAGCTAAAAATCACATTTTGACGCATGAAATGACTTTGAAATATCTTGACCTGCCAAACCAAACTTGGCCTAGTTGGATGAGAGGTGGGCAAAAGAAAAAGGTACAACTGGCCTGAAATCTTATCTTATTTGCTCTGATAACAATGTTTAACAGAAGTAGAGACACACTTTTGTAGATTGCAGTACTGCTGTTATTATCTAACAAATTTTTTTTAAATGACTGAACATTTTATGGTTATGTTTATTTACAAGGAAGGAAAAGGAGCATAAGAAAAGGTCAAGATAAAAGCCTTTTTTGATTTGGTTACTGACCGAGACTACGGTGAAGGCACAGTTCACTATGCCTGCTCCTATGGTGGCATAGACTGGACTCTGGACTCCTGCCTTCATGAAGATACTGGTGGAGTAGTAGAAAATCTGTCCAGAGGGACAAACAGATTAAGATTGTGTCAGTATTATAATAAACTGACTCACTGCTTTAAATATGATCCTTTTTGGGATCTCGGACACTTACACAGTGATGCAACAATGTAACCAATACTGTAATTTTGACTAAAGCGAGTTAAAAACAGGGAACCTCCTGACTTACTGCATTGATCCCAGACAGCTGCTGGGAGAGCTGCAGCAGGATGGAAATGATGATTGGCTGGCGGTAGAGCGGCGAGCGAAAGAGCTCCAGGATGGACACCTTCCTCTCCATGTCCATCTTCCTCTTCTCCTCCTTCATCTCTGCCAGCATGTCGCCCACCTCCTGCCTACCAGTCAACCTCCTCAGGCCTGAAGAGAGGGAGAGTTGTGGAGTGTGCATGTTATATTGGATTATTTATATGAAAACCTGTTTGAGTTCAGGGCCTTTAAGGTGAGGACATCGCAACCACTATTTCTTTAGCTGTGACTGCTGATGTTGACTTATGTCAAAGTGATTATACTTTCATTACATATTCTGGCTTCAGATTTGAACTCACAATAGTAAATCAAAAAATAAAATCATTTAAAAGGGGATGAAACTAATAGCTCACTTAATAAGACTCTTCTGCTCCTGACAAAAAAAAGAAACTTGTTCCAAAATCAAATCAAAACCAGTGTGCAGTATCACCTCTCTTGGCCAGGTGCTCCTGGCATCTGACAATGTAGAGGAAACGGGGGCTCTCGGGGCAGAAAGGCAGAAATGCCATCTGAAATACTGTCGGCACAACAGTTAAACCCAACAAAACTGGCCACAACTCCTCACTGCCCAGCAACACATCCAGACCCAGGATCTGCAAAGGGTGAACGATCAAATGTCAAAATATTTTAAAAAATATTTATATTTTACATTTTAATATGTCAAACTAGCCACACATTTGAGGATTCAGTCCCTTTTTGATATCGTACCTGTGCTATGAGAATACCGGTGACTATAGCCAGCTGGTGCAGTGTGCCCAGTGCCCCTCGCAGGCTGGTGGGGGCTATCTCACCCACATACATCGGAGTCAAGCCTGATGCTAATCCTATAGAGAGGAACAGTTGGATACAAACTCATAAAGATCAGAAAGGTTGTGGAGGAGACAGCAAGACAGCTAAAAACAGTGGCAAAGCGATCATTTATACAGAAGCAATTTTCAGATATGATCCTGTTAATTTAAAAAAACATAACAGTGAAGTGCTCACCACAGTAGGCACCGATGATAAAACGTCCAAGGATCATCATTTCAAATGAGCTGCAGAGTTTGGACAAGCCCATCAGACTCCCACCGATGAAGGCAAACAAGTTATTTATGAGCATGGCTTTCCTCCTGTTAAAAATGAAAAACACACACAGATAAGTATCTTTGTAGTCACTCACTTCTCAAATGATGCACATTCTCACTATAGATCTCATGTCATATCTTCTAAATTTGGTCTACTTCTTTAGGAAAGTTATCAACAGCTTTCATTTTAGCATTAAACTCTGCTGAGAGTGAATTGACTTGTTCACCAGATTACTGAAACACTGTTATTTACCTGTCTCCTTCAAATTAGATAGGATGTGCTCCTCTTGTGGAAAGCCAGTGATATTTTGGCCTCCAGGGGGCAGTGTCATACAGATGTTGAAGGCTTCAGTTAGTTCTTTAATGCCTGACTGAAGTTATGGGCCAAGTTTTTCTTAAATAACTTAAAAACCTGAATAAGACAAATTGACTGGAGGCCAGTTATTCTGCAGCTAGTTATTCTATTTATGAATTATTTCATTTATGTCAAAAAGTTTCCACATGTTTCACTGTGCTTTCCTGACCAGAGCATGTGCACTATAGCATAAGCATGGATGTGGTTCAACATAAAATCATCTTGTAGGAACGACGTCCTCATCAGCTCAACTTTGAAGGTAAAGAGCAGAGATAAGTTCACTCTTCAGCAGATGAGTGGGAAGGCTGCGTGTCACACTACGTCCTTCTGCACGATCAAGGTCAAATATCCAAGTGATGTAACAAAAAGCTTTTTTTAGGAAGACCTTGTCCTGAGTGCACCCCAGCTGAACGCTACCACCCTCAACCCTCGATCCTGCACGCACTCCCCTCTTGACCCAGTGCTGAGAGCCCTGTTAGGATCCACTTTCAGTCACTGGAAGCTGTGGGCTGCACTCCAGTTCGCATCCTTGCTCAGGTTACACAGGGAAACTGGGTCGACCAGGAACATCCTGGCAGAGTTTTCCTTTTAATGACTAGAGACTGGACGCTGGGACCTGCGTAAGGTCCATGCAGAGGTGAAAAGGAGACACTATGGCATCATGCCTCATAATGTTAGCCAATAAAATCTAGAATTTTCTTCTATTATCAAAACCTGTGATTGCATGTGTTCAGGATGAAACAGGCAGTTCTGCGCACTGTTTCTACCATAAGACCAGCGGTTCCTGATGTCTTTTTAGCTTGTGACCCTTGTCTTCCTGCAACCCATTTTAAATGGTTGCAAATCTCTGACGTATGACTCATAAAATGTCTGGCTGTTTGATGGTAATTTTAGTTCAGCAGTGAGGAAGACAGACTGTTTCATCACTAGGCAGTAAAGTGTGCACATGTAGTATATGAATTATTAGATGTGATTGATAAGTGTGTGGCCAAAGGTAGAGCAGATGAGTTGAATAGCTCTCGTTACATGCATGTGCAGTTCAACTGTTTGTGTGATAATGCCAAAAATCTGAAATTAAAAAAATTTTGTATTTTTTCTGTCTCAGGTAATTGCATACTGAAAGTAGCTGTGAGAGAAAATGAACAGCCTTTGTGTAATTGTCCAAGAATGCAGATTTAAACTCGTACAACATCCTTCCTATGCTAATAATTTGAAACAACCATCATACTATCTTGTCCCAAAGGAGAAACGAGCTCTGTGGTTGCCATTTTGACAGTGATACAGAGAAAGATTCATGTGCTGCACAACTGCTTGACTAAGTGTGAAAATGCAGGACAGCGACTATGTTGAAAAGTTAACGCACTAGGTTTTTTAAAATGTTCTCCATCTGCCTCAGGACATGGACTTATCAATCACAGCTTTATGGTCTTGAACGCAACAGCACACAGGCAATCAATAAAACCATCTAAATTAAAAGGTGTTGCATCCTACCTGCCCAGCCACTCAGACACGAAGCCCACACAGAAGGAGGACAACATGCCACCGATGGAGAAGATGGCCACAGACAGGGACCAGAGGGTGGTGAGGGTTCCCGCAGGGATGGGCTCTCCATACCGCTCCACCCATGTCGAGTTATAGTTCTCCTCAATCATCTGCACAGAGTTTAAAGGAGAGAGCTTAAGGTTAAGCAGCAGACTGAACCAGAATAGATGTCTTGCAATTCCTTTTGAGGGAAAATAGACTAAAGATAAATGATCAAGTTTGTGTTTTTTGTTATAGTTAAGGTAAACAACACAGCTGGTCACCTTCATAAGTGGAATTCAAAACTAGCCTTCGTAAAAAGACAAGGACACAGTACAAGTACAGAGCAAAATGTTAAAGATATTGTCTGACACCTTCATGATTGCACCTTTTTTTATAAGAAGCACTACTGGTTTTCATCAAAATGTGTCAGTAAAACAGTCTTTAATGTGAATTATTAAAAGCTGGCATTGAATGTTTGGTCAGTGGTTTTAGGAATGGGTCTCTTAGTTCACAGAGAATTATTTAATAGGAAACATGCTTATATTTTCTCAAATTAGAGAACAGGAAAAATACTTTTATGTCAAACTTTAGGTTCTGTGTGGGTGCTAACATTAAAATGTTCAAATGATATTCAGCCCAGTTTATATTTAGAGACTGACAGTGTTTTACTATTGGCTCCTGAGTCGGAACTACAATCATAAAGCTGTAAGTAAAAACAAAGAAATTCATAAAAAGGAAGTGTGAAACAAAAGAAAAAAGTACAGGTAATGAACTATAAACTGAGGGTTCAACAAAGTACAGCAGAGCAATTTATTTTACATGTTGTAAACAACCAACACTTAAAAGCTTTCTTACAACACAACTCCATTACAGTTGCCAACAATACTGCTTAAAAACACAGCGGCTCAGCTTCTATTCTGGCTTTAGTGTCTCGGTGAACTACGTCAGCTGTGTCACCTTTGTCGTCAAGGGTCAAAGGTCATTGACAGATGCCTGAATACCAGCAGCAAAGTCAGAAACATCTCACTCAACTAGAAATCTCTTTGTCCAAATATCTCTCTGACTGTGAATGTGTTGCTCAGGTGTTTTGTGACACATTCATATATGGAATTAATGGATGTATTTAGCTGCTGCGATGCGTTTCCTTATAGACGTGCATATTCCCGTCTTGATATAACCACAACTCGGGCAGTCACATGGTGGTCACGTGGTGGAGTACATTTCTTACATGCAGTGCCCGAAGTGTGCCCTCATTTTGGAACATCAGATGTTGCTGTAATATGAGCTGCAACATGTTTTATGGTCGGAGCAATTCAGGTTTACAAAAATCACGTGCCTCTATTTATAAATACTGTACCAGTGCATAGGGTGTATGTATTGGAAGATTCCATATGCACATGCAGGATTGGGATGCCTTCTTAATGTGACAGGAAACTCATCCCATAACCCCGCCTTCCTCATTAAAAAGACGGAAATATCCTCTTGTTCCCATTACAACGCACTATTTAAGTCTTCGGCTGGCTCCCTTGCGTTAACTCCCTTCGTGCCTCGGTTTGTTTCCCTCTTTCAGGTTTATTTATCAAACACTACAGTCACCGTTTGTGGAAGCACGAAAGGGTGTTGTGGTGTCAAACACAGGGCCTTGTTAAGTCTGGACAGTAATTAGTTCAGTTGACATCTGGTGTAAAATGTCACTGTCTTGAATCAGCTCGACAGCAGAAACATGTTTCTATTCTTTAGTGTACACTGGTACCAGTTTCGTGGGATTTTACTAGTTCATTAAGAGCCCCCTCCTTGTGATAGATGCTTCATTTTTTACCTTCTGGGGTGCATTGATGACACCGATGTTGTACCCAAACTGCAGGGATCCCAGGACAGCAGTGAAGACTGAGAGAACAAAGGTTCCCGTCACCGTCTGCAGCAGAAACACAGAGGAAAACACACAAAGAGGTAAACTAAGTGTTAAAAAAACGATGCTGAGGCACTTTTAGCTCAGCTTTACTAACATCCACTATAAATAACTGTGACATTAATGAGAGATGGTCTCTTCAGAGCAGTTCATGACTTCATAGGTTACTTTACTGTTCATGCCTGAACTTTAACTTCCCTCCAGTTTCCCATCAGCCCATGGGCACCTGTTTCTGCGGTGACAGACGAGACGACCTTGGAGAGATTCCCTCCAGCAAAGTGTGTTTACGTCTCATAGCTCCATTCATACTGTACTAGTAACTGGCAGATTACTCACCTAGCAGCTCCAAGTTGAAATAACAACTTTTATGACAGAAAACGTGAGAATTTTCAGAGTGATTTGACTTGTCTTATGAAATCTTTACGACCTGCTGCTTAAAGAAACAAAAACATACCCATCGTGGTTTCCTGACAGGTTTGTGATGTGATTCAAAGCTGAAGTTTCAGTGAAGTTTTGTCCTCAGTTTGGAGATAATAACATTTACGGTGGGAGAATCAGTTCTGGAAATGTGTATTTTTCCGATCTTTGCATTAGATAATACTGTGTATTGATTCACATTCTGTTCTATTGTAAACTATTGATCAAAGTGTGAGTCTGACTTGAGTTTGCATTGTGCATCTGCAGCACTGTGTCTTGACCTTGTTCCTGTGAGTCTTTAGATAAGTTCTGTTTAGTATTCATGAACAAAACATAGGGGTGTGTGTGTGTGTGTGTGTGCGTGCATGTGTGTCACATGTCTGAAGCAGCCAGTTATGCTCTATTAATTTTCAATTGCATTTCCTCAAAAAAAAAAATCCATAAATAGTTTAATGATTTACTTTTCACTTGTCCAGTATGAACCTAACCTGCTCTCATTTGCTGTGAGATATAATAAAAAGTAATTCCTTAGTATCAGTATTGTTTGAGTTTCCATGCTTAAGGGATTTTTCTGTTCTGTTTTTAAAGTTGCCACATCCCTCAAACATTAACCTGTCTGTCGCACAATCTGTTCCCTTTTGATTGTTGATGAAGCAGCTTCAGGAGCTGCTCTCTTCATTTCATCACAGAAAATAGAAAACTTAGGGAGGGATCAAACCATCTAGAATCAGAGGAGTGATCTACTTGTCCATCTGACCTAGATATGCTTTCCAAAGAAGAACTGGAGGGAGAACACAATACACACATTGTTTATGAGGGTGGTGAGCAGGAACTGGTCAAACTTGGTGCCCGTAAAAAAAAAATGCGTGATACCAAGTTCTGACCTGTAAATGCAGGTATGTGACTGGTCAAGGTCACTGCTCAGGACTAAATAAGGGCCACAGCTCTTTGAGATCAGGGCTCCCTACTGAGAGTGACACATTTTCATGGTTATGAGTTGTTGCAAATGCATGATTTTTTATTATTTTTATTTGCAATTGTTTGTTATTCCAGACTCTAAGAAAAGGACATGATAAACAATTGCTTTACATATTTTAGACACATCGTGACACAATCTGAGAGCTGGAGGGTAAATAGGAAATTAGTTTCAAATAACTTTTATATCATGGTGCATTTTTACTAAAGTAATCAATGACTTTGTGTTAACTTATTGAATTATAAGAGGCAAACTTCAATTCGCATAGCAAAGCATGCATCCTCTCTAACGCACGGCGAAGATAAAACCTTGCGTAAAATCTCTCCAAATTCTAATATGCATGGAACAGAGAAATGCGCACGGATTCAGACAGAAAATAACAGGTTTTTTCGATCATACCCAACAACTTTTCACATGAATTATGCCTTGTCAAGAGCTCTTAAGTGTGGAAAGAACTTTTTAAAAGCGCTGAAGCGAAAATTACCTCCCCTCCGAGCTGCTGAAACCCGGCCGGCATGATTTTGGCAGCTCCAAGCAGTCGATGACAGATGCGTCAGGTGCCAAATGAAGACACGTGAAATTCCCCCAAAAGGATAACAATCCCCGACTTAAACGAGTTACACTTTTTAGCGCCTAAAAAAGCGCAGGGAACAGTTATATCCAAAAGAGCAACCCAAAGTGACCAATGCGGCGCGTCCTGTGCTGCAGGCTGTCGTCTCGTTTTTGAACTTTGTGTTGTGTCCGTCCAGCTGGGATAGAGTGACACATGCACACCCACAAGCACGCCTCTCTGACGGGGAGGTGGGGTGGGGTTTGGTGTAAGGGTGGGGGTGAGACTACTCCAGTCGTGAAGATCAGCCCAGTGGGCCTCTGGCTGATCTTGAGGTCCTGCAGCAGAGGTCGAGACGCATGCATTTATTGGCTGGAGTGAGAGAGAGCTTGCGTAAGGAAAGATGAAACACCTGTGCAACAGAAAAGTGGGGTGATCTTAACAGACAAGGGGAGTCTGAATTTTAAGGGCACAGGCAATGACACAAAGTGGGAGAGCTGTGATTTTATTTCAAAATTCCTGGTTAAACTGTCTTTTTTTATTGCTTATATCCATAGTACATCTGTCAGTATTTCTGAGGGCCATATTTAGTCTTAGGGCCCAATTTAATGAGTTTTTATTACATAATGTCCACTGACCTAATGTGCAAAAATTGGGACTTGACCTACAAATCTGTGATGCTTTGTCTCTCGGGACTGAAATATTGGGGTTTACATGGTTGCACAGGTGTTGGACCTCGAACGAACTTGAGCCAGAGTCCAACACGCCACCAGCCGTGACTCGACATTTCTCATGGACAGCAAAGAGGGGCTCGTCTTTGACGCCTGGCTGCCATTGTCTGTCTTTCCAACAGCCATAAATCCCTTTCTATTTCAGATCACATGCCAAAGGGGTCATACACCAGAGCTCACCCTGTTCCACAGTTCCACAAACCCCCTCCTTCCTCCATTGCATACAACAAAGCTTAATCCTCCTCCAACAGGCAACAGGTGGGCCCTAAAATTGGGTTGTGCCTCATCAGTTACAAGTGTAGGTGTGGTTAGGGGAAGTCTGGCGATGGAGGCACGGTGTGTCCAAGGCGGGGATTAGGGGGTGTGCGGTGGGAGGGTTGTACTGGGCGGGAAAGGTGCTCATACGGGTCTGCCAAAGAGGTCGGTGGAAAAATATCTGCTCTAGATCTCTCAATCGAATAATTAAAGCCCTCCCCTTAAAGACGCACCCACACCTCACGCCACTCTCTCTTTGGAGTTTGCCGCCTTAGCCTTTTCCTTTTCCTGCCTTCATATGCACACTTAGAAAGAGCGGAAGAACCTGACACCCCATCCAAAGCAAGGGGCCCGGGCACAGTTATGTGGGTGACTCAGACTAAATGTAGAGAAACTTTATACCATCAGAAGAGTGGCGCTGAGCCCCTACCAACACAGTTTAAGGCTTCATTTGCGCAACCAGGGAACGACAGAGATGATAGTTTTACATTTCCAAAAAGTATCACATGAATTCATACAGAGAGAGCCAAGACCAATGATAGAACTACAAGTATAGACTTGAAGTTAATAGTATAAGTAAGCTGAAATGCAAAACCTTCCTCCGTGCATTCAGTGTTTTTAACCAAAAACAGTCATTCAGCGCTGCGTCTCAGTGCAAAATGTCACCTGTGTTGTCCCTAAACTGGAGATCTCAGCAAGTGTGTGTTTTACTGTTATCTGAAACAAAAAGTCACACCACCACACAAAAGAACGGGCACACACACACACTAACACACACGCGTCATGACATGGAGGAACACTATTTACATGGGCTGTTTCTCTACATCACTTGGGTGAGCCATAGAGGTCAGTCACATGGTGTGTGTGTATGTGTGTGCGTGTATGTTTAGTGGGGTCGGCTGGTTCAAAATCATGTTACAGTAAACTGAGTCACATGTAGGATGGCAGGTGTTGTACTATATGGTTGATATCAGTGTGTGACAAGCAACATAACACCAAACTGAATTTGAAAAATTATAAATTTATGTGTTAAATAACCTCAGACACAAACCTCTTTAATAGGGATAATTCCACTGATGTGTATTGAGTTATATGTTAAAGGATCATACATATGGGCCTATCAACGAGCTAAGAAAATTAAAGTAACATTATGTGACATGATTTATGGAAAAAGTGGGTTAAATTGTACGAACTAAGTAGCAGCTATGGCTTATCAATTGGGATTTACAAATTCAAAAAGAAAAAGAGACACGCCAAGAGCCAGACTGGCTTCATAAAAGGCTGTCGTATAGGTCTAGATGGTTGTGAGCTTTATCAATCTTCTTATTTGACACTCAGTAAGAAGGCAAAAAGGTGACGTTATATTTAAGACTATTTAAGTTAACACTGCAAAGCTGCAAAAACTAACAAACTAAGTATTTGGTTCTTGACATTGTTAATTGGTTTATAAATTGTTACATGTTGGTTTCCTTTTCATCTGTATACAGAGCACTGAATACCGTAAACTCCTCATGAAACACCACTAATTAAGACTATATGACTTAAAAGCAGTTACTAAACTAATATTTTAGATTGGCCAAGTACACAGACCAATTATGCAGTTTATAACAACAGGCCACTCTGACAGTACTGCAGACTGTATATGCAGCTCAGGCTGATCTGAACTTGGGTTTCCTTTCCTCTGCAGCACGCCATTCATCAAAGCTCCATATAGCAACACAATTTATAACCACTAGATTACAATAACACAGAAAAGTGATGCAGAAATATTGCCTCGTTCCTTAAAGGTCAGCTATGCATAGCTATTTTACAAAAAATCATTCTACAAAATTAAATTAAAATGTGAAGTTTTCATTGTTTTACATGCAGGAAGCTCTCTGCTGTTAGCCTGACTGTGTCTCTGTGGCATTAAAGCATTCAAAACGCACAAACTTGACTTGCACACTACTAGAAAATAACAAATTACACAAAAAAATCTGATCAGATCAACATTCTGCTGCAACAATCATCAGAATTAAATATGCAAATTAGTTTTTTTCTCTCTTTGCCCTGGTTCTGCACTCTTCTGCTAGACCTCACTATTGTATCTATATACTGTGCCACTGAGATCAAGTTTATAATGGACTCACTGGCACCGACAGCACATTCACTCAAAGGTCAAACAGCTCCAAAGTGGCAATGATAACTGCCTTGCACCCAGTCAGAGGAGAACCAACATTCGGTGTGTAGTCTGTGGATTTGACTCTTGCCAGGTCAGAAAAAGATGCCAGCAACGTTGCATAAGTTGTCCGGCGGGGCTGCGGACACCTGAGTGAGGTCCTGCTCAAGTTTCTCTGCTCTGGTCCTGAATGGTGTGGAAGCTTATCTAATCAGGGTAGGGGCATTTGAAGGGTGATGAGAGGCAAAGTCATCCTGCCTGCGAGAGCAGATTATGAAATCATTCACAGCATAAAAGTGCAAAATTAAAAGATTTAAACTCTAGAATTAAACACAATACATAGCATAAAAGCAGGAATGTTCAAAACGGTATCAGAGGAAACTATAACTGACAGCAGTCAAGTTAGACGGTGACCTCTCCTGATCCAGCTTCAAAGTTGACCTCTGACCTCCCTAGAGTGAGACAGAAGCAGGGGCACAGTGTGGGTTCACCACTCAAAGATAAACATCAACACAAATCGCTGATATCGACTGAAAACTTTTGCCAGCAATAAAGGATGTACAACTAAAACTGACTGTTATGCATTTATTTAAATTATGTAATTATGGGGATATCTGTGAATGTTCTCATTCATCCAGGTCATAGTTATTCAGGACAAATAAATCAAAGGCAACTGGACTCAGTAATATGTCTGTGAAGATGTTTCGCCTCTTATCCAAGGGGCTCCATCAGTTCATGCTCATCAGACCAGGCTAGGCCTGTCTGATCAGACACAGACAGACACAGACATATTACTGAGTCCAGTTGCCTTCGATTTATTTGCCCAGAATAATTATGGGGAAAACATCAAAACTAGAGATAAAATGCCTTCACTGGACCATAATAAAATGCACTAACCAGAATCTCTCTGAGCAATAATAGTTTTATAGGAACAAATTTAAGGCCATATCTTTTTTATAGTTCAAGAGAAAGTGAGATTGCAGAGGGCAAAATTTACATAAGTGTTCATGTGTTTTTGTTTTGAGAGCATATTTTATGTGAATGTGCGCTCATTAAGTGCAAAAACTGATTGATGCTTAGGTATTGCACCTCAAAATACTGTCAGGATACTTTTAGTCACTTGGAATGAGAAGTAGCCAGTTCAGACAAACAGAGAACAAAATCATGATGAACCTAACCATGATACTTTCATAATTGCAAAGTACATACCTAGTTAAAATATTTTTTTTCCTAAACGATGCAGTTGTACCGTGTCCTGTGAGGACTCAAAGATCAATGCATGAGAGTCTTTTTTTTTTCTTTGGCACCTGATAGTTTCTTAAGTATTAAGAGGAATTTTTAAGTTATGTTGCAACCTTAAATAGTAGCAGTCATCAAAAAATCATAAGCGGACAGTTATGTCGAAATCACTCTCACGTCAGTGACCGAAAAATCCATGGAAAAATCAGTCAGCAGTTCCTCATTATGTCTTCGCGTTGCCTTCAGGAGCTCAGCAAAGACATGAGCCTGTAGTTTTCTTGTTTATTCTGCTGCTGATCAATTTAGTCTATGTCAAGTCAGTACAACTCGATCTTACGCAACACCCATATTTAAGCTTTATGGCCCTTCATACAACAACAAAATAAATGGGAAAAAATGCAATATAAATATTTAATGTGGATAGGTATTTGTTTCAATTGTAAGTTCGGCATAAATAGTTGACCTGTCTTATTTCTGAGCTTTACTGTTGAAGCTCAACGTTAAAATTGATTTACTTTAGTAGTTAAACATAATATAAAGTGTTTTGTTCTTAAAATAAGAGATTAATAGCCACGTCTAAATCAATTGCCCTTATGAGGTTCTTACGGTCGTTCTCAAGTTACAATGTTTCCAACGGTAATTAAATGCAACAGCAACATGTTGCGATGTTGCATTTACGCGCGTCAGGAGAAAGGATCGCTGTGATTGGACGGCTGATCGAACTTAAAAAACCTCCCCTCCCCCTTCCTTTTGTGGGAATCCCCAACAACAACGTGCTCCGCTTTTGGCCCAAAATATTTTGACTTTTCGGCTGCCTTTATACCACTCTTGAAAGCTCAGCAGTGACTCATCGCTGTCGAACAGCAGTAGCGGGACGTCCAAGGTAGCTATATGATCATATACGTCTCATTTGTTGAAACACGAGAATCCAACCCCTTCATTCTCGTTGAAGAAAGTTTTGCGGCAGTTTGGCTAACGTTACTCGGTCGGATTCCAAAACGTAGGGCTAACGTAATTAGCTAGATATGCTAACATAATGCTCGCTAGCCAACTAAAACTGGTTTTGCGCTTTAATTGTAAGGCGAACCCTTGTTACATCGTCGAAGTTACTCGCTTCCGTACGCATTTTTGTTGATATTGAGATGAAATTTACGAACAGTCGTGAAAGTGCCGACTCATCAGCCAAACTAGCTAGCTTCATTCAGTTTTTGTAGGCCTCTCAATCGGACTAAAATGGACGATGGCTAACGCTAGCAAGATGAAAAACTTTTTTTTTTTGTATTTGAGAGGCTACTTGTAAAATAAGCTGTTTGAGTTTCATTTTAAAATTGTGAAACGAGACGGTTTGTAATGCCATTTGTACAGTTAATTTATTACGCATGGTAACATTGTCAATTGACGTTAATGCTTCATAGTGATAAACCCCCTTATTTTTAACTTTTTGAACCCGCATTTCCGGTGTAGCAGTACAAACGATAATCGACTAATTATTACGGTCATTATCTGTCAAGAAGTCTGATATTTTTATGTTACTATTCTTTTTTATTTCATTTCATTTTATATATCAAATAAGTGTTTTTAGATGTGTGACATTTCATGTGTGCAATCAGTTTGAAATCATTAACGTTACTTGAGGCTCTTGGGCATTGAGGCTATTATAACAACTGTAACTTTTCTGTTAAGCCATCCATCAATGGATTAAGCCATTATTCTGAGACATGCCCTCTGTTCCCTATTTTTCTGTTTTAGGGATTAAATCATTGATCTGTGAATACTAAAATGCTGGCAAATGAATTGTTAAAAAAAAGATAGTTGCCAGAAATGACACTCTAAATTACTTAAATAATTTAGTTTTACTTTGGTAAATAGATTTTTGCTAAACTGTAGATTGTATAAATTCAGATAATACATACCTCATTAGTCTAATAGAAGATCTTTTCATCTGTTGATCCCTACAGCGCGGGCATCTTGGCCTCTTCCTCATTTCTCTCAGTCGTAAAAGGAGGGAAATTTAATGATGGAAGAGCAAAGTTTCGATAGCCTGCAACTGAGTCAGAACCTGCCGCTGAGCCAGGACTCCTTCAGAGAGCTGTGGGAGACTGTGTAAGTTTTTCAACAGAGGATATCATTTTAAAAAGATTTTCTTTTTACCATAGGAATAAAGTTATAAAGTTTGTGGATGTTTGTTTTTACAGAGCGACTCCCTCCATCTTCACTATTCCACATCAGTCTGACTTTTTTGCCGAGGCTCAGCAGGGGACTGCTGCGGATGGTGTGCCTCCTGAAACATGGAGGGAGGACGGACAAATAGACATGATGGTAAGCACGCCTGCCCATGCCCTAAAGAGAAAACAAATAAATAAATAACATAAATAACATAAATAAATTGACTTGCTGTACGGAAAAAAGCTTTGTAAAGCTTTAGACTCCCTTGTTTCTTTTCTTTTACAGCTTATTAATGATCAAATACTGACCGAAGGTTTTGATGAGAAACTGTTTGCACTGCCACCGGAAACGTCCACTAGAGATGGTGTAACTCCCCCATCCTCCACCGTCCCAGTCACAACCGACTACCCAGGAGAATATCACTTCCAGCTGCGCTTCCAGCAGTCTGGAACAGCCAAGTCTGTCACTTCCACAGTAAGTTATCACAAGCAGTGCCTCTTTATTGATATCTTGTAATTTTAGACTGACTTGCACACAATTTTCAGTGGTATATGTACCATATAACTTGTTTTAAATCTGTTTCGATTAATGTGTGAAAAATTACTACTTAACAAAATTCCAACAGAATTACACAGAATTTAAATGCCAGGCTACAAAACTTGCTTCAGCTTACCCTGCAACCAGCCGGGGCAAGGAGTAGACTTTGTGGCTTGAGCTCCATCTGGAGAACAAAAGGCATTTTCACAGCTACACAGGCTAGAGGTGGCATCCACTGTTAACTGATTTTTTATCAATCTGTAGTGACTTTTTTACATGCAGAAATTTGCTCCTCTTGTGTATAGTTCCATATCACCAAATTGTATTGAATTTAACTACACGTCTTAAATTTTGGCATTTGGAAACTAAAAAGTTTTACTTGAACAAATTTGCCCAGCGGTCTTTTAAGTTTTTATCACCCACAAAATTATTTTAAGTGTGTAAAACGTTGAAAACATTGTGAATTAACTGCTAAAAGATCTTACCTTCGTCTAGTGTTAAAAGTCCATTCTTTCAAATCACTCTTGTTGGCGTTCATGTGGAATCTTATTCATTCTGACAATTCGCTAAATTTTAAGGTCTAGAGTCAGTTACTGCGCTTGAAGAGCCAATCGTATTAATATGTCCATGGTGACTCACTCAGCAGTGCACTGCAATTGGCCAGTTTAGCTGAAGTTAGGTTGTTCTGCTCTAAAACTCCCGCCCCCAGCAACTTGTGCTCTGGTCTGGGGGAGAGGTGCAGTCTGATGGTAAAGCACAGCTCTGACATGACGGGACATGTTCCTGCCCTGTCTTCCTCTAGCACAGAAAGAGTTAAAAATGGATGAAAGCAAGGTAAAATATTGTCTGTTGATGTTTTCAATCTGGCTTCACCACTTCGGGAAACTTATATAGTAGTTTGCCTTCGGTTCTTTAGAGAAGAAAGAGTAGTTGGACCTTTTTAATTTTTTAAAGAAAGTGTTTGAGTTTTACTCTTTATGTAATGCTATAATATATAAAAAAGATCTCAGACCAGCGCTTGGCATTGAAATCCTCACATGAATTCACAGCTCTGCTTCTCAATAGATAACAACATGTATGACTTTCTCCCTGTGCTTTCTCAGTATTCGGAAATTCTCAACAAGCTGTATTGCCAGCTGGCGAAGACCAGCCCGATCGAGGTGCTCGTGAGCAAGGAGCCTCCTGCGGGTGCTGTCATCAGGGCCACAGCAGTTTACAAGAAGACTGAACATGTGGCCGAAGTGGTCCGCAGATGTCCCCATCACCAGAATGAGGATTGTAAGGAAAATATTTCAGTTGAAAATTCTGCGTATTTTGTCTTTGTTAGAAGAATGTAATTGTGAACATAACAGACCTGAAGTGATCATGATTCTTTTCTTGTCTGTTTTCTTTTCAGCGGCGGAGCACCGCAGCCACCTGATCAGAGTGGAGGGCAGCCAGAGAGCCCAGTATTTTGAAGACCCGCACACCAAGAGGCAGAGTGTGACTGTCCCATACGAGCCACCACAGGTACAAATGCCCTATTGGATCTGTCTTTGGGGGGGGGGGGATACTCCTTCAGCAGCAGTTATTTTTGCTAAATCTCATTTCCGAATGTGCGACCTTCAAGCTTTTTCTAAGTGAGCCTATGGGACCATTCAGGGATATGTCTCCCAAATTGTAAAACTGGCTGATCAGTCAATAAGCAGTTCTAGAAATAGAAATCCTTAGTGGTACATTTACTAATTTGCACAATTATGATCTCATAACTGTGGTGCAATTCATGGAAGTAGCTCTGATGCTCACAAAGAATAAAAGCACATTCTCTGAATGTCAACATAAAATAGTTTTAAAATCTTTGTTTATTTAGACTGTTTTTCTTGGTGCTGTTGCATTCCAACAGCACTGAACAAAACTTGTGATGCTTTTCCTGTTTTAGTTGGGCTCCGAGATGACAACCATCCTGCTGAGCTTTATGTGCAACAGTTCCTGCATGGGGGGCATGAACCGCAGACCTATCCTCACCATCCTCACCCTTGAGACTCCAGAGTAAGTCTGGCTCCTCTTTTACCAGATGTTTTTGGGCAGTGTGAGTTTTTATGTATCCTGTGGGTGTAGAGAAAAGAACTAAATAGAGGACAGTGTATGGACCAGTATGTAAATGTTGTCCCAGTTAATTTGTGTAGCCCAGGAAAGCATTCTGACTCTTACTTCTGTTCCTCTTCCTAGTGGACTTGTTTTAGGCCGGAGGTGCTTTGAGGTGCGTGTCTGTGCATGTCCAGGCAGGGACCGCAAAACCGAGGAGGGCAACAATGCCAAAACGGAGAATGGCACCAAACAAAATAAAAAACGTAGTAAGTTTTAATAGCATTACATTAGATTTCAGTTTTAGCCTCTGCTTGCTGTTTCCGTGCTAACTTCACTTTTGTTGGCTTAGAGAGCACCCCAGCTCCTGACACGACCTCCATGAAGAAGACCAAGTCTGCGTCTAGCACAGAGGAGGAAGAAAAGGACAAGGAGGTGTTTATTCTTCATGTAAGTAATGATGCATAGTGTTTAAAAAGCTTGATATTTTTACAAAATTTCCCATGCTGCTTGATTAGTTTTTTCTTCGCTCCTTGCTCAGGTTCGTGGTCGTGAGCGTTATGAAATGTTGAAGAAAATCAACGATGGTCTGGAGTTGCTGGATAAAGAAGGGTAAGAATTACATCCTGTAAATTTGCATCAAAATGGCTGCTCTTACTGTCAGGGGACTTAACTTCTTATATAATATTTTAAGATTATCTCACCATAATTCATACACTCAGTCTTTCTCTCTTTCATTGTTTAGGCTGTTGTCGAGATTTGTAACCAATGATAATGAACCTGTGTTGTGATCTTTAACTGTTTTTTTGCACGAATTCCACTTGTATGACTTGTAGTCACCTGCCACTAGAGGCCACTGTGTTTAATATTTATCAAAACTTACTTTACAGACAGGTCAGCTGAGGTTAAGATAACATTTATATTAATACACACGCACACACATCAGAGTATCTCAGGACTTGAATATTTTTCATCATGTAAACTGAATATAAAATATTTGGACAAGTGAGCTAATCACCTTGAACAAACGATGTTATGGTCTGTCATGCTTTCTCTCCACAGCAAAACCAAGACCAAAGTGTCAGTGAAACAGGAGAAAGCTCTGCCATCCAGCGGGAAGAGGCTCCTGCAGAGAGGAGAGAGGAGTGACAGCGACTAAGAAGTTGATTGCTTGTGATCATGAGAGCAAATGACGAACCTCTCTCCCTCCAAGCCATCATGTTTATATCAGGTTTTTATTCAACATTAAAACCCCGAACCAAATCCTGCCTCAGTACAACAGAAAACTTGATCCAGTAACTGTACTGCCTGACCGTTTACTGTACAGCAACTTTCCGGTTTTTGACAAATGCTAATGAATAAAGAAAAAAAAGATTCAACAGAGGAGAGCAGTTCATGCTGCAAACAGGTTCTCCTCCTCCACAATACTGTCATTATATTAAAAGGTTCTGTTTAATTGCTTTTTGAGATCTTCACATCAGGTTATCTATACATGGGAAATGAGAGGAATTTTATCAGTGTTATTCTTTTCACTTGATTTTTAATAATTCCATTTTTTATGTTCATGTATACACGGTAGTGCTTTATGATGCATTAAGGCCTTTACACGACAGATTTATAATGAATAAATGGAAGGCTAAATATGCAAATTATTTTCAAAAAAAAGAAAAAGGCATCCGATGCATAAAGGCCTCTAATCGTAGTCCTACTTAGAATTCTTTTCAGCTTTTCAATGGAATTTGTTTTCTATGTCAAAATAGAAATCATAATCTCACATTGGGTTAGAACAGTTAAAGTCAGTCAAATTATTTAGTCACAGCTAAGACAGGATATTTTTGCAAATGATCACGATGTCAAATCCAGTTACTGCCATTTTTGTTGTTGTTGTTGTTGTTTCGTTAAGTCAGGCTTTTAAAGTTTGAATGGAGATTTGCCTCCATGAAATTGCTGATTGCTGTACCATTTTCATCCAGTCTAACTCTGCTTGTGGGTCTCTGCATGGGAAGATCAATCAGCCTAATCGTTAAATTCCAGCTCAGATTTAATATGATATGCAAGCAAATATAAGTGCGCTAAAAATTCTTGGAACAATTATAAGGCCAGATTAAAGGTTACACAAGCTGAACTGAATGTAACGTAGTCAGTGGGGCTTTTTTTTACCCCATTTTGTTTTTATGTTTTTAAAATTAATTTTTTTAACTCTTCTTTCTTTTTTTTTTAACACAAATAGCTGTAGATGGATTTTAGCCCGTTGTATGTATGTCTTTTGAATTGTGATGATTCTGCCTGCAGGGAACATTTATTGTCATATTTTTATTGAAAATTAACAGTAGATTTGGTAGATGAGGGGCTGGCTGGATCACCCCAAGAGCTAATTACCTTGAACAGCTTGTTAGAGACATAGATAAAGAAAAGTGAAACCAATTTTGATAACACAATACACTGCAAATTAGATTTTGTTTCCGTTTTGACCCCCAGCCATGGACCACGTACGTTACTTAACCAGCACTTCAGTTTAATGTGACCATTAATGTTAAAAAAAAAAGAATACCACTTGTTTTATTCACACTGCCACAAAATACGTAAAGGAATTTCTTTGTTTTATTTCTGTGTCATGATAGATTATTTTGGGAACTTAGTTTTATATAAGAGGTATATCTTTCTATATTTTTCACTGTCATTCCTTTTTTCATGGCTTATTTTATACTAATTTGCATTTTGTTACATAAAGCTTGAAGCCAAAATAAATGCATAATGTTAAACTGTGTCCTTGTATTCTGTAAACAGCACACACAAAAATGCACTCAGTCTTTGCTCTCTGCCTCCTGCTAGTTGATCGCACTTTTATTAATAACATCACTTCCTTGTTTTCATTTTAATACTTTGCATAACTGGATGGTGGATGCAAAACAAGAAAAATGTAAAGATGCTCTTGTCTGAAATGAATAGATGCCTGTGTTGCCAGTCAAATATCAGGTTTATCACCTGTATGTGGGTGGAGCAGGTGATTTTGTACATTTAGGTCGCATGAGGATCTGTGGGGTAACTAGTGAGACTTCAGTATTAGGTTCAGTTAATTTAGTTTTGACGCACTTCGTTTGGTTCGTGCCTTTCTTAATTTACTTTACAGGAGCTCTCATTTAGTGAAACATCCACTAGATCCACTGGAATCACAAAATGGGAAAGTTATCTCACATGGAAAAAGTCTGTATTTTAATTTCTTGGGGTAAGTTATTTTATCAGACATTTTCTCAGTGGTATTTACCTGTAACCTGTAACATGCAGCTGTTTTATTTTTTTTTAGCAAACTCTGGATTTTGGTCAGCTAGAAAAGAAAACAAGCAATTTGTGTTTCGTGCTGTTTTTCTATATTTAAAGACTACTAAAGAAAATAGTTAAAGTAGACCTGATCTCAGGGCATCTGCCCGTACAGTGGACTAATCTGTGATCCTCATCATGTGGCTCACATTTTTATGTAAGATAACGTTAAGTAAAGTATTGCTGTGGCACTAAAAACCGAGCCAGCAGTCAGCCTTTGCTGTAACTAATGCCGCTGAGCTTTACAATGAAATTGCCAAAGAAGTTGCTCGCTGTAGGTCACCTCCTCATTGGTCCAGGTACCAATTCGTTTAATCTTATTGTTGCATCCGTATTTGAAACCTGTGATCTTTGTTCTCCGCTCTATATAATCTCCTCAGTTGTGATGCTGATGTACTGCACTGCTGAGCGAGAATATTTCCCTCAGTCGAGGATGCTCACCTGGGATGAAGCGAGAAATCACTGCCAGGTACAACATGAACTCCAGTTTTACACACAAAAAAGTTATTTTCACGAGGTCTCTTTGAGAAATGCAGCTGCACCGTGCTACAGCACTGAAGAGGCTGTAAATTTAAATCAGAGGTGTTTTATTGCATTAAATTATACAGTTATCAAATCAACACTAGACCAGTAAACCATTTTGGTTGTCAGAATGGTTGAGGAATGTTCAATGGACCCCTGCAGCAAATGCTCCCTGAGGTTTGTCTGATAGTCTTTCTTAAATGCATAACTAAACTTTCCGTAAAAAAAACATTCAAAAAACTTAAGGGAACATTCCCTAAAGGTTGCCTGTTTGCTAAGAACTTTGTCCAGAGATATTAATTAGAAAATCATTATCAAATCTCTTTGAGGCCTCTGAGTTGAACATTATTAAGGATTATTAAGGACTGACTGTAGGCTTTCATGTCCTGTCAGGTCTGTTTTAAAGATTTGGTGACATTGACTCCTGAAAACATCCGGACCATTGCCCGGACCATTGCCCAGAACCTCACCTTTGACTACTGGATTGGCCTACGAAAGAACTTCTCCACTAGCATACAAAATATGTCCTGGACCAGCTGGGCCAACGGGGATCCCCTCACCTTTCAGAACTGGTACCCTGGCCGGCCCGTGCCAAAATCATCCCTCTTGAAAAGAGACTGCTGCAGCTGCTCCTGCACATGCCCAGCGAGACCAACCTCCACCATGTTCCCAGGAACCAATAACCCAAAGAAGAAAAGTTTTACAGAACCAAGAAGCAACCAAGACACAGCCACAAGTGCATCCACATTACCGAGGTGGACAACTCCACACGGGACGGGTTCTAGTGACGAGACAGGGACCCCAACATTTGTCTCGAGTGAGCCCATGAATACTATGATCATAGGGTCTACAAACCAAAATGTGACTAGATCTCCTGATGAAACAAGAAACCCATCATCCATCTCAAGTGATCCCATGAGTACCATGACCACAGGATCTACATACCCCTATGGGGCAAGTTCTAGTGGTGAGACAAATACCCCAACATCCGTCTCAAGTGATCCCATGAGTACCATGATCACAGAATCTACAAACCCAAATGGGACAAGTTCTAGTGATGAGACAAATACCACAACATCTGTCACTAATGCATCCATGAATACTATGATCACAGGATCTACAAACCCAAATGTGACTAGATCTCCTGATGAAACAAGCAACTCAACATTTGTCTCGAGTGAGCCCATGAATACCATGATCACAGGATCTACAAACCAAAATGTGACTAGATCTCCTGATGAAACAAGCAACCCAACATCGGTCTCAAGTGAGCCCATGAATAACATGACCACAGGATCTACAAACCAAAATGTGACTAGATCTCCTGATGAAACAAGCAACCCAACATCGGTCTCAAGTGAGCCCA
>JAPZDV010000016.1:9854924-9874261 GCA_029814665.1 Acanthurus lineatus
CTGATGACATTCCCATCAGCTGTAGCTTCATTTTGTTTAATGCAAATCAGCAAATGTTAGCATGCTAACAAGCTGGCACGCCAACAAGCTAACTATAATAGTAAAAACACCACTGCAAAATCAGTCAGATGGGCTGTAACCAAACCAAGAGTTTAACCATTATCTTAACTACCAAAGTGTTGGTATCGTTCCGTCTTCCACATGCAAAATCCTACAGCAGGTTAAGTTGAATGAGAGAGTCTGTGTGGAAACATGGATGATAACTTCATGTTCTTCTTTTGCTTCTCTTTCCCAAATAAGTCTGTCTAACTCAGGGTTTGTTTTAAACCTGTGCCATCATCTTATTGCTTTTTATTCTTACCCTGTCCTATTTTATCAATGTTGCTGCACAGGAATCAGCAAAATGTCCTAAACTGAGACGGCCGATAATTGCCTTCGTCCAGACATTTTCAATCAAGTAACTTTCCTTATTCCCTCTCTTCCTCACAGCGTTTTGTCAAACACAGTGGTGAATCAAACAGAAGTGACAGTCACAGGGCTGACAGAGGGCACCCGGATAATCATCAGCGTCATCGCACTCGTCAATGACACTGTGCAGGGAGATGAAGTGACCATTGTCAGCTACACAGGTGATGCTAGGTTTAAGTTTTTGCAGCTGACTAATAAACCATGAAGCAAAAACTCTGTCCTGGTGTGTTGAATTTCACCATTCTGACTTTGTGACTCCTATGCAGCTCCTGGACCAGTTTCAAACCTTGTTTTGGCCACAGACCATAACTCCCTCAATGCCTCCTGGAACCCTCCAGAAAATAATTACACGGTTTTCACCATCGAACTCATGCTGGACAACAACACTGTTGATAAAAAAGACGTACATGAACAGAGGAAGACCTTTAAAAATCTGAAGGTTGCAGCCAACTACACAGTGATTGTCAACGCTGTTTATGAAGGTCTCCAGGGCCCGTCGGTGAAACGCTCCAAATTCACTTGTGAGTCTCTTTTGGTTAGCATAGCATAGTAACAGTTAAGGTGTTTTGAGACTTCAGCAGACTCTCTATTTGCTGCTTCTTTGTCAGAAATGCATGTGTTGGAACAAACTCACGTTGTTTTGACGAAGAAGTCGGTCAATAAACAGCCTTTCTCCGAGGCTGTTTGTGGCCACCACTTCCTGTTGTGTTTCTCCATTATTCAAAACTGATGTGCTACAAAAATTCCTGAAATTTTTCTGTTGTATATTAAACTTGTGTAGATTAATTTCAACAGTAACCCATGTCATAGCGATGTGTTTTCTTGTGACTGCTTCACATTAAAAACAACCACGTGGTTCTCCAGCTTTATGCTTTTAATGTGAAGCAGCCAAAGGAAAATTGTAGGTTAGCATTAGCATCAAATTTAAACGGCATGTATGATGCTACCAGACTGACCACCTAACAGTGAGACTGATATCAGTGAGGTGCAATTAGCAACACTGTGTGAAGATCATTTTAACGCTGTCAGTGGAAGGTAGTGCTGCTAACAATGAAGCTGCCACAGAGAGAGGTGAAAAATCCTCAGACTGCAAGATTATCTGGTACATCAATGTCTAACATTCTTTTACCTCCATTTTTTTTTTTTTAAGTGCCTTCACCGCCCACTAATGTCCAAGTCAGTTCCTTCGATGAAGAACAAATCACGTTCAAGTGGCGAGCCCCTGACAACTCAGCAACAGTCAAGTACTCTGTCAGTATCACCTCCAGCTTCTGGGGCTACAGCTTTAAAGACACTGTGGATAACAACACCACCTACACTTTCAAAGGCTTGAAGTCGGGGACGAAGTACGACTTTCATGTGCGCACGCTGGCGGATGGGAATTCCAGTGTCCCAGTAAAATTGTCACACTCTACAGGTGAGACACTCAGACCTAAAACACCATACATTTGTTTTTGCATGCTTTAGCCCACCAGCAACAAACTGTGTCTGATTTACTGTCATATTTGTCCATTTTTCTCAATGAGGTCCTGGAGTTTTTTTTAATTATGCAGTCATTGGTTGCAGTTTTAACTGGCAAAGACTTGACACTCTTTGAAAGAAGTGGTTTTTAGTGAATTCAAGGCAGAAATACTTTCTAAAAAATGTTTTAGGCAGCTGTTTGAAAGCATTGGATTTAAGAGCCGTGTGGCTGAGAATGAAACCAAGAAAACAATAGATAGATGTCAGTAAAATATGATAAGCATTGGTAGTTAAACCTGGACCCTGACTAATACTTTTGACAGACCACCGGCCTTGACAAAGCAAACTAAACAAGTTAGCCATTAAAATCACCCAAACCAACATTTATGTTTATTTAAAAAAAATTGATGTATGATACCTGGGCTTAAAATGCCAAAGCAATTAAAGGAAGTTCATGGGAAGTCAATATAATGTGTGTAAATACGTGGTGTCTTTGGAGACAAAACAAAACAAAACAATTTTGCAAACAGCGTCTGACCGCAGTGGATATCATTCGTGCAAATTTCACAGCCTGAATGAATGAATGTGTGCTTCCTCGTTCTAGCTTCCTCTTCACACAGTCTCTGTTTGTTTCTCAGTTGCAGACAAAAGGGAAATCAGCCTGTCTATGTTGTGCTCTTCAGCAGAAGTTCTCCTCTGTGACAAAAACACATCAAAAGAAAGTGTATTGCAGCAGGTACGTCAATCACCACATGGACACAAACAAATCCAGGATTTGAAGGGTTAACACAAGCAAAAAATACTTATGTTATTCCCATAAAACTGTCTTCTTTACTTAAAACAGAATACATGCTACATGTGTGTAGTACTTGTTTGAAGTTAACGGCTCAGTTTTGTGATGAATACAGCTGTTTTTAAAACTATATTTCCATCAACATTCTTATATATTTCTATGTGCTTTGACACAGTTGCGTGCACATTTTGACAACCTGTTTGGGGACAATATTTTCTGGAAACTGGAGCAGCAGGAAAGAGCAAACTAAGGACCAGAGGAACCATCATGTTTGTTTTGTTTATCCTGTTTTTGGTGAAGGCATTTCCTGTATTGGGTTTCTGGAAACATGCTAATGTTAGAAACCTTTTTGTTCAATTAAAAATCAAATCTAAAAGTCTCTGTCTCTGTACAGATCTGTCTGAAAGATGTTGTAAGACACTTAAAATAACAATTGTAGTTTTTGATTGGCAAAAAAAAGCAGCTGTAACAGACCAAGTAAAGACACTGTAGTAAAAGAAGTGCAAACGATGGTTTTAATTTGGTGTTGGGTGATTTTAAATCTAGTAATAATTCTTATAACGTGCACTAACTTTCGTATACTCAAAGTTTTAACATTCTATGATATTGTTTTTGTTTATTTTCATTTTTTTATTATATATTTGGATGTTGTTTTGTGAGGCATATATGGCCTGTTTCCTAATGGAAAAGGAAAAGCCAAAAATTTTAGTCAGCATAACATTAAACGTCATGGTAAGTCAAAGAAGTCAAAAAAAAAAGTACGTTAAATTTCACTTAGTGGATAAAAATAACAAGATGGGAAAATTAACTTACCACAAGCATTTTAGTTTTTATTATGTTTAACTTATTATTCTTTTATTTATCAGGGCTTTCACATGTGTGACTGATGTTGTAACTTAATAAATCAACTAAAAATGGACTGAATGCTTTTGTAATGATGCAGTATTTTCAGAAATCACTTCTTCAGTATATGCTAAACAAAATTTTTCATGTTGCAATGCTCAATAAAAGTTTCCAGCTACACAACGCAGTGACTTGGAGATTATTTGAATATTATTACATGTATAACAATGTTTGTGCAAGGCAGAATACATTTCACTTGTAAATTTTTTAAAAATTTAACTAACATAATGTTTAAAAAAATGACCTAAGGTAAATTATAGAGGTGCACTCCTCATAATGACATTCAAAACACTTTGTACCTTTACTTAAAAAGGGGAGTACTTTGGTTACTTGTGAGAAATAAAAAAACACTCCTCCTTTTTCAAAGTTACAGTAGTTTCAAGGATCCACAAATGTTCATTTTTGCACTTTTTATCAGCTACAAACTTAATTACAGACCAAAGTGATGATCACCTTGACCTGGTGGCTTTGTTTGATAATGAGAAGATAATCAATAGATAACCAGCTGATAGATCAGGTCAGGTCAGTGGATGATGAACACACATACACAGCTACAAAGCTGTTATGTACATCTGCATATTTAACACCTCCAGGGTTGCAGACGATGCTGTATTAAATAGTTATAGCGCTCTGCATATGAAAGCTGTTCGTACACTGCAGCTTCCTCTGTCAAACTTTATTTTTAAGCACAGTAATTAAAGAGAAGGAACAGGAGTGGCCACATTCAGTTCTGGCTGAGTGCATGAGTGGTCTGATAAAAGTGAGCAAGCATCTGAAACAGTTGAAGTAAAAGGACAAGACGCAATAAGGAGCAACATGGATTTGAGAAACCAGGAGGAAACTGCAGGTTAGTGACCAAGATCATCTCCTTCCACAGCCAGTGTGAATAAACTGTACATTTTTTTATCGTGTTTTTGACCTAAATTCAACTGTAGAACTTTCAAAAACATGTTCTCCATGAGTAAAGATTTAAAAAACACCACTGGACATTGTTATCCAGGTATTTAGTCCTTAACAGTGTCACATTCTGCTGAATGTGGCTGAACAACAACAAACAAAACTGCAGGTCTAAGTTCACTTTTCCATTTTTAAGAGAGTGAAAGTAAATATTACTTTATGAAAATATTGCTGTTTTTTTTTTTTTTTTACCATCCCACATGCAGGATGTCAAACCTGTCACCTTACAGTTCGTGTGGTTGTTGCCATGACAACAGTGACCTTGGCCATAGGACTTTTTTTGTGTTTGATGCTATTTGGTGAGTATATATATAAAAAATAATGAATATAAGATGATAGGCTTTACATAAGAATATTTTTCATGTAAACTAATGATTTTCAGTTTATTTTCACAATTTAATTCTATTTCTTAACATTTCACGTCTTACAGAAAGTTTTACTGCATCCTCTACGAGCTGAAACTTAAAGAAAAATGCATTTCAAACAGCATTTATTTGAACTTTAAGGACTTTGGGGGATGATATCCTTGAATAAAAACTCACAAACGTTGACATTCTGTCTAAACATTTCATTTCTTTCTTTTGTTTCATTTTTTACTTCCATTACTGATTTCCTTTTCAGATGATTTAGGTTCCTGTTATTTTCAAGCTGCAAACTCAGGGGCTCAAAGATGAAACCAACACCAGAGTGCAAAGAAGCTGCAGTTCCTCAAATGGCCACCCTTATGCTCAGAAACAAACACGATTACAGCTTTGTTCAAAACATGATTTTAGTCTCTATAACCACATTCTCTGTATATGATATCAAATCATATAATGGCTCAAGTTATACATGAGTAAATGCATGGCGGCTGTGACTGTCTGCGCCTGTTTGACAGGTGCTTCCTCCTCTGCTCCACCATTTCATCTTGAGATGGTCTTTTCCTGTACGATAAACAACAAGATGGCAGAAAAAATAACACTTAGCTGCAAAACTTCTACTCTTCACAAACCAATTAGGATGTGACAGTGTTTCCATATTATATTCAATATACATGCTCTGGGTATTCTTAATGCTAGTTCACTGTCACACTGTAATTTCTTACCGGGGCACTTGAAGGAACAGAGCCATCTTTAACAAACATTATGAGTAACACCATCGTTTTTACAAAAAGTCTACACCCAGTCCTTCCTGAGCAGAAGTCTATTTAACCAGAAAAAGTGAAAACAACAGTTTGTGGATGTTGGGAAGATGTTTTCAGATTAGTATTACCAACAAAAAGCACTTAAAACATCAAAATTAAAAGTTTTCACTATGCAAATGGCCCCTACCAGAGTGTTTAGTGATGTAGACTTCAAGTCCCATCAAGTTATTCCATTAACATTCATCATCTGTCACATGAACAGCAGCACCAGAAGTTAAGCAAACCCCCAAAACCTATGAAACGGAGCTGAGGGAGCAACTGCAGCAGTGCCAGAGAGAGCGCCATGATGTGAAGCTGATGCTCCACTCGGTCACTGAAGGTCATTCACACTCTCTCCTCTGATGCAAACATCTTACATCCTGCAAACGTGACATCTCAGACAGTGTGTGTGCCGTGCTGCTGTCCTGCTCTGTGCAGACTCCAGGTGCAGGTTGTGTCCACGCAGCTGGTTGTGGTGGAGGAGTCGCTGCTACTTCTTCTCAGTGGGCCTGCAGGAAAACCGTCGGTGGGATGAGAGCGCCGAGTTCTGCCGGCGACACAACGGCAGCCTGGCCGTGATCACTGACTCTGCAGAGATGGTAACTTTGACTTAACATAATGTGGAAGGAAGCACAAGATCCTCTACTTTTATACACTGTGCAAATACTCCACCACAAGCAAAAAGAAAATGTTACCTAAAGAGCTTTACAACATATAACTTCCTCTGTCACATAACACAAAGTTGCAAAAGTTACAGAGTGGACAGGAATAGTAATGGAGTGATAAAATTGCATTGTGGCAAAGTAGCAGCATTTCTGTCCTAGAGTGGTTTTGAATTTTCTCAATGTTATTTTCTCCTCAGGAATTTATCCAGGGAGTGATGAGGAAGTTCCCTCAGTTTCCCTTCCTTTGGGTGGGACTGACGGATGCAGAGCAGGAGGGTCATTGGCTGTGGTGGGACGGGTCGGACATCCAGCACTACATGCCGTAAGTTCAGATCCACTGATTCTTATTTAAATGTTGAACATGTGAGTTAAAAGGTGATGATGTGAGAGACAAAAATGAGAAATAAAAATAGAAACTCTGTCCTCTAAATGAATACGTTCCATTCAAATCTAATTTTTTTTAAATGTAATTTGATACTAATTGCTAAAACGCAGGCTGACGGTGGAGTGGGACGCTGATCACAGGGACTGTGCAGACCTGAGGGGGGGTGGGAGTCTCTTCGCTGTCAGCTGTGAGGCGTTTGGACCCTGGATTTGTAAAAAAGACTCCTGACAGGCAGAACTCACATCTACTGATGTTTTATTTCTTCATGGGCTGCGAAAAATCTGACATTTTTCACCTTTTTTATATCAAAAATTTGGAAATTTTTTAAGCTAAACTTGATCAGTTTCTCTATTTTTTGAAGGATACAGAAGCCTTTGAAAGAAGACAAAGTTTCCAAAGACTTTTTAGCTTCAGATTTGTGAGGATCCATGTGAAAATGTAATAATTCTGTTAGACTGTGAGTTTATATGAAAGTGGAATATTTTTATGTGCGTCGATGGAGAATGTGTCCATTCGTCCGCGTCCGCAGATAAATATGAATGTTATAACACACATCTACAATGCAAAGTATCTGTTTTGAATTTTTTTGCAATTAAATGGTAAAATATTCAAACATGTTGTCATTTATTGAGTCACATCACGCAGACCTGTTCCACAGAAATGCAGTTTATCATAAATAAACCATGCTGATATTCCCGCAGTCTGATGCAGCTTTTCATTCGTAGAAGACTGGACTGCTGTTGAACCAGCACATCTGTTCCTCTCTGTTTTGATCTTTGCACTTTTTTATGATCTCTGAGACGACAATGCAAACTTTGTACAGATGCAAAATCCTTTTGACTTCCCGCCAGCAGCTGCACATTTACCATCAGGGAAAAACAGCCTGTTTTTCTTTATTTCTTTACTCTTCTTTTGGTGTTTTGAAGGTCTTACTGTCACTTAAATACATTTATTGAAAGGTCTATACTGTGAATCTGATATTTTAAAGTGAATAAAAATAGTTTAATTTGTAAAATACTTCAGTTACTGTTTAATGTTATTCTTAAAACCCCCCAAAACTGTGTTAAGTATCTCAAATTATAATATAATAGAAACAAAAGTCACATGATTTCTTTGTCTCAACATGATCTACCCACATTTGCTGCAATTTGCCACATGTATGTGTTTATTTAGACCTATGTAACATTTAATGTCTCGTACAACTGCGTATTTTTTGCATTGACACACATAGTAATTAATGTGTTTTCAGTGAGCATCAATATATCATCTCAAGTATTTAACCGTCTTTTGTAAACACCAGGAAAACAGTAAACTTGGGAACGTGTGCTGACAAAAAATTAAAAATAGAAATAAATAAATAAATCAAACCACTTTCTCTAAAAGGAGAACTTTCAGGTTTATTTTTGAAATGCAGGCAAGTCTGTGACACTAAAACAAATGTAAAAAAAAAAATCCAAACTCATTTATCTAAAGTTTATATCTCTTCATATCTTTATAATCTCACCAGAAGAAACTTGCATATATAAAAGTGGCATCACATCTCTGATTCTACCAAATCCAAAACAAGCTACAGGCTGCTCGGTCAGCTCGGTACCTTACAAATATGTACAAGTTAACACGTATAAAAAAGTGAGATGTGTCTTGTTTCAGACGTTGTCTGTTTGTCAGATGTGCAGCTTGAAATGTTCAGTTCCAGTTCTTGAAGAACTGCTTGAAGATGATGGTCTCCTTCCCCTGCGGCAGGATCTCCACCTGCAGGGCATCAAAGAAGCATCAGCAAACGTTAATGTGTTGATGACTGACATCTGCACGTGATCTTTTAAAATCATAACATGAACGAGGCCAGACTTGTACCTGAGTTTTCATCCTTGGATAGCTCATTTGGTCGATGAACTTGTCTGCCATCTGAAGGGCCACCTGCTTCTCCTCAGCGTTTGCGCCGTTACCTGACAGTCAGACAATCCAAAAACATTTATATTCGCCCCTTTAAGAGATTAAGAATATCGCTAATTCTGCTCAAAAGCAGGATCATTGTTAAGTTGTTTATAGATGCTTGTTAGCTGAAAGTTTCTCTTTCTGGTGTCCACAAGAGGAAAAAACTACAGAAGATATTTAAGTATTAAGGAGTGAAAAAAACACATATACACGTGCAAATGCATGCATACATTAAAACAGGGTTAAGAGATTCGTATAGAATAAAAATAAAGGTGAAAAATTATCTTGTAACACATTCAACAGTCTGCAGGAGTTTATGATTACAGAGTTCACCCTTTTGACCAAAAAGAGGGATTTTTAGATATTTTAATTTCTATATTTTAATTATTCAGTCATCCAATCAATTGTATTTTATTGTATTGTGTTTTTATAAATTTGGTTTCCTAATGTAAAGGTGTAAATGCTGTTTCAAAGCAATTCTGAGGCATTTATTTATTTATTACTATGTTTTTTTTCTAGCTCTTTTCACATTTTTTATTGATAATGTGAATGGTAAAGCAAGATTAAAAAAAAAAAACAAATAGCATGTACTTCATAATGAATAGTGAAATCATATGTAGACAGTACTGGGATGTGCAGTAAATATAAACAACGCTGCTGTTCTTTAAGAAATGCTTGACCATTATATTTCACAACACTCATTAAAATTTGATCCAGTTAGATACTGAATATCACCAGCATGTAACAACTATCACTTTCCTCGGTTTGTGTTTCAGGCGGGATGAGTTTGCTGGTTCAGGGTCAAGCAGCATTTCCTCACCTTTCCATACAAAGATCTTTCCATTGGCGCCGTTGTCCAGGATGAAGCAGTCATCTCGGATCAGCAGCTCCTTACCAAACGGGCTCTTCTCCGACACTTTGGTCAATGACATGGAACCGGTGGCATCAGACACCTGTGGGGGGAAATGAACACAGTTTGTTTTTGCTATATTTATTTAAAAAATCAGGTATAAATAGTTTTTTGGATGGCCTGTGTTGCTCTTAAAGCTCTGCAGATGAAGTGACCTTGTAGAGGGAGGCAGAGTTGGAAACGTCTGCTTTGCTGTCCTCTTCTGACGTGCTCTCTGCCAGCGCCGGCATCTGACCCAGGACCTGCTCAGCAACAAAACAGGAAGCTCAGAAAACAAAAACACCACAGGATTTCCCCTCATTGATTCTTATTTTTTGCAGGCATGCACTAACTTGGGATTTTTGTGCTTATTCAGTGTCTTGCTGAGGGTGAGATTATGATCAAAAGGCTAATTTTCAAGCCACAGAGAGCAGATATTAGCTTAGCTTAGCATAAAAACTGGAAACATGGGCAAACAGCTAGCCTTTCTCTGCCCAAATGTGACAAAATCCACTTACCAGCACCTTTAAAGATTAATAGTTAACAATTTACATCTTGCTTGTGCAATCTGCTTCACATTTAGCAAACATATATCACATTGGTTACAGTCTAATCATCTAACTCTAAGCAGGAAAGTCTTTATGTGCTTTACTTAAAATGTCAAATTGTTCCTTTAACATTATTCATTTTTTCCTATCAATAGGTTATTTTTGTCTTAGACCATCTTAATCTCTTTGTATGTTTTCTGAAAAAACAGTTTCACATAGGAGATGAAATGCAGTTTACTGACACATACTAGTATAATTTAATAAAAGGTTGCATTTACCTTGAGCATCTCCTCTGGCTCCTCCCCCTCACTGATGTCAACAATTTTGGCTTTCCCGTGTCTGTCCGTGTCACGAATCAGTGAGGCAATCTCGCGTACCTTCTGCTTCTCGAAGATGTTGGCCTGCGACCCGATCCATGACACGATGGTCTGAGGGGCAAAGAAACACCTCAGGTCACTAAAGTCACGTTCAGCTCATGCCGTCTGCAGTTTTTTTTTTTAAAAAAGGCCAAAATATTCACCTCTCCAAGATCGAGGATGAAGCAGTCTCCTTTGTTGAAGCTGCTCCAGGACAGCTCCACCTCCTTGGCACGGATGTTGCGTTTTCCTTTGATCTGGTACAACCTGTGCACCGTCCCGGAGTCCTGAGGCCTCCTGAAGCCCGACTCCACTCCGCCCTCCTGCCAGAGAAATGGGACGCTCGTTTTTAGACTCATTTGACTAGACTCAACTTTGACTTTGCATTTTGGGCAAAATGTGGAATCACTGCAATTTGGCACAAAAGCAAGAATATTCAGAATATTCATATGAAATACAACAAACAGGATTCATCCAGGGATTAAAAGGAGGCTGGAATCAGCTCTGCCCCCTCCTCACCTTGTAGCTGACCCCTCTGGGAAAGAGAACCATGAACTCCGGGGTCTCGTAGCCCTGAACATGCCTGTGCTGGACGGGTTCACCGCCCAGGAAGTTGTCCAGCTGGGTGGCCAGCATGGCACACGCCACCTGCTCATCCCGAGACGACTTCTCACCTGAAATATCAAGCGAAAGCAGACAGACGGAACAAAGAATAAGGAAATAAAGGTCAAAGAGGTTAAAATGTCACAATATGATGAACTTAAGAGCTGCTGACAGCATTTATGGACACAAAGAGACGAGAGGCACAAAAAACCACAACACTGGGGTCATGGATTGTAAACAAGAGGAGGAGGGTTCAGAGATCCCTCTCCGAGCTGTGACAATCAGCTTAGTGTTACCTAAGCACCGGATACTGGAAACAACGGCCACATTTGAGTACTGTAACAGCCCTCCTGCATTTTTAATGGACCCCTCGCTCAAAAACCATCCCGGTTTCCCTTCTTTCCCTCTCATCATCCAGCCTCTCCATCCAGCTTCTCCTCACACAATGATGCAGCAGGTCAGCGCTGTGTCTCATGTGTCATCACCATTAGTGGAGGGGGGTTATTAGCTTTTCAGCTGCAGCACAGGGCCAGGAGGAGGTGTGTAGTAAGCCCCGGACAATGGTTAGCGGAGTAAAATAGAAACAGGAGAAGTATCTGTTTTCTTTTGCACATCTAAGTGTAAAGATGACATGACAGTTTCCAGAATATAGTGTGGTATCATTTTGCTTTGCATGTTGTCATCTACATGTGTCTATCAGCACACTGACCTCATCTTTTTCCTATCGTTGACCCCTTTGTTGTGTTTGGATATCCAGGTATTTTACTTTGGTAAAAACAGTGATTCTGATGTGCAAACTGATCCTGATTCAGCCTGAAATTTAAACTGAGCTGACATTTTGTTTAAACTCTTTTCTCAGTTTGACATCATATTTATGTGAGATCTTGTTTTTTTTCAGGAGCTTTGTTTTGTTTTACCATAACCAGTCAAAAGAGAGCGACATATCTGTCCTGCTTAACTAAATTTCAGTAGAAATAAGAAAATGTTGCTATAGAGACCAACACTTTTTTTTATTTACCAGGCTGCAAACATGTTTTTCTGCTTAGGAAGGAATTTTAATATGTGACTCTATGAGGACTGTTGTGCTTTTAGAGCCTCAAGTGGCCATTTGAGGAACTGCAGCTTAGGCGCTTAGCTTCATTTTTTTTAATTCTGGGAGGCTGATCTTCAGATTTTTGACTTGCAAAAAACTTTTCCTATTATTTACAGTTTTTTGCTGGATTTCTGTAGCCGTATTTTTTTCTTTTTTGGCCCTGCTGTATGAAGAGGATGTCCCAGTTTTAATCTCTCCTACCGATCTCTGATTGGCTGGTTCCTTTCATCACAAAGTAAGCAGACTGGGCTTAACATCAGACCCATCTGAAAAACTACAAAACAAAAGGGATGCAAGTCAGTAAGGAAATTATCTATCTTCTCCTTTGGCCATTGTTTTGTTTATCTTCCTCCTTTTACTGGGTTTCAAATAGAAGTCATTATTGCTTTTCACCCTACTAAATAATTCACATTGACTTGATTAAATATTAGAGGTCTGACATTACTGATTGATTTTTTTATTGATTAAAATGCAATTGCTGTAAATTTAATTCACTCTCAGACACATTGGAAGTCTGCTGAGTGAACAAAACGCTTTGGTCTTGAGTCAGATTGTGTAACTGAATGCTACATTGTGCTGTCGTTTCCTAAGGAGTTACATGCTGCAGCACATTTAATACGACTACTCTTTTGTTTAAAGGGAAGCTTATGATTAAATCAACTCCTGATATCATTAAAAAAGATCCCTTTCTCTCACATGAGGCAACATTTTTCTCACCATGACATCAGTCTTTTTGTGTAACCCAGATGTTTCTTCAGTCTCTCACCTATCCACATGTGGAGGTCGGTTCCCTGGTCGCCGCGGTTGTCCAGCACCAGGTAGGAGTCCCCGTTGTAAAAGGCTCCCACCAGGGAGGGATCCAACAGGACTGCCTTCATCTTCTCCACCCTCCACACCCGGAGGCCCGGCTCCCGGATCTCTGGACCGAACTGACCTGGTGCTGCCTTGAAGGGGAGCATACTGCAAGAAGAAGAGTGAAGAAAAAGACCAATAAGACAAAAATTAAAAATAAAAAATATAGGCAGACTTTGAAAAAAAGTAGGGAAAGCAAACCAGAATAAACCCGAAATATGTTTTTTTTAACAGGATTATCAGACATTTTGCGTCATACACAGGAGCAAAATTACACAAATCGTTTTTTACACAAATCTTTCACAGAAAGAGGGGAAGTAGGCTTAAAAAAAGGAAGTGTGTAGAAGCAGTTGTGTCACTGTCTCCATGTGGGAATGGATGCTCTGCTTTGGTCGGAGTAAAGAGAAGTAAGAGAAGAAGAAGAACCCACAAGGTACCAGCTACATACAGTAAGGGAAGTGCCCTCTTAGACACGAACAGAAGACTTGACCAGTTTTTTAAACTTTCTTCCTGAAAAGAGGAAATTTGACTTTGCGTTTAAATGCAAACAGTAGAACTCAACGCAGAGGCCTCGAAACCACAAATACTTTCAGAGAGACACAATAGAGGATGTGGTTGACGTGATGAGCGCTATTACACTTAGACTTGACACATAATGAAGGGTTGTGTTGCTGCCTGACGACCTCGACTACATTACATCACTATCAGGCAACACAACACCGAGCAGGACACACTCACACAACATCAGCGTCGATGCACAGAGCCGGGCGTGGCTGCATGCAAGTTAGATCATGTCACAGGTGAGAACGAGCCAGGTACGGACCCGGCTGAGTCACTCTAATGTAAACCTCTGACTGTCTGTTTGTTTTCCCATCATGCTTTGCAAGAAGGAGAAAAAATATCAGCGGTTTTGGATGTTAATGTTAGTGCGTCACCCAACCACAGCTCGGTCTCTTCCTGTCTTCTCGTGCCTCGCTGTGCTCTAGTTTGTGTGACTGAGACCACACTGCAAAAAAATTTAAATACATTCACTGTTCACTGTTTGGCCCCTCTATGAAAAATTTAATGTAATGATTTTTAGGGTTTAAAAACATGCAGAAGCTCCATGAATACACCTTTAAAACTAAACCATATATGAAGAACAGAAAGATGGTAAACCTGTCAGAAAAAGAGGAAACCACGTATGTTAAGTTGACCACATACGTCAGACCAACTGCAACCAAAAGCAAACGTCCAAATCTAATGTTCACACTGATGTAAAAAGGAAAATATGTTCAAGAAGCTCCCTAACAGCATGAAATTCAACTTAAAAATGACCAGAATGTTTCACTGAACATCACAACTTTTTCTGAATGTCGTATTAATCACACAAGTTTAACTTAAGTGTCTCCAATAAACTGGCAGCCTTTTTTACTTTTTTAATGAGAAAAAGTCCAAAACTAAAGATTTAATGTACAGTGATATGAATTAAGTTATCAAATGCACAATTAACATGTTTGAATCAGTGGTTTATTAAACATATTGGCTTACATAAATCATGAAACATGAACCCAATTTTTAGAAGTTGAAATAAAATATCTTTATTCAATATTCACTTGTAAGCTTTTTGCTTGAGATTTCAACAGTCACCACATCTCAGGGTCTTTCTTAGCAGATAGAAATTACTCAGTTACATTAATTACATAATAAAGTAAAGTTATTGTGAAATTTAAGTGTTTCTTGCTGTTTTTAGGTGACTTTGGTGTGATGATCTGAGCTTTATCAAATGAGGAAGACTCAGAAAACAATCCAAGTTTAAGTGAGTTTAGATTATTTTTTTATTTTCGAGTTCTGTTTTTAAGATAAAGAATGAGCTTCACAGCTAAAACAATCGTTTTCTGACAAAGAAAACCCGACTTTATTCGAGATTCTCCTGCTGGATGTTTTCCCCCTGAGCTTCCAGCTCTCAAACATGATTTTCCTCAGCAGAGTGACACAACTCAGCTCATCATATGATCTAAATAACATGATAAAACTGGAGTTTGCTCAACTGTTGGGTAACTTGGGTCACAGGATTAACTAAACTAACTCTACCTACTGAGGAAGATCATGAAATGAAAATACAAGTAAGCAGCCATTAAGTTAATATTATACTTTGTCTGACTTTTGTTTATAGTCTAGATTGAAATTTTCCCAAATTTTCAGTCTGAATATTCGATATTTGTCTTAAAGATAGAATATTTAATTATGAGTCATCTGTTGTAATATCATAGTGTTTTATGTTTGCAGCTTCTAACCTCTGCAGATAATCAGAGGGCTTTTCCTGGATGATAACAAGCAAACATTTAAAACCTTATCAGACTCATGTTTAAGTTGAGGTTTCCTCTATGATAAGAAAAAGCCCTGCAGCCTCACGGAGGTTAGGACGCTTCTGAAATTAAAGCTGCATTACATACTTATACATCAACATATGTCGAGTAAATGCTACATTCTCCTATGAGTAGCATATGTTTCATTTAGCTGCCAGTCAGGCGCCAAAAGGCAACCATGACTGATAAAAGAGGACTGAAAAACAAACAATCAGCATGATTACAGCAATTAAAGTCAAGCGAAGACGCTGATCCAACATGTGAGAGACTGTGGCTGACTCTGCTATGTTATCTGTTAAAGAAATCACTTAATATGCAGCAGAAAAAAGCTGAGACTATTAGCGCTGATCGACACTGTGATCTGTCAAACAGGATGTCAGCAGCAGCTCTGCCCCTTTCTGTTGAAGGGGTGAAACATAGTTTTGCGCTTCGATCAGTCTCTGCGCTTAAAATACGACTTAAACTCTGCATCATTTTGGTGAGTTGTGATCAGTAAACTGATGCAAAACAAAAACCGGATAGGGAGGGTGTTACTGCAGCAGATGATGGTAGAAAATTCAAAAAGTGGAGGAGGCAAGGGAGCGAGGAAGAAGAGAAAGGGCCAGAGGCAGCTCATGCAGGGGCCCCGGGTTAAAGTTACAATGCTTGGACAGCCACTCCAAGAGTAAATAAGGAGGCAGAGAAAAAAGCCCGATCCACTTAACTGTATGATCTCCTCTGGTACCTCCGACATGCTGTCTGACTCCGACTCCATTCTCCGTGTCCACTGGAGTGTGTGTGCGTGTGTGTGTGTGTGTATGTGTGTGTGTGTGAGAGAGAGGTTGTAAGGTATCGAGAGGTCTGGTGAGGAGGAGTGCTTGCACTCACCTGGCCTGGTTAGCTTATATGTGGGAGGTAACAGGAGCCGGCGTGATGAAAGCCTACCTGCGCCTGAGGATAGGACGCTGTGTGTGGGGGGGGAGAGGAGAGTCGGGTTCCTGGTTCCTGGCTAAAGCTAAACACCAAGTGGATGATTACTGGGAGAGCAAAGTGCTCTCCTCCATCTATCCACTCTTTCCCTTCTCTCCCGACTGCAGCTCCTTCCCCTCCTCCATTATTCTCTCCCTACACAGCCTCCTTTTTGTGCAAAGGGCAATGAAAAATGTTATAGACACCAGTTTTCACTATTTCTTTCCTCCAGTAGAAGCATATCTAGGAATTATAAACCTGAGGAAGCAGAAAAAACCCCTTCCTCTTTTTTTTCAGCCTCACACCGCCTTACTCATGCATTATAAGCAATTAAATGTAAGAACTCAAAATGCATTTTGTCTGCAGTTGAGGATGTTTACGGATGAAATAAACAAATCCAGTGATCCCACACTTCTATATGTCATCAATTAAGTTTTTTTGTTTTCTTTTATTTTGAAAGTGAGACCTCTAGAGGAAAAAAAAATAATGTACAATTAGCTCAGCCTTGTATAGAAATTCATTTGCCATTTAAAAGCAGTTTTTATAATATCATGCGCATGAATTAAGGTGGTATTAGTTTGCAAAGATTTAAGAGTGAGATAAACGTTATGAAAACCTACAAATTTCATCTTTTAAAATCAATCTTGTTAGGCAATTTATGGGCCATCTTAAATTTGGCAGCTCTTTGTAGTCAGTAATAATCCTAAAATTAGTTGCATATTGGCCAATCAGGGGAAAGATGTGAGTATAATATCCTAAATGTGAGATCTTCTCATTGTCCTATCATTTTCCACCCTGAAGCTAGTTATTCACTGCATCAGTGGGGGGCATTAAGGATATAATTTTAAAGAGAGCACTGATTTAAAATTACATTTAATCCCATTAATCTCTCTAATCCAGTTCTGGGCGTTTTCAGCAGACGAAACGGTGAAAGAAGAGAAGAAAATAACTCTTGATGTCAGCGAAGGGAAGGACATTAACAGATAGAAATCTGCCCTTTTGGCCTCAATGACTGGTGGGGTCAGTCGTGTGTGGTTAAACGGAGGAGACATGGACATGGAAAGAGAGAAGGGGGGGACGGAGTGGACGGAGGGGGTTCAGATGGAGACACAGGGTCAGAGATAGGCTACAGGGGTCACTGACTCCATCAGCCATTCATGCGCTGATAACCAGACAGAAATATGAGAGCAGACAATAAGCAGGCGGGTCAGAGCGGCAGGCGTGGAGAGATCTGAGAGCAACACCGAGTGTATACAGTGTGTGTGTGAGTGTGTGTGTGTGTGTGTGAGTGTGTATGGCTCGCTGCATTGTATGTTTATGAGATAAGGAAGCTGAAATCAAGACAGCGTGAAGCAGACAGGGAGAAATATGAGAGCAGACAGTAAAGAGGAAGGAGAAGTGTGTGATTTCTCATATTGAATGTGAAATCACACTTTTACAGCTGTTAAACCTGTTTTTAACCTGTTCAACACTTTCCTGAACCAACGCACAAGATCTGAGGCCGTTACCTCTTTAAAACCCCACCCTAACTTCAAGGAAGTAAAGAAATAGCAGCAGATAAACCAAGATGAAGTGTAGGAAGTGAGACACACACACAGGCTTGGAAAGGGAAAGAAAAAGTTTAAGGTTTTCCCCCACAGACAAAACAGAAGAAATGCAGAGTTTGAATGGAAACATGGATGTTAGAGAGACTAAAAACCAGACACTGAAGAATCACTGTCCCATTGTGAGATTCCTCGGCTGATTTCAGGAGAAGGAATGTCATGAGCAAACAGAGAAACAGAGTGTGGGAGGGAAAAGGTTGTGTTGGAAAGACAAAGAAAAGCAAAATAAAAGTGAAGTTCTGAGAGAAAAGAGAACAAATCAGACTCTGCAGCAAAATGTGCAAACAAAAGTTTCTGTAAAAAATAAAACACTTACCTGAGAGATAAAGTTGGGTGGTGCAACAAAACACGTCTGAGCAGAGAGTGAAGAGAGGAGCAATCATGCGAGGAGCAACAAGTCGCTAGACACACAACTTCTTTCTCTCTCTCTCTCTTTCATACACACCCACACACTCATATAGGAGATATTTCCTGCCTGTGTCTGCGGCGGTCTTAGCCCAGCCCTCTGACTCAGCCGCACAGCTGCAGCAGCGGCAGAAAGTGAGGAAACTTGATTGAATCAGGAGCTGAAATGCAAAACAAGGCTAACCGGACAAAACCATTGTAAGTGTGATAAAACTGATCCAACAGATGTTTTTTAGACTCAAATTTCTTTAAAAAATACAAAAGTTTGATGATACAGAAACACAAAATTACAAAAAAAGTTCATTCATTACAGCCGTCCTTTAGATCTCTACGATAGTGAAGAGTAATTAAGTACATTTACCGTACTCAAGTGTAGTTTTGCACTTAACATGTATATTTCCACTTTGTAATACTTGACTTCTCAACACTTTCATAGGAAAATATTGCACTTATAACTCTAATGCATGTATCTGACAACTGCAGTTATCTGTTACTAACCTGAAAGTTTATTATATGAACAGTTAAATCAGTGGATCCAAAGCTTTTTTTGCTTGTGACATTTAAAATAAAAGTCAGTGTCTAGTTCCTCCTGACATGACTTGGTTGTGTCATTTGTTGATTTGTTGGCAGTTTCACCCTAAACATTTCCCCTCTTAACTTCTCACATGGTTTTATTTAAACAGATATAAGATAAATTGCAGGTCAGTCAGAAAACAAAGCTAAAATAAGAGTCATGACTCCTCAGATTTAACTAACTTAAAGTAGCTTTGAGCGGCTCCAACTCAACAGTAAACTACAGCTCACATGCTAACTCTGATACTTTAAATATGTTCTAGCTAATATTTCTGTATGTTTACATAAGTATAATCTTGAATATTGGACTTTTACTTATAACAGAGTATTTTATGTTACTGTATTGGTACTTTTACTTGTGTGAAAGATCTGATTACAAAGTTAGTGGC
>JAPZDV010000016.1:9879832-9891916 GCA_029814665.1 Acanthurus lineatus
ATGTCATTTTGACAGAGAGATAAGAGTCAAAATTAAAAAGCTTTATTAAAAATATTATTACATTATAAAAAACTAAATCCTAAAAGAAAGATTTCTGCAGTGTCTAACCTGGAGATGGGATGTAGGGGCTGGCCGGTCCTGGAGATCCTGGAGACCCAGGAGTGGGAGACCAGGCTGGGGAGTAGCCTGGAGAGAAGCCACTCGCATCTGATGCTGCACTGGGAGAGAAACCTGCTGCTCCAGGTGTCATGCCGCTTCCTGAAGGCAAAAAAATAAAGGAAGAACTTAGTAAATGACACACAAAAAGAGAGCCGAAAGAAGATAGCACAGACAAAACAAACAGAGCAGGCACTCACCAACACTGGGCGACCAGGCACCATAAGCCGGTGTTGCTCCTGTGTTCCAGGGGGTCATGGCAGGTGACATACCACTCATGGGACTCGGCACCGTTCCGAAGAACATGCCAGTGGCTGCAAATAGAGAACATAAGTATCATATCTCTTGCACTATATTTACTATAAAAACAATTCTGCTACATATCCGATGAACTTCTCTGCACTTACGTCCAGCCACGCTGATGCCAGGTATGTTTGTTGGGATCTCCATGCCATATTTACACTTCTCAGCATCCAGAAGCAGGTCAAAGCATCCTGTACCTGCTGGAGCCAGCTGGCCAAGCATGATGTTCTCTGACACGCCTTTCATGGGGTCACTCTCACCGTGAGAGGACGCCTCCATCAGGACATCCACCTGGAGGGGGAAATACAATAAATAGAAATACAGTTATTAATAGCAACAAGACTGGAGTCATTCTGTTGTTAGTTTAGACTGTAACTATTCAGTCAGAGTATTGCCTCACCGTCTCCTCAAAGGAACACTTCATGAGCGGTCCTGTGTCCTGACGGTTGATGCCGTGACGTGTGATGGCCATCAAGTGGCCGCGGCACGTCATGGTGTCGCAGAGCAGAGCCAAGTGACGGTAGTTGACGTAGGAACCGTCAAAGGAGATGACATGGTACAACTCCCTCTCCAAAGCCTTTCGCACTGCCTCAATTCCAAGCACCTAAGCAAAGGAGAGGGTGGAGGGAGAAAATGAATATCTTTTCAAATCTGATGTAATTTTCCTGTTGAGAAAAAAAACATTTTTATGCTTTCTTACTGTAAAGATCTCCACAATGTCGTTGGAGGTGGTCCTGACGGGATCCACGTCCTTCTCGCTGAGGACCCTCATGAGGCTCACTCCGTCTGTCTCAAGGATCCACTCCTGCAGGGCCTTGAACTCACCGTCCTCAGTGATGATGATCTTCTTCTTATTATCAGTCTGGGGCAAGTGCATGTACACCTGGAGGAGAAGAGTGTGACCTTTGACTTATCGCCACAGGCAGGTGTTTGCTTTTGCAACTGAAGATGAGTTCTTTTGAGACCAGCAGTGATCTCGCAGAAGAAAAAGACTGCGAGTGAATGCTAATAATGTGGTGTGTGTGTGTGTGTGTGTGAGTGTGTTCATTCTGTTACCTTGCTGATCTGCTCGATGCCTTGCAGGGTCATGTCTGTCAGCATGTTGGACTCGATGCACCTCAAGAACACATCATCATCCATTTTGTCCACCACCTCCTCGTCCTTGTAGAGGAAGATACAGTTAATAATGATCAGTGTGAAAATTGACAACAGTGTGTCTATTATTATTGAGTTTTATATCAATGCTCACCTCTTGGAACTTGTTCTCATCGCTGTTCATGATTCTGATTCGCAGAACGAGCTTCTCAGCGTTGTCGTCGTTGAAGATACAGTTCAGATCATCTCCAAAACCTTGCAAAAAAAATTTAAAGAAGTGTTTAGAGGAAAACGACCTCGTGTCTGTTAAACTATGAACAAGAGCGAGTGCTCACAACTAACCTGCGTTGATCTTCTCTGCAATCTGCTCCATAGTCAGCTTGCGGTCAGTCATGTGTTTGCGGTCGAGCTCGATACGCAGCAGCCACGGTGAAATGCGCGTCACGTCAAAGTCGGGCATCTCATAGTAGACGTTCACCCACTCCTGGTCCTCAGCCACCACTGTGTTCTGAGGGTTGGGGTCGTAGTAGATGGCAGTGTTGGCCGTCACCTTTGTTTAAAAAAAAATGAGAGAATTTTGAGTCACCGTTTCTAAATTAGAATGAAAAACTCACAAACTGTCATACTGCTCCCTCTCACCTTTCTCAGCGTGGTGTGCTCCAGCCTACAGAGGATGTCTTTGGCCCTCTCAGCGTCACGTGCTGCCTGACCCAGCAGGAAAACAGTCAGCGAGGGGGTTTTGGGCCTCTTGGAGATGTTGATCAACTCCTTTAGACGAGGCACACCCAGTGTTACGTTCTTGGCTGACACACCGGCGTAGTGGAAAGTGTTGAGGGTCATCTGGGTGGCTGGCTCTCCAAGTGACTGAGCAGCCAGGGCGCCAACCATCTCACCCGGGTGGGCCTGGAAACAGACGAATGTGGGAAATAGAATTAAATATCTTAAAAGTTAAATGTTTTACAGTCTAGTAGACGCCTGACAGCTCTTACACGATTGATAAATTAAACAATGCGTTGAACTTACAATAGACTGGTTAAATTTGGTCTCGATCTCTCCAAGCAGCCAGTCGAAAGCCTCAGTGGAAAGGCGGAACTCCTCCGTCATGCGTTTGGAGCACAAAGTGGAGCGGAGGTGGATGTTGAAGAGCAGAGTGGCGTTCTGCTGGGCCTGTCTGCTCAGGGGGTCATCGCCATTCACAATCACCAGCTTCTTACTCAGCTCATGAACACCTGCAAATCAAAAATACACACACAGAGAAATTATTGCGATTCTACATCTATGCTTTTTTTCCACATGGATCAAAAGATCCCGTAACCAATATTAGTGAATAAACTGCCTGTGTGGCAACTAGGATGTGTGAGTTCTCACTGTTGTTTTATTTTTACAGTGAAAGTTTAAAAGGGCTTTTGGTTTTGAGCTTACCCTCAACAACCCTCAGAGGATTGAGATCTGTTGGAGTTCGAGTGTTGATGCGGAAGATCTTCTGAGCGTTCCAAATCATTCTGGCCAGGTTGCATGGCAGCACCACCTGCAGGTGAGGAGGAACATCTCTGCATGTGAGTACTTTTTTTTATTTCACTTGGCAAACCAAGAGGATATTAAAGAGCGGTGTGTATTCAAATGTGCCCACGCACCTTACTGTCCCCGGTGGGGAAAATAGCTCGGAGGATCTCCCTGTCCTCCTTCATCTTGTCAAACTCCCTCTCCAAGGAACTCTGCACATGGGCATTGGTCAGCACGTCTTTAACAACGTCCTCCTGCAGCATTCGCCTCAGTGCTCTCTCGTTGGTGCAATCAAACTTGAACCTAGACAGATCAGACAAAATGAAAAATGAAATCTAAGTGTTTCTTCAGAATAACACTTAGGCTTAACACTTATATAAAAATATAAAACACACTGCTCTAACTCTGAGCATATACATGGGTTGGTGACTTACTTCTTCTCAAAGGCTTTGTGTGAGGGTTTAAGCGTTGCCACGTTTTGGAACTCGACGTTCTCTCCTGCCAGGCCGTCCTCACCGTATCGCAGCTGAACCACCTGGTTGATGGAGTTACGCACGGTGCCGTCGTACTTCACCATCACAGACTCCATGGATTTGATCAGTCGACGCTGGATGTAACCTGACGGGTTTAAACCGATTTACTAGTAAGAAACCAACACTCTTTTATTGTTTGTCAGTCCATTTAAATGCTTTTTGTGTCTGTGTTACCAGCTGCCTGCACTTACCAGTCTCAGCAGTCTTGACAGCTGTGTCGATCAGACCCTCTCTTCCTCCCATGGCGTGGAAGAAGAACTCTGTTGGCGTCAGACCAGCCAGGTAGGAGTTCTCCACAAAGCCTCTGCTCTCAGGACCGTAGTCATCCTTAATGAAGTGAGGCAGCGTGCGGTGTTTGAAGCCGAAGGGGATTCGTTTACCCTCCACGTTCTGCTGCCCCACCACAGCAATAACCTGGATAAGTAGTAAAGAAATGCAAACGTCAGACGATGTGAATGAAACCTATGAATGATTCATTCAAGATAGTGATATTTGGGTCTTTTGTTTTACCTGTGAGATGTTAATCTTTGATCCCTTTGAACCAGCCACCACCATGGACTTGAAGTTGTTGTACTCAGAGAGAGACTTCTGGGCTGAGGATCCTGTTTTGTCACGAGCGTCGTTCAAGATACGATTCACCTGGTTCTCAAAGGTCTGCCTCAGCGTGTTACCGGGGGTCGGCTCCAGCTCGTTGTTGTGGGCTTTCTCAATGACCTGACAGACAGAAAACAAAGGGAGAGGGTAACTTTTCTGAAACATATTTATGTTAAAACAGCCAAATTCAATTACTTCTGCTGGTTTTAAAGGTGATGGTGTCTATGAAAAAAAGTTTGTGCTCACTTCTATCACATCCTGTTTGGCTTTCTTGATGGTATTCTGGATGTCCAAGTAGGTCTTTGCATCAGCAATGGAGTCACCAATACCAATGGAATGACCTGAAAATGTGCAGATTTGTAAATATTGAGATTTAACAACAGCAAAAAAAAAATTATTTAGAAATTTTTTTATTGTGTTCTATTGCTTTACATTAATGGTCACTAAAAAACAGCGTTATAGTCAGATCAATTTATTGTTTTCTTACCCTCGATAAGCAGCCAGTTGTTGACCACAGTCTGAATGTTTGAGTAGAAAAGTCTGGTGATGTCGTGGCCCATCTCAAGGTAGGAGATGTGGACGAGAGAGCCAGCGGAGGTTCCCAGAGATTTCTTACACAGGATGCCCATGATCAACTCACCGTTCTCCACGATGACCTACAGGAATGAGAAGAACGTGAGGTCACTATCACTGATATTAATTTTCATTCTGTAACTGACAGAAAATTAATCAGGGTTTTGTACCTTGGTGTCTCCAGGTGAGATGTGCTTGTAGGGGCCGCTGTCTTCATCGTCAGGATGGGTGCTGTGTGTGCGGATTACATTAATGTGTCCAGGAATGATCAGACTGAAGATCTGCTTGCCTGTCCATAGAGGGCGGGGCTTGAGGATCGCCGGCTGAGGCACTTTGCCGTCCCACGTGGAGAGGAACATGAGGAGGTTCATCACTTCACCCTGCGGTGGAGAACGCAGTGTTAAGACCAACTCAGACCAGAAAAAAAAGCTACTACTGGGAATCTAGTAACAATGTCCTTACTCTCTCTAAGAAGACATCTCTCTTGGTGAACTTGCGGACAGCTGTGAGTGTGTCCTGCACGATACCCATGACGGGCCTGTTGGACTGTGGTGTGACGATCATACGAGGCACCATGGCCAACTCCTGGATCTCTGCCCTCGTCTCAAGGGACTGAGGCAGGTGAAGGTTCATTTCATCCCCGTCGAAGTCAGCGTTGTATGGGGTGGTGACACTGGAGAGGGACAGGGGAAAGCATGTTAGAAGAGCTACACGCCAAAAATGACTCATTTACTTAAGAGATTATAAACATTTTAAAGAATTTGCACTGAGGTCAACTTCACTAAGTCCAAGAATCATTATGATATGAAGGAAAGCACCTGAATTTTGATTTAAGACATTAAAATGGATTGAAAATCTCCTAAAATCATGACTTGAACATTGCCTGTAGACTGTATCAAACACTAAAAATACTGTAGCCTTACTGATAAAATATACCATGTTTATAAAAATAAATTCTGCAAAATTCAAAATAAACATAATTACAAATGCCAAACAGGTCTGGTCTACATTTAGCACCTGAGATTGAGTCGAAATGTGGACCACGGCAGAATTCGGACCCTGTGCCCCATCATGGACATTTTATGCAGCGTGGGCTGTCGGTTGAAGATGACGATGTCACCATCACACATGTGTCTTTCCACCTAAATGGAGGAGAAAAGTCCGTTTTAATCAGCAAAAATATATTTTTAATGATCATAAATACTGTCTTTGCTTATAATTATTCTATTCTTGCCTTGTAGCCAATCTGCAGGTGAAGGTCACTTGGTTTGGGGTGGAATCGCAGGTCAATTCTGTCTCCATTGTCCCGGATGATGTACTTGGCTCCTGGGTACTGACTGTTGCCTCTTCGCACCAGCTCTTGTAATCTGGATTGATCATCAGGATGAATTAGCTGACAACATATTCCCTACAGGTTTGCATACATTACATCAATTTAAGTTAGCTAACTTCTCCGCGGTACCTGTCTATATTAAAAGGTGTCACAATTTCTGGGAAGGTCATATTTGCAGCGATCGATCGTGGAACGCCCACTTGGTCGATTTGCAGGTTGGGGTCTGGGGTGATGACAGTTCGAGCAGAGAAGTCCACACGCTTGCCCATGAGGTTACCTCGGACTCGCCCCTCCTTCCCCTTTAGACGCTGTTTTATGGATTTGAGAGGACGGCCAGACTTTTGCATTGCCTGTGAAACAGAACATTATTTGTTAGAAAATCAGCAAAAAAAAAAAACCCCAAATAAATAACTACAGAAAACTGCAACTAAGAGTGAGCTCATAAGTGTAACACTTTGTTGCACAGAGTTGTGTGCTGGGTAGAAAGCTAATTAATAAAACTGGGGAAGTGAACACACACCCTTGGCAGGCCTGGCAACTCGTTGTCCACCATTGTGGCTACATGGAACTGAAGCAGTTTGACATCTTCAGCTATGACGTGAGCTGCTGCACCACTCTGCTCATTTCTTCTCAGCTGATTGTTGATTTTGACAATGTCAGCAAGCTTGTGGGTCAAGTCATCCTATAAAACAGAAGTTAATTGAGGATTTATTGTCATCATCATGAAAACATGAAGTATAAAAACACAACCGAAGACTCAGTCTGGAATCATTTTACTTTACCTGGTTGCGAGCAGAACCCTGCATGACCACAGCAGGTCTGACGGCCAGTGGAGGTACAGGCAACACAGTCACAATCATCCATTCTGGCCGGGCGAACTTGGGGTCCATGCCCAAAATGATGTCCTCTTCATCCGCGATCCGCTTAAAGATCTCGTGCACACGCTCAGGACTCAGCAGGATTTTCTTCTCCTGTGAATCCTCATTAACGTGCTTCCACTCAGCATAGAGCTCCAGGCCAGAGCGTCTGATGCGTGGCTGGTAGCGCCCACAGCCACCATGGCCCTACAGGGTCACACAATAGGAAGTGAAGGGAAGGTGTTAGAAAGAAAATATGTTAAGTTTGCTGTGAATGTTGAGAGCGATGCCATTAGCTGTGACACAAAGAATTCACCCAAATACCTTCTCCTTGGTAATGTCCTCCTCAGTCTCTTGCTGCTCCATTCCAAATTTGTTGTCCATCTCCTCCCCTCCTTCACAGATATTTTTTCCTTTGCACAGCTCGTACACATGGGTCAAGCGCTTTCTGGGCTGCCCTTTAGATTTTATCAGGATGTCTTTGATCTTTGGATTGTTCTAGAAGTAGAAGAAATGAAAGCAAGTTATAACAAAATTTTGCAAAATCTATGAACAAAACTTAAGTTACACTTTTATGATAAAATACCAGTGAATATTTGCTACTATGTACTGTCACATGCCAAGAATACTTACTGAATCCACTAGTAGCTTAGAGCAGAAGAAACAGACACATCGAAGGACCTTCATTATCTTTGTTATAAAGCCGACGTGGAAAACTGGCTTTGCCAGTTCTATGTGGCCAAAGTGGCCTGGACATTCTGTCATGTTGCCTGAGGAAATAAAAGCCATGTATGAAATCATAAGTAATAACATCAGTTAGCTACAGTGTTCAACTGGTCATTAATATTTTGGTATGAAGTTTACATTACAGTGTACCTGCACACGTCTGACATCGTCCAGTTCGTTCTATGACCCCTTGTCTTGGGTCCATAAGGCCACCAAGTTTAGGACGTCCTCCCTCTGTTGTTTCGGGGTATTTGATTCCCCCTTCTGTGACTGACATCCGTTTCTGGGGGAAATACACCATGCCTTTTAGTCAACACTACAAAAATCAGCAGCTGATCCTCTGCCATTGGTGCTAAAATATAAATAGTAAAAACTCTGCATTTATGTCAGTCATAAATATTTTCCACAACAGCAAAAAAATCTAAACTTTTTTAAGAACCATCATATGCAATTCAGTGATAATACTTTACTTAAATTGATAAACATTTTGTCTAACTTTCACTGCGTTTGACTAAAATACAATTCTGTAAGAAATATAATACTAAAATACAAAATTTTATGCTCAATTGCATGAATACAAATAACCTTATATTGGTTAATCCTGACAAAATTCCCAACACAAATCCAGAGTTTAAAAAAAACATACATATCTGACTGTGTGAAAGTACCCTTTTATTAATTCATTGACAAAAAAGGCTATGCGTACAATGCTCCCAGGAGTGAAAAAACCAACATGCTGAGTTTAACGGAAAGCGACAAAATAACCAAAATTTCAACTCACTGATGGGTCTACAGTGTACATTGCGTGAATAAAAAGGGGGTTTAATTGATGTGATAGCATGGATCTTTTTAGAGAATGTTGTGCTTTCAGTTTTTAAAACTTCCTTCTACATGCTAGTTAGCACAAGCTCCACCAGCCTGACACAGCTAGCTAGGCTAGGCTAACAGCAAGCATTTTTAGTTGTAAACAGAACCATGTCTTTGCCACATATGTAAAACTACGATCGAGTTACAGATATATGACAATGTGATGTGTAATATGTCCGACAATTAATAAAATACCCAACTCCCCCAAAAAGAAAACCTACAAGCTCATCTGGACTGATGATGCCGAACTGAACTCTCTTGATCGTGCGCAATGGGCATGCGCTGTCGCCGGAGGGCGGTCCGTGCATCCTGTCTATTCAAAGAGACGCGTCCTTCCTCGGCACGCCGCTTTGTGAGCAGGAACAGCCTTTAAAAAGTCACCACGACTCTGGTCAGGCCGCCAACGGTGACCGGAAAGTCTCCGAAGGCGATATCCCAGGGACCTCTGCTGTCGGTTGACTTTATTGCCAAATTATTATTGTTTTGGTTCTAAGTAAGATGGCTACCGACTGTTCCCTTCCCTTTTCCTGATCTACACTCTGGAGCGCTCTCAGCGCTTCTGAACATGAAACGGTTCAACGCTTGGTTTTATAGACTGAGTGCATACTACGGGGTTGCACAGTCAAAAAGGCAGGGACTGCCTCTGTAGAAGGTGGGACATGGATCTCTGTAGTAAAACGCTCATTGGCCATTCAAGGCAGTTACATGAATAATTAAGTTTATCACACGTATGGCCAATCGGAGAACGCGTTCAATTTTTTAACGAATCAGAATCAAAGGCGGGCATTGATTTAATCTAACTTCTCCCCGATTGGCTTAATTATAGCGGAGGAGGTGGTACGTTATATATTTTACATGGAACGTATTAATATGTATGTTAAATCCTCTGGATTGGTCCTCTTTACTTATTAATATTTATTAGTACACGGAGATGTCCAATGGCTCTGAAGAAAAGAAGATTCTCAGAATAATTTAAACAAAACCCGCCCTTCTTCCGACATTTGCCGATGGTGGCCGATGTGAATTTCTTCCCTCAGAGCAAAAATAAAAAAAATCTCTGTTCCCCCGTTCGTCTCGCTCTAGAGCAGCCTGGGCTCTAAGAAAAGAGGCTCAGGGCTGAGGCCTGTTATCACCTTTGGTTAAACAGGGGAAAATAGTCGAAATACATGATCATTTTATAGTGGAAACACTGTATATTGGATTATTTTCGAGGTACTTCAGAAATACATTGAAGCTTTGGTTCGTCGTCTTCGGCATTTTTGGATCTTTGGGACTTTTTTGCAAGCCTCGGACTCGCCTACAAATGATGGCCGGCCAGTGAATAGGATTTTCCGCACAACCTGTAGGAAAGTCTGGGGGAAGCCTGAATTGTTGATTTAAGCTTTTTTTTCGATTGTGTTTGACCAATTTTTCTATCAAAATGTCATTTACGCCTTATGTAATCAATTCTATTTTTCATTTGTTGTTTGCTTTGTAATATTTCGGCCAAAATGTAAAATATTGCCACAGGCCACGTCTTGAAAGCTGTCTCAAATACCGTGGTTTTGGCGGTTAAGTAACACCACTTCACTGTTTATTTTCTCGATAACTAACTCGAAATAGTGAAAGTGTTATTATCATGGGTCATTTTAAAGTGAGGTGATTATTACTTAAAATATCAGTGTTTAGATTTGTCCTTTTATAGCATTGCAGTTGGCGATTTTGTTAGCTCAACGTCGAACGTTAACGTTACTTCGTTGACAACGACGGTATGTTCCTATGTCGTTGGAGTTATTTTACATTTTCTCTACGTTTATTTTGCTTAGGTAATGTTGCTTAATTGCAACATAGAGACTGTGTATGTATTCTGAAACTCAGAAGATGTCACTGCGAAGGGAAAAATGACCAGATGATTTAGATTTGTAACAAATGTAACGAGCCAACTAGCTTCTTCCTAGCTTACCATTAATGTTAGCTTAGTAAATCTGATTTGCTAGCCGATGTTTGTCTTAGTTGTGATTTTGGAAGATAGTATACGAGTGTAGTTTATAGTTTAAATTCTTATTTATTGTGTTGTAACTCTACCTTGACTAGTGAGATTTAAGTCCTTTTTAACATGGCTAAACGCTATTAGCGCCCAACATGGCGGTGTTTAACGATATGCTTCTTGTTGTGAACGAGAAAGATGGAGTCTGGAATATTCTTGTTGGCTAACTTGACTGGCCATTTAGCTACGCATTTTCTATAAATGTCTAACCCATAAACCCATGATGTAACGGCTTTGAGTGTGTTTTATTGTAGTAGTTTTAACGTGATAGGAAATAAAGTTTTGAAACTACTTTGAAGTTTTGTAGGCAGTATTTCAATAGTCTCTGCTCTTCGTTGAAGCCATTTTGCTAGCAAACTACGTGCCTTAGTCTGATACAGGAAGGATAATCTCGCTGTTAAGGCACAAAGCTGTTTCGATGGCTGTTTAACAGTAAATATCATAATGGAGACCTTCCACACCATAACCCAGTCTATTGATTATTTAAAGTTTAGGTGTTTTAGTTTAAGCATTAATCTTGTCTTTATGGGCTAGGAAATGCCATTAGCTTGTTACACAATAGAATTATCCGGTTAGCTCTCATTAGTTGTACTCAAGGGAAAAGAAGTAGTAACGTTTGACTGTTGTTAAGCTAAATGTCCAAAGGCAGAACGGTACACTGTGTTAGTATGCGATCCTTTTGAGAGCCTTTAGTCTCCATTGTCTCATTCAAGTAGTGTTGTGGTATTTGTCTAGGGTGCTGAAATACTTTTCTGTTGATACGTTGTGTATTCAATGCTTCACGGATTAAAGTTACTGAAAGCAAAAGCAAGGCATCTGTTTTTCAACCTTTAAACATCTCAGTGCCATGATTGCATAATTGCAGTTGGTGGAGTGTTTATTACATGCAGTGACTTTGGAACAGTGCCTATAATATCATCACATTGTTATAATTTTTTACTGCATCTTCTTTAAATAAAGACACTTTATCAACATGCTGGACTCTGGAATTGTTTTGTTCTTTGTTAATTTGAATTAGTTCATCTAACATAAAGCACATTAAGGTTGACAGCTAAATGTTTATGTGCTGCTGCCAGCATGAACATGCCTCTTTGCTATTATCTCTCTTTGGCAGATCCAGCAGAGGATGGTGTAATTCAAGACCTGAAACAAGGATATAGTCCACATCTGCAGTGTCCTTACGTTAAACCACATTAGGCTTATTTTAATGAATCAAAGTACCTCCCACATTACACCTCTGAAATCTGACAGTAAATCACTTTGTTCACCATGTGCCATGCCATACCATGACTATACAAAGGATTCTTTATTGACCAGCCGGCTCCCTCCTCTGGCTCATATTGAGAATGATCAGTGTTGTAAAGATTGCACAACCACATTTTCAGTGCGGAAGTGGGTCCCTGAAGACAGTCAAACAGGCTCCCTCTACTGCTCCGAGGAGGGTAGTGCATAGAGACTTGATGGTGTAAGAAATGAAGTTTGGCAAGAGTTCATCCCCATGTTTTTTTTTTTAATATA
>JAPZDV010000016.1:9895604-9916727 GCA_029814665.1 Acanthurus lineatus
CCCGCCCAGATGATTTTCCACCTATCCTTTCTTCTTTGGCAACGTCAATGCTCCGAAAAACCCCCTTTTCCTCCTCTCCTTTTGCTTTTTTTTTTTCCTTTCCTGTTACACAACCATATTTTGTTCAGAGGTTCATTTCATATCAAACTGATTGTAAATTGCATGCCAACTGTAACTCCCATGGGTGGCCTGCACCCATCTAATTCCTCTTTTTTTTATATATATATATAGAATTTTTATCTCCTGCGTGCAACCCATGGACGGTTTGTGTGACTCAGCAGTGTTTCGCTGCTCACACTAACATGCTTGTTAAAGCTCGGCGCGTCTGTGCTTCATGGATCTGGAGCAGGCCTGTCAGACTTTCGGGTGATGAAACCTCGTTTCTGTCATTCGATACTCCGATGGATCCACCCATTGAGCTATATTAGACCAGTCTAGAATAACTATTCAACTGATCAACATCACTTGTCAGCACAGCTATAAATCCTTCCTGTGCTTTCCTCCTGTATACAGCCTGAACTTTGCAGCAGGTAGATGTGTACATCTGCTCAGGACAGTCCTTGTGTGATGTGTGTTTTAGTCCTTCAGTGTTGTCTTGCAGGCAAAGGGGCGGTGCAGCGTTGAACTCGCTAACCTCTGAACTGAAACTGCAACAGTGTCAGACATTCTCAGCTTTTTCACTTTTGCTTTGGCTGTGACTTAAAAAAGCCAAAGATGCTTGAACACGTCGTCAGCTGTATCACTCAGCTGCTGAGGAAAAGCGGTGCTTTCTGCGAAAGGTCACAGAGGACACAGCAAAGAATTTTTTTTTTATATATTTCATGTGATCACTGGAAAACTACATCTTGATCAAGGGATAAGGAGCTTATGTCCTTTAAGTTGATAGAATATATGTGTGATACCAACAGTTTTTATTATTTTGTGACAGATTTCTGACATTAAAGGTTTGGGACCCCTCAGATTGAAGCAGCGTCTATTTGCGACCCCTGAACACTGGTTGCATAACTCTACTTGATGTAAAGAGTTCAACCAAAGACTAAATCTCTCCTTTTCTCATCCCTTGAGTGCTGTAGAGGCACAATTATGCAGTAATTCACAAGAATAAAGGCAGAACTTTATGTAATTCTGTAAATAAAAAACTTTATTCAGAAGGAACATGACTTTTACAGCATCTTAATCCTGTTCATCATCTCACATCAACTCAGATTTCTCTCACATCTCACTGTTGCAGCCTCCATCATCAGGTTTGGTGCTGCTGCAAAACATCCAGTATACATTTACATTGCAGTTTTTCAGACCTTAATGTCACATCTGCGAAACCAATTTCCTTCTAGCTATAAAAAACACAAATCTAAGCAGCCTGTCAGGACGTCAGACCACACTTTGTTTTACTTGGTTGCTACTTTTAAAGTCATTTAATGTCAAGAATCTTATATAATCTTTAGCTTTAGAAAACTATAATCGTGCACAATTCTTTTTGTGACAGTGAGGCATTGTTTCACTGATCACTGGATTTAAAGTTTCAACTCTGCTGTAGTTCTGACCATGTGATTCGAGGACGTTACAACAGCAGAACTGTAATATTTAAATTTTTACTACATTTTTATTGGCACGGCTGAAATCGTCTTTATCCGGGCCAAGTTAGAGCTCCAAATCCTTTAAAACATTTCATTAGATGGGCTTTCTGCACCCTGTCATGCTTTAGGGAAAGATTTTGACACTTTATTGGAAAAATATAAGTTGGGATTTTCTTAGAAAAATATATGAAAATGCATGTTTGACATATATCTGGCACTTAACAATACACAGCGGGTTAACACAACGATAAACCCGGGGGCTCAGGAGACCAACACAGAATTGCATGTCATCTGACCTTTAAAGGCTGCGAATGTTCGTAATGAATTTACTTCATGACTCATATGGAAAAGATGGACATTGTATCTGTCATCATATATAACTTTGATAGACAAGAGGTTAGATAGTAGGAATTTTACATTTCTCAGATATATATGGGGGGGTATAAACATTATTTTTGCTGGTCTTATGAAAACAAAACATCTCAGCTCTAAGATATGTGAAACTAGTGAAGCTACATTAACTCCGTGCTCCTAAATGTGAACTTTTCTTATTCCATTTGCACGGTCCTTCAGGCTTTCACTGAAGCTGTGAGTGGGCATTTAGTTTTATATACACCCTGCGGTTTACATATAATGAATTTACACCATATAATTTTATGCATAGCTTTGTTTGAGTTATTGGTATTTTAGGTGGCATTTGCGCTGTAGCTCTCAGTAGTGTGAGAAAGACAGATTTGCTTGAAATGTCACTTCTGCGGTGAAAGTTGTTCATATGGGAGCAGTTTGGTGTGTGGACTTTCTGTTCTATATTGCTGGATCGCTGCCCTGACATTTGTTTTTGTAAACAGCAGCGACGTGTTAGCTAAGGACATGCTCAAGCACGCTCATCTTTCCCTACTTCAAGGGAGGTTTCATCAAGTTACCAACTGCATCGCCTCTGCGTCTGCAAGACAACGCCGAGGGGGCTAAAGCAACCCCTTTTTCTTTTTTTCTGTGTGCATGTGTGACTGCAAATGTAAACATTTGTCATGCTTATCTGTACATGCACTTGCAGATTTATGTACTGTGGTTTCTACCTCTGTGTCCTCACATGTCTGTCTGCAGGCCGCAGAGGCTCGAGCTGCTGCGTCGTCCGTGTAAAGCCGCCGCTTCCTCTTTAAAAAAACCACTGACATTTGAACTCCTCTAACATCGTTTGACTTCCCACTTTGATCTCAGTCCAAGTCAGCTGGAGAGCAGGTTAGTCATCCCTTCTTTGAGATCACTGAGGATGTTTACTAACCCTTGAGCATGCCCCAGGATATATTCACACACATGCATCAGTAGGAAACTCACCCTTGAATATAGAAAGAGACAAAGAGCACATACAGTGTGCTTGTGCTCTGTTTCTGATCATGTGCAACTGTTGTCTTTTAATGTGTTTTTTTTTTTTAACCATATGAAAGCCAAACTGATGATTCGAAACTTGAGATGCACGGTTAACGCAGCTTTTATTAGATTTGACACGATCAGTGAACGGTTTCACTAAAACCAAGACAGAATGCAGGCGTGACTCTGCATTTCTAGACCTGACAAAGAGAGTGAACTTTCCCTTCCTTTTAGATAGAAGATGACTGACTCACTCAGCTTTTTTTTACTGGAAGCACAAAACACATTCAGTAGGTCAACATGGGCTCATTAAAATCTAAAATGGTCAAAGTTACAATGTGGATTTTTTTTTTACCGTAAGCTAGCAGAGTTTTTAGCTTAAATGCACTGTGTCAGCCTGTGATAAATATTTTTATTTTTAAGCCCATAATAGACATATTAATGGCTTATTTGCGTGACCCCATAGTGGATCCAAAAAAAAGAAAAAATCAATTACCGTTAAAATGTTTGGAAATCTGTGTTTTATTTACATTGACTTGCGGTCTCTTTCCCTTCTTTGATTGCTGCTCCGCTACAGCACATTAACGTTGTCAACTTCCCTTCACAGTCGGCAGAAATGTGTTTTACTTTACCCCCATCGGGTGTGCATATGTGTCCTCACGCACATGCAATACAAGGAGCCACTTATGAAAATATTGCTCCTACAGCGCCGCGAGTGAGCAAACACTCCGTAGGGTATCTTTAACTGCACAAATTGCTGACAGTGTGTGTGTATGTGTGTATGAGTATGTGTGTGATTCATATGACAATTATAGTAGCTGTCTTTCTTTGAGGAGGTGTTGCGGAAATGTTTATCGTTTCATTTTTTAAATTGTCAACCGTGCTGTTAAAAATGTCTCGGGCCAAGTTTTTTTTATTTACGCCTACATAAAAAATAAATGTATTTTAGTCCGTTGAATCAATATAGTTAGTCCAGAATGTTGATTAAAGTGGGTTTCTACGTTAGTTCTTTTATTTTTTTTAACGAATCCACAAGAGACGGTGACGCACGGCGCTGTCATAATGAACTCAGACAAAAACATGGCTTTTGTTATTTTTTTTTCATCAGCGCATTTAATTTATGGATTGTGGTCGCAATGCCAAGAGACTTTCAACAAACAAAAATGCTTTTTATGTGCAACACCTACCCAAGTTTAACTATCTCACGACACTTCGGACTGTATTTCAGACCGATCTTGAGACTTAAAAAGAGGAGGGGGGGCTTTTTTTTTTGTCTTTCTTTGGCTAACGGTTAAGTATAAAAAGTCTTGATGAGCTAATGGTTTGAATTTTCCACCAAGATGGCTTCCTTAGTTCCTCCATCTTTGTGTATTCAGATGTGTGTGTCGCTTGGTAGCACAGCATGAAAAGCTATGATCACGTTTGGCCAAACATCCATGAAAAGGGACGGCTGGACGACGGGGGTGCCTCTGAATACAGAGTTTGTGACTGGCTGCAGCCACGGGACAATGCCAGCACACATGTGTGGACCGAGCTGCCACACTCCTGAAACTCACACAAAAACACACACACACACACACACACACACTATTGTCTTTTCCAACAGGCAATCTGCTTCTCACACACACACACACACACACACGCACCCTCTCTTTACATGTTACTTGTAGTTTTGATATTTCTCCGCTGAAGCTACGTGCAGCTGCTGTCATGTGTCCCGTCTCGCACACACCCAGCATGCTTTGAAAACGTGCGAGAGTGCATGAGAGAGAGAGAGAGAGAGAGAGGACGCGGGGGGAGAGGGGAAAAAAAAAAAAAAAAAAAAAAGTTCGTCCAACTCCAAGAGCCAGAGAGGTCACAGGAACAACACCCAATCCCAGAGCGGTTCCCATGGAGACAAGTGTGGCAGCGTACAATGAGGGTGAGAGAGAGTGATGAAAGAGAGGGAGAGAGGGAAAGGGCAGGAGGGAAGAGTAGGAGGAGGGCGGGTTGTTGGCGTCAAGGTTCAGTTGGTGGGTACTTGGTTGGTGTGGGGGGGTGTGGGGGGGCAGTCAGAGGGGGTGAGAGCTCCGCTCAAAAGGACAGTGGGAAGTATGATGGTGTTGTAGCATAACAGTCCCGGAACATTCTTCCACCTCCTCCTCTCGTTTTTCTGCCCCCTTGTTCCAGCTGATAGAGTCCTGATCCGACGGCGAGCAAACATGGCAGACAGAAGGGGGGTGGGGGTGGGGGGATATGTGGAATTTCCACTGACCATGACGTGCGTGGCCGAGAGCAACCAAAACGATGAGAGTTGTTGTTGGGAGGCGTTTTGCATGGATATGGATGACTCACGAGTGACTTCCAGCTACAGGCCTCGATGGTGGCGACGGTTGTTTTTGGTGAACGGAGTTAATAGTGATGCACGTAAAAAAAATAAAAATAAAAATAAAAAAAGGCAAGAGCTTGTCAGTAGTTGTTTTAGTTTATCCACATGTGTCTGACACAGATACACACAGACTTAGAAGCACTTCATTGACATGACCGGCATCATTGCTAAAAGCACTTGAACGCTTTTAGCTAAGGGCACGTACAGTGGAAGAGCGTCCCTCTCTCAGTTTCCTCTCCCTGTCTGTCCACCTTTACCCTCTTTTTTTTTTTCTTTTAGAGAGGCACTCCACCAGTATCTCACATGACGCTCAGTTTACATGATCATGAGGAGCGCCGCTCAGCCTTTTAAAGCGGTTTTGTAATGTCTGGAAGGAGCTGTTTTAAGTCAGAAAAAAACAAGACCGAGCTCTGAGCGCCATTTGTGACCAAAAGGTGCGAACTTGTCGTAGAAGGTTCAGGCGAAAAACTTGACCTTCGGCCTGTTTCAACGAATTTGCAACATGCAAAGTGCAATTTGCACCATTAGAAGGCCCCCCCCCCTCACATATTTCAAATGCAGTATAGCATGCTCAGTCTTTAGCATGAGAGAGCCCTGTTAGACTCAAAACGCGAGCAACACTCATTCGTATATTGTGATGCAAACGCTATTTCCGTTGTTCCCAAATTGCCTTTTTAAAACGGGCCTCTGGTTTAACTTTTCCTGCAACCGAAGGCATCACCAGCTAACGATATTCCGTGTTGGGCAATTAATTGTGTTCAAACATCTCAGATAACTGTTTTCCTTGCAATTATCAAGATTAAAAGTTGTAAAATCATTTTTATAGTGCTATAAACCACCGTGCGGCAGTGCCTTCAAGCTGATTGGAGCTTCACTCAGATCAGCCGTCCCGGTTTCTCCGGTGCTCGAAGGCCTCCGTCGTTACAGCCTGTTATGTTGTTTTGGATCTGAACACCTTCGAAGGTTCAACAACTGTGCAAGTGGAGTTTTAAAGATGTTGACATGTGCCTTCTTGGGAGTGTCCAAGGAGAAAAAAGCTATCAAGTTGCATCATGGGAAATGTCCGATCCAGTGACTCTGGAGCTTGACCTATACTTGGGACTTAAAGTCCGGATATCTCGGCCTCTGCTGCTTCGATTTTGATCATTCTTTTTTTAATCTGTCCATCATAAGTCCCTGAACTTAATCGTAGCGCAATGCTAAATTGCTGGAGTACCCCTTTAAAGCCTCCATTTTTTTCCTCAACTTCACTTGTTTCACAGAGTGTTCCCATCCGCCATTTGACTACCGCCAGTTTGTCCTCTCTCTGTCTCACTTTCTCTCTGTCTCCCTCGCTCACTCTCCTCTCACTCGCTGTCTGTGTGTCTGTCTGTCTGTCCTTGTGCCCAGGTTTTTTGAGTTGGCGTGGTTCCTGTTTGTTTTCAGCCATTTTGGGGACTTGCAGTGCTCGTAACAAACTGCTTAAATGGCGTCCTCTTGCTTGCTCTCCCACTCTGTCTCCCTCTGCCTCTCCCTCCCTCTCCCTATCGCTGGGCTTTGTGTATATAAAGTAGTGTGTGTGTGTGCATGTGTGTGTGTGTGTGTGTGCAGAGAGAGAGAGAGAGAGAGGGAGAGAGAGAGGCAACAACCCTTCCAAATAAAAAGAAGATTGGATTCAGTGGGGGGGGGGTTGGTTTGGGGGGTGCATGCAGAGGAGGGGGATTCACTTGCTGGAAAAAAAGAGCAAAAACACTAAGAATCGTGTGTCAGAAAAACTGGAGTGAGAGCGAGAGAGAGAGAGCGAGAGAGAGAGCAAGAAAGGGGGAGTGAGTGAGAGAGAGAGAGAGAGAGCAAGCAAGTTCGAGTGTGAGAATCGCTCCTGCCCTCTGTCTTCACACACTGCTGCCTGCATGTGTGTGTTTGTGTGTGTGTGTGTGTGAGTGTGAGTGTGTGTGTGTGTGCGCACCGCCTCTCCCTGTGCTCACTCTCTCTCTCTCTCTCTCTCTCTCACTCACACACACTCAGACGTGCGCATACACAGACCAAGGGGGAGAGAAAGAGAGAGAGGGAGAGAGGGAGTGTGAGGGGAGAGAACACATCGCAGCAGAGATGCAGCAGGAGGTTTTCCGAGGTACGTTCTCTTGTATGCTTGCCTTCCTGAGAGACAGCCAGAGAGAGAGAATAAGAGGAAGAGAGGCTGATTTCTGTTGTTTTCCTGCTTGTTTTTCTGCTTCACTCCGCTGCTGTGGCGGTGGTTCGCTCCGCGCGTGAAGAAGAGGAAAAGGTTTTTATTTTACTGTGCGTGTGTTGGGGCGTGAGTGCTGCTGGTGCTGGTGGTGGTGGTGGTGGTGGTGGTGGGTGTGCGCATTTATGCAGTGTGTGTGCATTTGTGGAAGCGTATCTATGTGTGTTTGCGTGCGTGTGTGTGTGTGTCTGTACTGGGTCTGTCTGTGTATGTGTGTGTGTGTGTGTGTGTGTGTGTGTGTGTGCGTGTGCCAGTAACAGGCCCTGTCTCCCTCATCCTCCCCTCTGTTGCTGGCGCACCACGCAGTTCTTTTTCAAGAGCGATGACTCGTTTTTGAGATTGTGATGAAACTTTTAATTTATCGAAGCCTATTGCGTCTCTGTGATTCAGCGCAGACTTGGCGGGTGGGGGGGGGGGGGAGGGCGAGCGTTCAGCACACGTCAGAACAGATGTAAGCTTTATTGTTGGGGTTTTTTTGTTTTTTTTTTTTTTTAAAAACATGGTGGGCCAGTCTGGAACACCATGCTCATCAACTTACTGCTAACATCAGAGGAAGTGTTTTTTTTTAGGGGGGGGGAGAAAAAAAAAACTTGCATGTAGGCGACGGTAAACATCTCTAGTTCAACGACTGGTTCTGTCTCGTGTTTCGGTTATGGGCCGCCCAGTTTGTCCTCCATTTTACCAGTCTGTTGTTGTGCTGGAGGTTGTCTCTCGTAGAGCGGCAGAGGGCATATTGATGTCACCGGCCCCGTCGTGGCTGCCCTAAGCCTTACTTTTCTTTTCTTTTTTTTTTTTTTTCCAAAACAACAGAGCATCTGCCGCCAACTACTCCACATTCCTGGTTTTTTCGTGGAAGCCAAACCAAGCCCCCGTGCTCACCGTATGGAATATATGATACACACACACACACACACACTGCCCTACCGGGGGTAGGGGTCATAGGTCAGGCAATAGGAAGTGCAGTTTCTCGCTGCTGCCGTGGTGTCACACAGATGATGTTGTCATGGCCGTGGCAGCCTTTTAATTTTGGTAATTTGTGTTTTGGTCACACATGAGATAAATCGTGGCTGCTGGATTTGTCTGCGGGGCCTTCTTTCTTACTCTCGGCGTTACGGCGCTTACATGCAAGTCTTGCGGACTGCTGAGTTGGTTAGATTTGTTTGATTATGCTTTGGGTTTTTTTGGGTTTTTTTTCTGAAATGCCACAAACATAAAGGATGTGGACGCGTTCAGGAAACTGGTGCAGCACTTCATCTCCTCTAACCAGACATAATCTTGCAGTTCTCGGTGACTGTTTTTAACGCGCCGCTCTGCCTCGGCATCACCAGCACTCAAATGTTTCTTGGTTGTTTGAGACCGAGAACTCCAACGGGGCTTTCACACCCCCCCTCAGCCCCCTCCACAGGGACTGCGTGTGAAATTGAAAATGATTTTGGGGAAATTACCTCAAAAAGGTCACCGGTGTAGTGTTACTGCTCTCCAGGGGTACTTTTTTTGGCCTTACAGTTTCCTAATGCCTCCCATGATTCTGTTGCAGCGAGCAGAATTATGGGAATTACGTGCTGGGCTGGGAGCTAACGGAGCGTGGAGAGTATGGCGTTTTAGACATGGGCAGGTTCGCTGGTGCATGGAGCAGCATGCGAAAACACCACCATACGACAGTTTACACGTGGGGAAAGGTGGGGGTAGACGAGGGGGCATGCAGTCAGTCATGCTGAGGGGGATCTGAAAGACAAGGAAACCATGAAATGTGAACATAGGAGGGTGATGTTTGAAGTTACCCCTAGCTCCCCCGCTCACTCCACCGCAACCACCTCCACTCAACCACTCCCCGACCCATACCAACTTCCCCTTACCTCCCTCCCTCTTTCCTTGCATCCCATCTAGCTGGCTCCACCACGCTCTTTTGGCCGGGGGGTTGTGGAGAGTTCAGTAGCTGTTCTTGCTAACGATGGCCTCCCCCATCCCATCCCCTCCCCTTCAACCACCCACCCACCCACACAGACCCTCATATTCGCACACATACACCCTTCTCTTCACAGACCAACTGCTGCTCCGTTAGTCGGGCCCCTCTGGCTGCCCCTCACTGGGGAGAAAGCCCAACCGACACCTTCCTCTTTCCACATGCTCCTCGCCGCTGGTTCACCGGCTGGAACACCGAGGCCCCCCACGTTCTGCCTCGCAGGCACTCCCCTCAACCTCTTACTCTCTCTCACACACTCTCACACACACATAAAGATGGCACATCACGGTTAAAGATGTACAAGTTACCGGATAAGTCCGTATTATTGGTAATAATAACATTGCACTCACAGCAGCTGAATTGCTGAGGTCTTTGAATGCAACAGCAGCTCAGTCAGTGCAAAGAAATTTCCGTTTCTGCAAACCACAGGTTAAATTTGTACATTTCAGGCGTGATATATCAATGTATTAATGACATTTTGAAAAAATGTGGTTCATTTAAGCAGAATTTTCTCTTCTCAAGGTAGTTGGTGATGGTGTTGTGGTCTGACACCTGGGTGAGATAGCTCCCAACGGTTAGGCAGGCAAAATTGAATGTTTCTGGGGAGAGTACGTTAGTGGCAACAAACCGGACAGTTTTACAGAAACATCTGACCTTATCCAGACATTTTTCTTGCAACAAAACCAGGCATTTTTTAATGAAACGTCTGGATCTTTTCCTGAAGTGTTTGTGGCTGCAAAACCATGTATTTTAAGCCAAAACATGATCTTTTCCCTAACTCTAACCAAGTTGTTTTTGGTTCTTAACCAGATAAATGAAAAGCTTTAAAGTAAAAGTTAAATATTTCTAAGAATCCCAAATGTAAAAAGCAATTATTTATTATAATCCTGGCCATTGGATCGAAAATAGAAATGGGAAAAAGAAAATGCAAAATACAGAGCAGCTTTTCGGTTTCACTTTGACCTACGGTACTTTAGACATCTGTATACACCACGAAGTTACCGTAGTTTTTGTAAACTCAGGTTTTCTGTGCAATTAGATTTTTTTTTAATATTTCAGGAAAGCTCATTGTCATTTTCCTCTGATAAAGTTATTTAAATCATCACAAGCACCCTAACTTTTACTCTTTTTATATCTCATTAATTACATTGGCGAGCGCAGTGATGGCCGTAGCTCCTAAAATAAGACTCAATTTGTAATCAACTAGAATTGTCCTTTAAAAGTGGGACTGCTGGAAAGCTTTAATAAATTTTAATTAGCTTTCAGTACAAATGTTAGCTGTTTACATTCATATTAAAACATGAAAGTTAATTAAGTGGCACTAAAACAGCGTTTAAAATGTTAATTGTTATGATCAGACTTTTAATCCTCAGCCGTTAAATGTTTTGGACCGAATAGCTTCAAACAGTTCATTTTAGAGCCAAATCAAGTTTCAGTTCGCATGCACTTTTTCATCTTTGAAGTGCATGATATCACAACACGTATGGTTAGATTTTTGAGGAAATTCCTTTTGAGACGGAAGACGGCAAAAAAGAAAACAAAACAAACAGACAGTGAATCCTGACGGTTATTTGTCTGTCAGCACAAGTACTAGTTTCAGTGTGGAATAAACAGATTGCTCAACGGCTGCTTCAAGGCCTTGAGTGAGCGTAGCAGCCAAACTTCTCTGCCGTCCTGCCTTATGTTATGCAAAGGCCACATTAACAGTGATGCTATTAGTGACTGTTTTAAGTCACTAGACGATCGACCAATGATTTCCAAGGTCATACAGTCATTCGTGTCTTTCAGATGCTGGGGGCAAAGTAGCTCAAATTGTAAAACTTTTGCTGTTTTGATCTGGAAAAATTCAAGCAGGCAGTTTGTTAGAATTATTCAGGCCAAACAGCATTTTTAAACTATTAGTATGAGTTCACTGGTTTTTAAAAGTTGAACTGTGCTGAGAGGGAAACAGATCTGCAAGTTTCTGCTATTTTTTTTAATGATTTAACAGCTCGAGAGGACAGAATTCCCAGAATCAAAAGCCGACAGTGTTTACTTTGCCTCACAATTGTCATTCGATATGGAATACAAATTGAATCAGTGTGTGGCTTAAAGTATGCCTCTGTTCCCTGAGAGCGTCCGTCGCTGTATGAAAGCCAGTGCGTTTGGTATTATGTGTTTTTATGTTTACGTGAAACTAGTTAGTAATTTTGTCTTGCACCAGCTGAGAACCTGTCCGTGCTATGCGGTTTTGTAGTGCCACAAGCATAAATAGATGAACACTTCATAAGCTCACCAACATGTTTGTTTGCGCAGAACATCCTGTTGCAGAGAGGTGTGGGAACAGGGTTGCTGTTTATTTTGATTTTGCTTTAGGGTCCTTTTCACATTCATGGTCACATTTTGTTTGTGTGCCTCTAAGTTGCACGGAGAGACGTATGTATGTTTATGTGCGTGTCCACTTAACTGCACAAATAAGACATGCATGTCCTATGCATTTGGGCACACATTTCTGTGCGTATGAGTAAATCCGGTGCGTTTAAAGCGTGTAAAAGGCTGCCTGTCACAGTCAGACGGCATGTCGTGCAGACTCTGCTTGTGCAGCGGCTGTGTGCGTCACAGGGAGATAAAGAAAAATAGCGAGGGGGCGTCATACGCATTTTCCTGTCCGCGTTGCAAGCATCAGATGAGACGGTAAAATTTTTAGCCTTAGCGGCGTCTCTCAGTGTGTCCGCCCACTTGTAGCAGGCTGCTGCTTTCCATAAGGGATTTCCTGCACCACATCTATCGCTCAGCAAATGTGAGTGACAGTGACGGCCTGTTTCAATACAGGGGCAGCAAAATATGGCAAGCCTGGCGAGACAATACTGTGCATCTCTCTTTTTTTTTCTTTTTTTTTTGAACATAGCTCATCTTGAATAGGCATTAACTGGTTTGTTGTGCTTGTAAAACAAAAAGTATAGGCCACTGCCTGCGCTAAGTACGTCATTAATAAGCACTTTTGTTTTTCCCTTTACCTCCTGCACGTCATTCTACCTGTATCCTCTGTCTCATTACCGTGCTGCTCTCACATCCACCTTTTTGGTTTTGAATGTCATTTACAAGTGGGCCCCGTCCGTGTTGAACTACTTTGTTTATGCCTGTATTTCTCGCCTGTGGTCATGTATGAGCGTGCGCACACACACACACACATGCATGTTCGCCTGAGCGTGTCTGTGCGATTATATCTTTTAAGTTCATCTGTGTGTTTCTTGTTTTTTTTTTTTTTTGGTGTGTGTGTGTGTTGCTGTTCGCCTGGGCTCCTGTCCGTCTGACAGTGCAGTGTGTCTGGCTGTTCCTGTTTCAACCCCCCCCCCCTCCCTCACCCCCCCCACCCTCTCTCTCTCTGTCTTTTGCTCTCTCGCTAACACTCACTCTCTTTCTCTCTCCCTTTTTCTATCACCCTTTCACTCTCTCTCATCCTCACCCTCTCTCTCGCTCTCTCGCTCTCTCTCTCTCCCTCCTCTTCCCTCTGCAATAACAGTGCTGACCTAGTTTCTGCCTGTTCAGGGCTGCCTGTGGAATTTTACAGCGGCCTGCCTTCCTGGCTGCTTTGCTGCTTGAAAACGCAGGCAGAAAAGCATGACTGAGGATTTTTCTTCTTGTCGCATCATTATGGCCTTATAATGTCTCTGTTCTTTTCCCCCCTCTTCCGCAGACCTAAACGTATGGACGCGTTTTAAATAAGTAATAACAGCAAATTGCCTCTCACGCGTGAAATCCGTAGCTATCTTACGTATGGAAAGATTGCAGGTGGACTGCATCCACCACCATGGCAGGCAGTCGAATTAGAATGGAAATGAGAATAGCCTGTCGCTCATCTCCTACAGCTTAACTGAGATCGTACCGGATGCAGAGGGCGGAAAAACACCCCTTCTCTGTGCACATGCATGCAATCTCCCTCCCTTCTCTTCTTCCCCTCTTTCCTTCCCTCCTGCCTTTGCCTTCACAAATAAATGGTTAGAGTCATGCCTGGCAAATACTAGCCACTGCCAGGAATGGCTAACAAGGCTCTTGCTCAAATAGCGAAAAAAAAGAGTGAGACTATTTTTATGTGTGCTAGGGCCATGGATCTAAGTCAACACTATTCTGAATCTTGATTAAATCTGAACGGCTTCCAATTAGGCATAGGGAATGTTGTGTCACAGCCGAGAGAGATGGATCTCTGGAATGCCGCTCTGAAGGCTTGGTTGTGGCACGCTGAAATCTAAACCAGCACTGCCGCAGATTCATTCCTTCCCCCTACACTCTCCCTCCTTTCGCTCACCATTCCTGGCTGAGCTGTAGTTCAGCATTGCTGGGGCATTTAGTTTTCTTTTCCGTTTCTCCAAAATGTTCCACGAGCATCAACTGCGACGGCGTTAGCTTTGGGTTGTAGTGTTAATTTCTTTGCTTATGTCGATTTAAATGACTGTGTCTTGTGTTTACTTTAGGATGCTTTTAATGCTGATACAATCTCTCTCTGATTTTGTCTTTCAGATTTCGGGGGCTGGTCATGGTGTCCGGTGAGAAGGTGTGGGACCCCCTACATGCGGGCCTTATTCAGTCACGTCTGAGTGAACAGCACCTGGCTGCTGGGCTACCTCCCCTCTGCAACCTCACACACAGTGACACCACCACGTGCCGCCGGAGTCAGCGGTCGTCACCTTTGTCTTCCCCGCAACTGTCATTAGCGGCTGTAGACACCCTCCACCCAGTTCGGGCCTCCCCTCATTCGCACCTGCCTGTCAATTTCTGCAGCTCGAGCAAGATCAAAGAGCTACACAGACAGGTCCGCTGTCTTGGAGTGGCCTCTCAGCCTGAAGAAGAGGAGGAGGAAGGGGAGGCTGAGCAGTTGGAGATGAAGGGTAAAAAGCATGGAGGCCGGGGAGAGGCCATGATGGAGGACAGGCTGGAGGACATGGCTGACGGACCTAAAAATGCAAAAATCACCCTAAGCTTCCCACTCAGTGCCGGACCCCTTCCTGCCACTCTGACATCTCCAAGCCAATGTCGTAGCTCCTCCTCCTCCTCGCCTTCCCCCCACCGACGGCGGCCCTCCTCCAAGAGCTCGGACGAGGGGTCGTTGTGGAAACTGGACGCTACCATGGACGTAAAGCACAGACCTTTTAAGCCCCCGAGGCACGACAGCTCTCCGTCCTCTTCGCCGTCCTCCTCCTCATCTCCAATGACTGTTCATGCGCTTATCAGGAAGGATATAAAATCCCCGCCTCCTCTCAAGTGCTCCAAACTCAATTCAGAGACTCAGTTTCACAGGTCACCCCAAAGATCCTCCACGGGGTCTTTAGGGGGCAGTTTCGGCGGTGATGGGTGGGATGAGAGGCACAGGTTAGCCAACGGGACAGCCTCGCCTTCTCAAACTGCCCAGATCCTCTTCAGTCTGGGCACATCAGCCTATCAGAGGGGCGGGGACGCAGAGAGGAGAGAGAAAATAACAGGACGACCAGCTGGGAAAGTGGGGAGCCCTCATGGACCAAGTCTTCACCCACCCACCCTCCACCTCCCTCCCCCCTTACCACCACCTCCTCCTCTCCCATCTGAGGGTCTCACCGCGCCCCCTCACTCATCCTCCTATTCACCTACGGACAGCCTGAAGCCCGAGCTGATTTGCGGAGTGTGCCATCGACTTTTCAGCTCGGCCTCCTACTTAACGGTACACATGCGGCTGCATCGTGGCAGCCGCGCCCTCAGTTGCCGATACTGTGGCAAAGTCTTCATCCACAGCAAGAGACTGCATACCCATGAGGCCTCCTGCAGGGTGCCAAGCCTACCATCCAACAGCCTGGGCCCTCCTTCTCTCACTGTGCAGCCAAAGGAGGAGCCGCTGGAGGAGGGCGAGGTGAGAGTGGAGGGGGGAGTGATTGTGGGAGAAACAGACATCAGCAAGGCGCGGCCAGGGAAGAAAGCACGGAGCCTCCTGGCACGTATCCAAGGTGATGATGCAGCAGCCACAGAGCTACTAGAGGGTGATGAGAACCATTTTGTAAAGGTGGTAGATGGCAATGTCATTTACTTCTGCTCTGTGTGCGAGCGCTCCTACATGACTTTATCCAGCCTGAAGCGTCACTCTAATGTACACTCATGGCGCCGCAGATATCCGTGCCATTACTGCGACAAGGTCTTTGCCCTGGCTGAGTACCGCACAAAGCACGAGGTGTGGCACACGGGAGAGCGCCGCTACCAGTGCATCTTCTGTTGGGATGCCTTCGCCACCTATTACAATCTCAAAACACACCAGAAGGCAATTCACGGGATCAACCCCAGTCTCATCTCCAGTGAAAAGACAGCTAATGGGGGTTACAAGCAGAAAGCCAATGCCCTAAAGCTCTACCGCCTCCTCCCCATGCGCTCCCAAAAGAGACCCTACAAGACCTACAGTGACAGTTTGCATAATGGCCTGTTACTGCCACCAAGTGAAACACCTTCCCTCTCCCTGCCTGGCCTGGGCTGTGCTCTGGGCCCTGGGGACCTACAAAGTCTCATAAGTGGGGCCCACCCTCAGAGTGTAAAGCCTGACCCAGATGCCTTCCCAGATGGCTTCCCTGTTTCTGTGGCCACTGAGCAGCACAGGGATCTCTCAGCACTAACACCCCTCCCCCAAACGGACATGCCCCAAGGTAGAAAACATGACAGCGAAGCCCTGGAGTTAGAGCAAGGGAGAGTGAGTGGCAGCTTCAAAATGTCTAGTAGCAGTAAAACCAAAATTCCCAAGGCTGGTAGAGGCGCAGAAACAAGCATGCCTTCTGTGATAACATATGGCCATACGAAACCTTCTGTCATAGTTCATGGAACAGCGGTGTCATCCTCTGTCATTGTTCATAGCAACCAGGTCACCTCCGGCAGTGAAAAAAGCCCACTGAACAGTCCATCCCCTGAAACCAGCAGCAGTCAGACTTCACACAAGGGCAGTCCCAGACCAATCAAAAAGCAAAGCAATAGCTCAGATAGCCATAGAAAGAGGTCAAGAGACAGTTCAGACACCACAGACGAGGGCTCGAGAGGTAGACATGATGCAGAGACAGGCAAATTGTTTCACAAATCGCGCAAGTCCCACAGCAGAAGTGACATTTCTAACTCAAAGCAGCTGTCAGCATCTGTAGGGTCACAGGTCAAAGAGGCAGGGCCGCTCTGCCAGATCACCGTACGTATCGGTGAAGAAGCAATAGTAAAACGCAGCATCTCAGAAACAGACCTTAGGAGAGACAAGAGTCTTTCTCCCCCAAAAACCAAACGGAGTGAAACATCATCTGTGCGGGAAGCCAAAGAACCGCGCCATTCTCACTCCCACCATCATCACCATAAACACCGCCTCCAGCGGAGAGCTAGTCTGGAAGCAGAGGGTGATAAAGATGGAGGAGAACATGAGGAGGAGGAGGAGGAAGAAGAGGAGGAAGAGGAGGAGGAGGAGGTTAGGAAAAAGAGCTCAAAATCCCCTGATGAAGTGAGGGAGTACTACTTCCGTCAGGCGGTGCGTGAGCAGGATAGTGACCACGACACGGAGGATAACTTATGGCGGCCTTATTACTCCTACAAGCCTAAGAGAAAGGCCCAAGCACACCTACAGAGAGTCAAGAGCTGGCAGAGAAAGCTGAAATTCAAGCGCTCTATCCGGCTGAAGAGGAGGGCAGAGAGGCTCAAGAACCTGGTGAATAAAGAAGCAGATAAATCACAAGATGAGGAAGAGGACAGGAAGACTGAGAAACCTGAAAAACTATCAAAAGTTAACAGAGACAAGGGGCAGAGGAAAGAAAAAGATTATCTCTCTGCTCCCTTAAAAGAGAAAAACAAAGAAGCAGAAGAACAAGTAAAGGAGGCCCGTCATGAAGTTTCCACTCATCCTCTGCACTCTCCAAAGCCTCCTGTGTCTACCTCAGTGGCTTCTTTGGGAATAAAGAGGCGGCCTTGGACTAATGGGAATGCAGCAGAGTGTGGTACATGTGGCCGCTGGTTCTCGAGCCCAAGGAAACGAGACAAACATGAGCTGAGCCATCTGCTGGAGTTTGTGTGCCTCTTCTGCCGTGCCACTTTCCCCTCGAGGGATAAGTTGGAAGACCACCAGAGAGCCCAGCATCCCAAGCCTACTGAGGCAACCTCTGCACCCCATAAAGTGGCACTTGGCGAACAAGTTGAAGGGGTCGGGGTTAAACCCGTGCCAGAGATCGCAAAGTATGAAGAAGAAAAAGGGGGACAAGTTGGCCTTGTGGGGAGTAACTCTAGTCCAAGTCGCCTAAGCAGAAGAGCGTTATCGCGACACACCTGTCCGCAGTGTCATAAGGTGTGCAAGACGTCCTCGGCACTAACTCGTCATATCCGACGCCATGAGTTAAGCAGCTCCCCGGAGAGAGAGAAGGAAGATAAAGACTCAGAGCCAAAAACAGCGGAAACAGTTGTCAACACTGTTAGCAGAGACCTAGAGACTGAAAAAGGACAGACTCCCAGTGCTCTCTCTGTTTCAGTTATCAGCTATTCAACACCAGACCCGCCTAGCAGCAGCAGCGGCGACTGTTTGGCATCACAGCAGCACGAAGACCATCTCAGTGAACTGACAGATGAGCATCAGATGTCAGAATCCAGTGACAAACCTGAACTGACAGAGATAACACATCCAGCTCCAGAGAGAGAGCCCAGCCCGCGAATCGCAGACCCTCCGTCAGAAAGGCCGGTTAATCTTACGCCCACCAAGCATGAATTCACGCCTGCCACACCCTCCACTCTTCAGAGCGTGCTGGTCATGAATGGATCTGAATGTCTGGATTACCGCACCCCCAGCAAAAAGAACCTAGACAGCCAGATCCACAAAATACCCAGCCCTGTGAACATCGTGGCATCCACCAACACCTCTCCCAATATGCCCATGACGTCACAGACCAGAATAACCACTGCTGCTCCTCCTGTTTCCATGACAACAGCTCTCATCTCTGAGGGGGGATTCATGAAACGGGATGGGGTCATTATGGACAGAGAGAGGATGGGTGGGAGTAGTTTATATCTGCATGCAGGTTACGAGGAAGCACCTCTGGTCCAAGATCTCAGAGTTCAATCCCTGTCCAGGAGTCCCTCCCCCAACGAAGCACAAGACCTGACCATGTCCTCTATTTTAGCGCGAGAGAGAGAGATAGAGAGGCAAAGAGAGAAAGAGAGGGAGCTGGAGAGACAGAGAGAAAGGGAGAAGGACAAAGAATTGGTGAAAGAGAGAGAAAAGGAGATAGACAGGGTCCAGCAGATGAGTAGAGTTGCACATGCCCCCGAGGAGCAGATTTCTCTGTTGGTCCCTAAAGAGGAGCCCTTGAGCCCTGTGCCGTCCCCTCAGCATATCCCCACTCAAACCACTATGAATGGACCCTCCTCACACAGGCACACTCCCAAGTCCCCCTGTCGGTCCCCCTCCACTATTGGACTGTTAGCTCAAGCCAACCGCCAGGTTCACTCTAGTTCACAAGGACTCGACAGGCTCACACTGCCGACCGGAGCAGCTGGGGCCGGTGACCGCCCTTCTGCCCACGCTTTGCTTCTCCCCCGAGCCCCTCAACCACCTGAGCCAGAGCACCAGGACACTGCTTCTTCTAGAGATTCACAGCAGGGGGACGCCACCCCGGTGGGATACCCTGCGCAGAGTTACCCCTTACCCCTTATTGTGCCGGACGGCTACCGCTCTGGTAAAAAGCAGGAGGAAAACCTGCTAATGTCCTCCTATCCTGCCGGAGCTCTTTCCTTTGGCCCGCTGGGAAAAATGATGGTCCCTGGTGGTGGGGACCTAGCCAAGCTGCCATTTTATCCAGACCCTTACCAGCTGCTCTATGGACCCCAGCTGCTGGCCTACCCTTATAACCTGGCGGCTCTTCCTGTGGCTCTTAACATGATGGCACCTGCAGGGGACAAGGTGGAGCCCCTGCCTTTCCTCCCTGCCATCTTCAACTACGCAGCCACTGCTGGACCCTACATGGGCACAACCCCCCACCCCCTGGCAAATCCCAGCCTGTACAGCAGCAGCAGCGGCAGCGGCAAGAAGCACCGAGACAGCAGCGGCAGCAAACCATAGGACGCAGAAGCACTATAAGGAATATATTTCAATGGGGACGGCCTGGCCTGTTTAGGATGGGAGCGGAAGGGGTGCGTGCTCACCGGGTCACTGAGTACACTCGCACAGTGCCCTTGCCACTCTTTTATTCAGTAGAGATCAGAGCTAGGCATTAAATCAGGAGAAGGTTGAAGGGAGAAGGAGGGAAGAAACGGGGGGAGAAGCTGATATCCGAGCACCTTATCATTGCTCCCCTCTCTTCACTCTCGCTCACCTTCCTCCACGTCTCTCCTGTCTTGCTGTAGTGTGTCGTAGTTCTAGAGCTTGATTAATCTTCCTCTCTGACTCATTATATTATCTATAAGTACAAGAACTGCTAACAGGGTGTGTGTTGTGTGAAAAAAAAATTAGTTCAGTCTGCTTCCCTTTATAGTCAACGCATAACGAGGATAAACGCTCTTCAGGGAAGGCTTGTGTGGGCAAGAGTAAGGGATGAGACAGAAAAGTCCTTACTTAACACAGACAGAGGTGGCGCTTGTGTTTCTTTGTATGAGCGAATGAGAATGCAGGTGTATTCTAATGTTAAACTGTCCATGAGAGTTATATATGAGCATGTACGTGCACATGTATGTAAGAGGTTGTGCATGCAGAGATGGGCTTAAGCAGGTATTACTGCGCATGTGTGAAAGAGTGCGTGTGTGTGCGAGATTGTGTGCGAGTGTGTGCATTTGTGAGTGATGAAGTATGTGCGTGAATGGCTAGATCATTCCGTGTGAGACGCACACAGCATTCCTACTTTAGGAATACAGCATTCCTATTCTAGGAATAGCTACTGTAGGTCAATGTGTAGAAGTGCATTTAGAAGTGACTCCTCATTTAAAATCATTAAGAAGTCGATGCTATGGCTGGACGCAAGTCTATGACAATGACAGATCATCTGAGCTTCTAATGTCTCAACTGACCTGGCGACTTTGTGGCCAGATGACACTGTAGGATCTGTATAGCATTCACCATAGTTTATACCTTATGTGCACAAAATAGAAAAGTAGTGGTCACTTAAAGAGGACACTTGTAGCTGCTTTGGATATGTAGCTGGCCACTGGGTAAGAATAAAAAAGGCTGGTAGACCATTGCACTTCCGTTTTTCATCTCATTTCCTTCACGTTATCAAAAAAATAAAATAAAGGAAAAAGCATAAAAACCAGTCAGCCTTCATCTTGCGTATCAAAGAGGAAAAAGGCTCCATTTCCTATGCCAGAAATAAGAAAGCGATAGCAAGGAAGGAAACAGAAAAAAAATGGATTCAGGGTATTGAGTTATTTTTGGATAGGAAAAAGAAATATATGGGCACAAAACTGTTGGACTTTGAGTCAGAAAGCCCCACAGAAATGACTTTAGGGACAAAAAATATTGTCCTGCTCCCCAGTTTAGGGGAGATTGGAAATAGCCTGAACTATTTCCCCTCCTGCCCCTGTGTCATTTTACCAAGAGGTAGGAAAAGGCTGAATATAGCAGCCAAAGTGGTGGCCGAAACTCCCCAGGTGCCCTCCTGGGGCCTCTTTTTTTTTTTTTTTTTTTTTTTTTTTT
>JAPZDV010000016.1:9916827-9938762 GCA_029814665.1 Acanthurus lineatus
CTTCCTCTTTTTTTTTTTTTTGTTTTTTTTTTTTTTTGTTATGTGTAATGTTATCTCTATATGTTTGTTCTGTTAAACTATGTTGTTGTTTATGTTGTTTAGCCCTCTTACCAGATGGAAATGGCTTCAGTGAAAAGGGGGAGTAAACTTTAAAAATATGAATGTAAATTTAGTCATGAGGTTAATGAAGTACAGCTGCATTAATGGTAGAGTTGGTTTCAGTTCCTTTTTTTGTTTCTGTTTTGACACAATAACCTGTTAAAGAACCGTATAACGTCTGGTATGCATATATACAGTAGTCCTAGGAACATGTCAGTAAACTTGGGTTCTGTATCCACAAAGCATGAGCAACACTTGCTTCCTAACCGTTTATATCCTCAGCAAATCTGGCATTGTGCGCACAGCTTTCGTTTCCGATTCCTTTATATTTTCTGGCCTCTCAATCTTCCATATCTGTTAATATTTTTTAATTCATTATAGACTGCAGTTTGGAAATATTCCACAAAAACTAGCTGCATCTTTTACGTCTCACAGTCACTTTTTTTTTTTTGTTTTAGGAGCTGTTTAATTCTCCCTCTTCCCTCAAGCATACACTCACTCACGCACTGCACCTCCTCTGGATGAAGTACAAATGTTTTTCGGCGTGTGTGCATGTGTGTGCGTGATGGTACCGGGGCGCCTTTAGGTTCAGCCAGGAGTGTTACAACACAGCGTGACCAACTGCAGGGGCGCACAAGAATCCCCTTGGGTGTGGTTACAAGCCTTTTTTTTTTTTTTTTTTTGCGTGTAGGCGTACGTGTTTCGTGTACGAGGAGCGAGTGACTGCGTGAACATGAAAACCAAAATACTGTAAATCTGCCTAAGCAGCATACCGCTTTTGGCAGTGTATGGGCCACCTGTTATGTTTTTGTTCTCTGACACTTTTTTTTTTTTTTTCTGTGGGTTAGTTTCAGTGTAAAAAAGCCTTGCTGTCTCCAATACACTATCTCAAGCCATTCCTGTAGATGGACATATTTGTGTTTTTGGACCATTTCTTATGCCATAGTTCGCCATCACGGTAATCATACAGACCAAAAGCATGCAAAATCGACGTATTGTAGTGACTGGACTGGAATCTGGTGGTAATATACAACTATTTACTGTATGTTTTAGTTTAAATGAATGTGCCTCTGCTTTGATATTTAAATATCTCTAGTAAGATGTGGATCTGCCAGATTTCAACTGTTAAGGTGCCTTGTTATGGCATAAGAAATTTGAATAGTAAAAGGAGCATTTTCTTGAAAAATGATGGTATAATTTGGAGATAGATTTCATGGCTTTGTTTGCTATGAAGCTGTTCATAGATGTAGGGGTGTGGCTAAACTGTTTTGGTATCGTGTACATGTCTAGGGTAATACTGTGCCATATAGAGCCCACAAAATATGTTAATGTTATTTTTAAGAGATGTTTTAATGTTGCCTGATGACTTTGTCTTTAGATTTGATACAAAGGCTTGTAGCCACAGCTCTCCCAAAGTCTGTAGTCTCCTTTTTCCGACGTTCTTATTGTTCTCTCTCTCCCCTCGTTTCCGTCTCCCTTTCTTTCTCTTTGCTGCAATCAACAAAATAAAGTATTAACCTGATGACCCAATGAAATCAGCTCCAGTCTGGTCTCATGTTTTTTTTTCTTTTAAATGATGTCTATTGATCTGTACAAGTTGATGTAGAGTTCCTAATATGAACCATGTGTAGAAAGTTGGATCCTCCATGTGAATTCTCTGGAAATGTGCATTTAACTTTTTGGGAAATTAGTAAAAGCAGAACAAATTGTGCACATCTTTTGTTCTTATTTTAAGCACATGGTTCATTATTTGATACTGCTGCAGTTTCCTTTTATCACTCTGTTTCCACTGATGAATGTTTTTGGCATCTTTAGCTATTATTTCATGGGGTTTTTTTTCAATGTAACCGCACACTCATGATTTCTCTATAATAATGATACATTATGTCCGAAAAGTTTGTTCCACATATGTGAACCAGTTGCTGATCACAGGTCCCGGTTGGCAGAGTCAGGTGCTGATTTCTTACCATCCTGAACGAGCACTTTCCCACTAGTGACACTCAGTGGTTTGAAAAGAAACAGTCGACTTGGTGACTCACTTGTCTCTGCACTCCCACAGCATGATCTCAGATAAAAAATTTCTGCTGACATAATTGAACGCGAACGACAGAATTTCAGAAATGAAATACATTTTTTTGGAATAGTTATCATGAAATGTCAAAAGTGAAATCAGGTGCGTTCATGGCCCTTTGGGGTGGTTGTGAGTTAAAGTTAAAAGAGTTTATTGGCATAGTAAAGCACTGAATAAATTGACCTCAATAGGCTTTTATACAAGCAGACATATTGGCTTGTCAAAGTAGGTAAAACACAGATGTTATCAATAACATTAATAATGACTTTGCTCTATTTAAGTGTCCTAATAAACTTGGCCAGAATACTGAAGGTTATGCTTTTCTTATACAAATCTGGATAATTATCAAAACATAGATTTTTCCATGCGTTTTGACCTTTCATCCAAATACAACTGCAGTTTTTAATCAGTGGAAAGATCTATTGGAAACTAGAAACAGGATGAAGATCATAATGCAGTGTTGATGTGCGCACTGAGAAAACGTCCTTTTTGGCCTGTGAAGACAGAGTGGGTGACTTTATCTCTGTTGTTTGACGTCAAACTGTGCGCAATATAGTGTTGTTGTTAACCAAACTAACAGCACTTTTTCCATGTTTACACATAAATGTACAGTTGTTCTTTCACTACAAGCAGGAACAGAGATTACTACATATTCCAAAACCTCGACAGCAGAAACCCACGTCACCAACTTCACAGGTTTTAGATAAGAGCTGGTCAAACCTCTAATAATAGTAATATCTTTTGTACCAGGCCTCTGATTGGCTAAAATTGCTTTAGGGTCTTTTTAGTCCATCCTTGTGTAGATACAAAACATTTTTTAAATCATACCAGTGTGTTTGTGGACTATTTGTTACCCAGCTAGATGGAATGCAGCCATTGTTAATGTTACTGTTTACATCTGAGCTTTTCCTACTGTGACATCGATGTGTCCGCTGTGAAAATCTGCACACTCAGTGACAGTAATAATGTTTTGTTTTGGTAGAGTTTTTCAATTCACATTGAGTTCAAATGCTCAACAAATGAAAAACAGGTTGTTTACTGATTGTTCAATTCTGAGTGTTTTGCACTTTTCCCAGTATTTCCCAGTTATCACAGCCTTCCTGGAAGGAGGCTAACACAGGAATGCAGCCAACAAAGAAAAAGAGAGAGAGAGAGAGAAAAAAAAGCGAGTTTTGTGACTGAAGCACAGCTCACTTTTCATTTCTCTATTCGTACCCAGTCACCCTACAACACGCACATCAACTGGGTCATAGCCAGGGGTAGTAAATCAAGGTTCCTGTGTAATGGGTAAACACATCAGTGGTCTGGCTAAGGTCACTCACCCGGCCTGCAGTCTGCAGTCGTGTCCACTTTATGTGAATCCTCACATTAGACAGAAGATCTGCAGACTGATGGAAATGCACACTTTAATTAAACAAATTATGTTAACCTAATTTGAAGTTGTTGATATTTTAACAGCCGTAAACTGATATCCTTTTTGCTGCGTTTAACTGCATGATTTAGCCCCTGTTAACCTCTGTTTGCCCACTGCCCACTCTGTGTTTGATCTTCCCACATTTTTCACAAAGATCCAGTTAGTCATAACCACTCGGCCATGGAGCACTCCCTCTTAGGGATCGATAACCTGTGCTGAATATGGCATATTTGCCCTCTGGACCCCAGGACAGTGCGCCAGCAAACACCTCCGCTTCATGTACAGTTGCATGGCCTCTCTGCTCCTCCTCCTCCCACTAATGATACATCAGGTTGGTGTGGAGTCTGCAGACCACCCAAGGGCTCAGGAGACTACGCACTGAAAGGCCTGGCTGCTTGAGCGCACAGAAGGATGGCCATGTTTTGGAAACCAATGGCAGGCGGACTGCTGCTCATTTTTAGCCTCACCCTGCTGTGGTGGGGAGCAGAGGGGCAGGGGAACGGCCGGGATAAGGTATGCTCACATCAGACCCCACGGCTATAATGCTCAGAATGAAAAGTGCTCTAAAGTGTGTATGTGTGTGTGTGTTAAAAAAAAAATAAAACATTTAAAAAGAATGGAAATCCCATAAATGTTGTGTATAAATGAGCTTTGTGTGTCTGTAGCCTTAATGAATCCTTCCGGAGGCCTGTAATGTGTTTTAACTATTGTTTTTGCTCACTGTAAAATCAGATAACGGTCACACAGTCCAGACGAAGATAAACAACATCCATCACTGAGCCTCTGTGACAATTTTAAAAGATTATAATGATGCATTAATTCTTTTTTTTTTTGCATAATTCTATGTTTTATAGGTTTTTGAAGGATTAAGAATGGATAAAATGTACAAAAAGCTTAAAGGACAAAAATCTTTAATCAGCTCTCAGATTCCAGCTGAGGAGGGATATCATGGCATATCTAATATTAATTTGTTTAGACTTTGCCCAGTTTGTGGGAGGACAAATACACCACCGGCTTTTTTTTTTAATCTCACGGAATGAGTTTTTTTCCAGTAGGCTTCGTGATAGCTATTTTATACTTAGATAAATAGAGTAGCTAAACACTCTAAGGTGCTCTTATCAATGAATCTACATTGATTTTGCACTTCGTTGCCACTTAAGAATTTCAGCCAGCTCAAATTCCTGCATAAAATTAGTTTAAAGTTTAATCAATTATTAAATAAAATTTTCCACTCAGTTTAATATGACTTTGACCTCTGACCGATCAAGATATTTTACGAGAATGTACAAAAGCAGGGTGTGCTGTATGTTATGTGCCATGTAAAAGAAGGAGCTGAAGCAAACAGTTGAGTCTCAGATGAGTAACTCATGAACACTGTGTCTTCCAGAAACAAGTTTCAGGCAAGGCTACCTTCTACCTCGGCCAGGATAGAGACATCTGGCGGCCGCTGATCCACACAAGAGTCAACCTCAGTGAAATCAGCAGGTGTGTCAGCAGCAGCGAACCGCTGCACCGTGAAGGCTTCACATCAATACTCATTGAAAGTCTATGCCTAAGGAAGCAACAAAGGCTCTTGCATATCTGAGAAATCCTTGGCTTTATTTGCGGTGCATACAGGGTACCTAGTTGGAAATTCTGGATCCAGTGAAGGATAACTGATCCCTTTTATTTTCAGTGACTGAAATACTAAGTAACTTTTTCTCATATTGTCTTTCACAAATCTTAGGACCCAAGAGCTTTTATTGCTTTTTCTCTCCATAGTTATACACCATAAATGTGGACATACCTGCGTGCACATCATGTCCTATATTTATGCTTAATCCTCTGTTAGTGGTACTGTTCCAGGTAAAAAAAATAAGCTTTAAGATTGAAAGAGAAAAACCTGAGGTTTTTTTGTGTCTCTGCAGTGTAAAATCATCCTTTCAGTTTCGGACATTTGATCCTGAAGGTGCCATTTTCTATGGAGACACCAAAAATGGGGCAGACTGGTTTATTTTGTCCCTAAAAGACGGCATCCCTCTGATGCAAATTAGCAAAGGGGACATACTCGTCAGCGTGGAAGGCGGAACCAAACTGAATGACGGAAAATGGCACACAGTGAGTTTCCAGTGGAGTGGGGTTTCTTTTATGAACCAAGTTACATTTTCTTGAATAAATCCTGATATGAGAGGTCTTGCATTGGAAAAGAAGTGAAATTCACAATAATTTTGAAGATTTAAGGCACAACATTAAATTATATATTGTTTTTGGACATGTGTTTGGTAGTAATTGTGATGCTGGAACTGTTGATCCTAATTTTTCTTGTCCTCCTGGGGCCACCAAGCTGGAGGTCAGCAACCATGGGAAGTTTGTGGTTCTAGAGGTGGACGGCTCCAATAAGCTGGTGGTGGGAATGAAGTCCAATCTGGCAGAGGAGGTCATTTATGGTCAACTGCGACTGGCCCTTGGCGGGGCCTTGATCGACAAAGACAAGATGATTGTTCAGGTACAGTGTGCTAATCCACTCTTGGATACATCCTACTCTCATTTATCTCACTATTAGAGTCTGCTAGTCACAGAAATCTGACATTTTCCACCACTTTGCACTTCAACTTCAGTCTTCTGCTGGAAATACCTCTCATACATGACTAGTGTCAACATTTCATCAGCTATCTTCAATAATGAAAGCAGACATACTTGCATTAAATGGCAGTTTATTTTGTTTTGCACCCAAAAGATGTAATAGCACTTTCAGGGGGGTACTGGGGTTGTATTTCTTTGCTTAAACCCCCGCAACAGAAAATAGATAGTTGCTTTCTTTGCTGTAGTTCGAGCCGCAGATGGACGGCTGTGTGAAGGAAGGCAACTGGCTGAACCTCAGCGTCCCCTGGGAGACAGAGGCGGAGGCTCTCTGGCCCTGCTATCAAAACATACAACCTGGCAGCTACTTCCCTGGCACCGGATTTGCCTTTTTCAACACCTCAGGTGGGAACATTTTGCTTGATTTTACAAGATATGAGCAAGTGCCAGCACACTATAGTTTTCCAACAGGCCTGGATCATGCATTGGAGAAAAAAATTGCATCCCTTCATCTATATTTTGCTGTAATCAAATGTAACCAGTAAATGAACAATAATGTTTTATTAATCAAGTTATTCTTATGTCCTCTGCAGTTTTTGAGATTGATTCAGTTCATGGGGTCAAGGTTGAATTGTGGGGAGATACAGCAAAGATGAATGGAACCATTCTGAGCATTAAGGCTCCTGGGAAAGAGCCAGCGTTCTCTTTAGTGGCCAATAATAACACAAAGGTATGCATGGAAATGAGGAACGAGCCAAACTGAATTTGCGAACAATTCCTAGCATAGTGGAAGTAAAGATGTTTTCACAGCTTTGTGAACTACATCATGCATGCATGCAAACTCACGGATTGAGTCAAACAGAAATTGGAGACCAGTATAAATTCATCCACAGTTATGTGAAGTTATTTCTTCTGTCTTCCTTATGACTTTGCAGGAGGTCACACTCACCATCGGTGAACAAAAATTCAGTATGACAGACACATTCAAGTACCTGGAGATCATTTTTAAGACAGATTTACTGCAACTGCGTAAAGATGAAGATGAATCAAACACCCTTACATTATCTGTGAGTCTAGAGAGCGGAGCTGGTTATTTGACCCCATGGACAGAGGGTCGTCTTGCCGTTGGAGGTCTTCTAGGTGAGAATAAACAGCAATGACGTGTCTTAATATTGTCTGCAATGTCTAAATATCTTACTGTCCACATAGGGAATTTGACTTTTAGCTTTATAGAAAAAACCCAAAAAGAAAACAACAAGTTGCAATACAATAAAATGAGCTGACTGGGTCTGGTAGAGCACGAAGGGGAACCGGGATACAGGCTCACTCATGTTTTCTTCTCTCTTTCTCTTTTCAGGTGAGGGTGAGGACGATGTTGGTTCCCAGTTCTTGACAGGTTGTCTAGAGAAGATCCAGGTCCAAGGAAAGGATTTGGACCTGGATTTAGCTGTCAAACACATGTCAATCTCCTCTCATAGCTGCCCTGCATAGACTACAGAGGCATGCGCACACAATATGTGGACTAGAGGATGACCTAAAAAAATACAATGTATGTGAAGTACAAAATTGTCAGTAACCTCCATGAAGTAAAACTAATACTTCTAATACTAGTAATTACTATTAATACATAAAATAACAAATAAAATAATAAAATAAATAAAATAATACTTATAACCATAAATGTTCTTTCTGTACTGCAAATTGTTCCTTGTAGGATTTGTACCTTTAACCTTTAAAATGTGGAGAATTTACAATGAAATATTGTTTTGCAGTAAATATCTCCAAATAACTCCATTTAACAGAATGTGCTAACTAATTTAGGGAATGTGAGTATTGTTGTGACCCTGACGTGCAACAGTACATTTCTTAATAAAATGATTGTCCTTAATGTGGTTATTTATTATTGTTGTTCTTACAAATCCAGGAAAAATAAAGGCCAATAGTGCTTTGAGGAGATTTAAATATTAATCAAAGACAGGCCTTGAAGTATGAATGAGGCAGATTTAACATGTGGATTTTGCTCCCTCTAGTGGATTGTTATGATAATGTATCTTGAACCATCCAAATAGAAAACACTTGATTCATGTACAAAAATATGACAAAAATATTGCTTATTATGCAAGAAAATAAAACTAGCAAATACAAAATCACATCACCAAAATGTCCGAGTTGCTTCTCTTTATAAAATCTCATTCAGTTGGAATATACTATATGCCACAATCAGATTAATCCTAAACATTTTTCACTGTTTTTCACATCAAATATTTAGAAATGCTTCATATGTATTCCAGTGAATTTAGAGTTCATTAGAGTATGCGTTTTGTATTTAAAATTATGGCATGCTGAAGAGAATAAGGCTTGTTTTCTACCTTTACTGTCCGAAATTTGAGCAGAGAGGTTTAAGGCTTTATTTGAATAATACATCCAAACACCAATAAATTTCAAGTAAATATAAAAAGTCCACAAGAAAAAAATAACTTTCATGATATCCATTTACATGAACTATGGGTGAAATCAGAAACATATAATGTAAAAACAATGTGTCAGGACTTCTTGTCCTTTATTCTCTAGACGGATTTTGCAAGTAGTATGTTTCTTCCACTTGATCATTTGGGGCATAAATAAAATCCTCAATTAATAAAATTTTTAAAAAGGTTGTATTTATGTTATTACAGAAATGGGTGCGGTTTAACAGTGTCGATGACGTATTTTTGTAGGCCAACCAAGGAAGAGCAGAATCGTTGTGGTTCCCTTTAGAAAAACACAATAGGTTTTTGCTTTGAAACTTGGATTATTGTTCACACTCTTTTTTCCCAATTATCATACTAGTATAATTTGAAGTGTTTGTGTAATCACCAGAGCTAAAAAAGGCTAACGTTGGGCTGAAAATAAACTACACCGCACTTTCGTGACCTCACCGCCCCCACAACTAAGCCTCCAAGTATACTTAACCATTTAGAGTGTGAGTGTCCGGAGAGTGTGAGTATGAATACAATAAGACTGGAAAGGTGACCGATGAAAACATTAGCACAATCTCCGTAAGCTAAATTAGCTACTTGTTAGCAACCGATTTTAACAAGACATGTAAAAAACTTAAACTCGTAAAAAAAAAAAACTCCAGTCGGGTATTCACCAATATGTTTTCTAAGAAGAGGGTCGTGATAGGTACTGACTTTATTTCAGGCATTTGATCAGAGACTTTATCAGAAATTATACTAGAAATCTGAACTAGCTGAGTGGATTACAGGTACGATTTCCTACAGCCCTCAAGCGGATCGATTGCAGACATTTACCGTCTGACAGAACGTTTCTGTCGTAAAACCCGAGTGTCGTGAATACTGGCCGCCCACCGAAGATGGCGGCGGAGCTGCATCCGCGGAGCGGAAAGCTGATCGGCCTGTCCAACTCGAACCGAACCGCCCGGCGAAACCAGCCAGTCCAGGAGTTCAACCATGGACTGGTGCTCAGTAAGGAGCCGCTGAGGGACCGGGATGTCTTCACCGTCCGCATTGACAAGAAGGTAAACAACAACAGGCCCGCCGCTGCTGCCTCTCCTCAGCGGGAGTGAGAGCAGCGGGAGTGCTGGAGCAGCGCTGGTGGGACGGGCCGGTGGTCTGTCTCTGTCCGCAGTGATGGACTTCTCGCGTACTGGGCGGTTCACACTGTTTGACAGGGAGCACGGTTGATGCAGTCGTTCAGTGACGGATTGCAGACAGTCAGATATTCATCAGGGTCAGATTGACTTATTGAACACATTCCTATGTGCAGATATATTAAACTCATCAGTAAGCTAACGAATGTTTATGTTGCCTTGGTACCGTCAGTTAGCCATGCTAATGAGCCGTTAGCAATAGCAAGCGGTGTGAGCACAGGCTAGCCGGGGTTAGCTTTTCTAGAAGGTCCTATATGGAGGACTGTCGAGTGTTGATAATAACATGTTGTTTTTTGTCGCACTACTGAAGCCCTAGTAAGCCGGTTTACGTGGTTTTGTTCAGTTTCGGTTTGAAAGATTCGGTGACAGACATAGCTTGGGCGCCTGTCAGTTTCTCTGCCTGCATGTCTCGATGGCTAATAATACTGCAGTGCTCATAGCAGTGACTCAAAAGCTATGTGTGAGCCTGAATAGACACAATGCATACAATTAGGTGCTGATGCCTGTTACTATTCAGACTGTCTTTAATAATATCCAGAATTAGAGGACCTCTGTTTTAATCATCCTTAGAGCTGACACACTTGGTCTAAGCACAAAGCATATTGAGGCCTTACCAGCTCTGCTAATGTTATACATGAGGAGTTCAGATTTACTACTAAGCGTTTAGCTAATTAACACTTGTATCTGTAAAAAATCATCTTTTCCAGTAACAGAGAAAGTAACAGCAACAACGTAAAGGAAACCAATTTGAATGTATACTCTTGCTCTACGTTCTTTATATCCATATTGTCCTTTGATTTATCCAGATCCTTGTTTTTAAAATTCTGTTTTGATTCATTTATTTCTCTAATTTTATAGGAAGGGTCTTTTATTCCTCAGTGAAAATTTTATATTTTACACCATATATATACCCTTGACTGTGGGCAGCTTGCTCACTTGTTATTCTATATCTTCTGTTATCAAACCATGATACAGTATTATCTTGCTGTACCTAAGAGGACACATTGCAAATGAGTGTTAAGCATATATTCCTCTACATATATTAATCTTTAACTCTTCTGCACAGTCTGAAGTTTTGTATTTAATCTGACAGGGATAATGAAAGAATGAGCTAAATTCCTCCACTTATTTGTCCACCATTGCCTTGAATTTGCAGATTTCACATGATGTCAGCACAAATGCTAATCTGTGGTTTGTGTGCTAAGTCCCTTTGTGACTCAGGTCTCTCTTATTTCATATCAATGTTTACATTCTGATGTATCTGCTTTGAAGTGCTTTTTCTCCTGTAATGGCATATGCAGTCTGCAACCTTACTGGGTTTCAAACATCATGGCAATCCTGTAGCCCGTGCCAACGGCAACAGGGCCACCAAGGCTCCCTGTAAATGACAGTGCAGTGTTGCCACATGCATTGTTATTCTGAAAATCTACCATGATGACACAAAGCTGTATATGAGCAAGTAAAGGTGAAAGTGCTTCAGTGGCATCTACTATTTGTGAAAGATAATCTGTCCCTTATGGCTGTCTCATAAACAGCATCATGCTCTGTCATGACACATTGCTTGGGTGAAAATCAATGCTTTTTCCATCAAGGAGCAGCACGCATATTACCATGACTGCCCATTCTCGTTTGCTGACACTGACTAAGCTACATCACATGATGAAGTTTCGTTGGACAGTTACCACACCGGGCACTGTCAGCAGTTTAGAGTTTGTATTTTAAAGAAAGATCCAATTTTACACATTTTACGTACTGTGCCTAGTAGTTGGAAATGTTGATTTTGACTTGGAGATGCCTCAGACTGTAGCCCGTTAAGGACTGAAGCCATTAGCTGATTTAATCGATAAGTTTATCACTACAAAATTAAATGGCAAATATTTTGGTTGTAGATTAATTATCCTGATAAATTTTTAAAGCAGAATTGTCAGTCTGTAGTTCCAACTTTTCAGTCTGAGGAAGTTTTAATCTTACAAGTAAACAGTAAATTTTTGGCACTGGTGATCGGAAGAAACTAATTTGGGATTAACATTTTTCACTCTTTTATAGGTTAGACTCTTAATCTGTAAACTGAGAAATAATAAATAGATTAATCGATGCTAAAAAAAAAAAATCATTAGTTACAGCACTATAGTATAACCCTTAATTGTCATTGATAAATTATTATTTTATCCCCACTTTTGGAGTGACATTCTGGTACATCAGTAAATTAAGTGTTTTTAAAGTACAACCGCTTTCATATATTTAATAAGACTCTCAACGTTGAAATGGTCAACATCATGTCAGTCTTTTAAAAGGTTGCTAAACTTGACTTTTAAAATGTTCATTTATTTAACAGTTGTGTTCACCTCTCCCCTCTGCAGAGTGTAGAAGTAATATTTGTGTGTTTGTGCATGTGTGGTGTGTGAGGTGAGAAGCTTTTCCCTCTCTGTGTAGTATAAGCAGTAAATTTCAGTCTCTGCTTTTTACGCAATTAATTTTTCATTCTTTTCAAAAGCTGTCTAGAGGTCCGACTCGGCATGTATGGTTGTATCTTGTAGTTATTGCTTTTTTGAAAAGAGAGAGAGAGAAAGAGAGAGAGACTGAAAGGCAGACACCCACAGGCTCGCTGTTACATAAGTGAATGAGCAGGGGAAGGAGATGTCTGTCTCCTCCACACAGCGACCCGGTCAGGCTGAGTTACCTCTAAATCTGTTAACCCAGATACCCGTGCTTTCGTAGCACACTGCCTTACATAGTTTCTGCCACACAGCTGAGGAGGTACACCAAGGGAGCAGACAGAAGAGAGGAGGCAAAAAGGAGGCATATTTTTTTAAATGATATTGATCTCTGAGGAGTTTTTCTTTTTGTTTTTCTCTTCGGCTCGGAAGTAAGCTGCAGAAAAACATCCCAGGAGCTGGTAGGACTTCAATGTTACCCTCAAGGTCACTTCATCTGGGTGGATTTTTGCCAACTCGCACTGGAGTCCTGTGGAGTTACAGAGTGAAAAGGGGGGATAAGGAGAGCGGCTGATGATTCATCTTAGACTGTCAGAGTACTTTTGACTCCAGTCTTTTTTCTTCAGAAACATACGCCTTTTTTTTTTTCCCTTTTTTTTAATGTCGGATGTCGTTCTCTGAGGGGGCAGCAGGTGGAGTGCAGCGAGCCAAGAGATCACTCCTCAGCGGGATGACGTGGGCTCATGCCCCTGTCTGACGGCAAGCATCTGCTGTGCGAAGAGTGTCTTTAAGCAGGACTCTGAATCACCAGCAGCTGCAGCCCCTCTCAATGCTGCACTCCGTCATCGTCATCATGGAGGCAACGCCACGGAAAAAAATAGATTTCACCCCTGGAGATCAATAAAGTATCATATTATTGTGAGCTTTTGTGTTTCTAAGAAGAAATGGATATCTTAGTCTGTGCATTATGGGATGCATTTCCAATGTCATGCAAAGACAAAAGGAGTTTTGCACTGAAACAGTTATCTTGTGTTTCCTTGAATCTTCTGTGGAAGGCAAAATGATGGAGGTGAAGCTTGTTTGCTTAAGTATCATTTGTTGTGTGCACACCTCTGTTTTTTAATGAAAGTGTTTATTGTTCTATCACAGTGGAAAGAAGAAAACATAAGAGAGGAGGCAGCTCAAGGAGTCGAGGATTAATAATCCATCCCACTTTTAGTTGGTTAACACAATAATCCCTCCAAATTTAGGAGTTGTCTCATTTAAAAAAGTAGGAAAAGAAAATATGGAATATATCTACACACAAGATAAAAGCTTCAAAAACTTTATTGAACCAAAAAGAAAATATTTCAAGTGCAATCTTTTGATTTCATGTCAGCTGAGTAAACAGGAGATGTACAACACTTGCACTACGACCCCCAGTTTATTTATTGTGGGACTAGTTGACCACAGTGTCAGTGAGATTCTCTTTGGTCTGTTCTCTCACGTTGCATCTGGTCTAATTTTAGCACAGGATGTGCACTCAACTACATTTTTGCATCTGCATGTCTCTGACATCTCATCTAGATGTCATCTGTGGATGTGGGATGCTGGTGCTACAGTAGTGTGTGATGGTAGGACATGCCATGTGTTGGTTCTTTAAGGGGAAAACCAGTGTTGAGAAATAAATTTTTGATCCTTGGTTAAAGTCATTTTTTTCACAAAATCTTTTTTTTTGTACTACAAAACATACAAATAAAGGCACTTTGTGCTAATGCATAGCTTAGTTTGTTGTGTGTTCAAACCGTCCTGTTTTATTTTCAAAGAAGCTCTCCCTGAGCTACGTTCTTCACTGACAGAGTGACTAAAAATAACATGATGGATCATACGACAAGGCTTACTTTGTTTTCCATAGATATCTACCTGCAGTTTTTAGCACAGTGCTTCACTCTTTAAACATCACAGCCTAGATGTTGTGCAGAGTCTCAGAGTAACAGCTGCTGTCAGCTGTTTTACTGCTACTACTTTCTCTTTCTCAATCTGTTATTGTGGTTGCCAGGTTCTCTAAAATTCATATCATCTTGAACAAGGCTCTCTGGAAGAAGAGAATTTTTTATCTCAAGGGGGCCTAAATATAGGATTGGAAAAAAATCAAAATATCAAAATATAAGAAATAAACAGCTGATGATGTTATTATTTTCTAAATCTCTCCTGTTTACCCTCAGGTGAACTCCTGGAGTGGCTCCATCGAGATCGGCGTGACGGCACTGGACCCTGCTGCGCTGGACTTCCCCAGCAGCGCCACAGGCCTTAAGGGCGGCTCCTGGATCGTGTCCGGCTGCTCGGTGCTACGCGATGGCCGCTCGGTCCTTGAGGAGTACGGCCGCGACCTCGACCAGCTAGCGGAGGGTGACAGGGTTGGCATTCAGCGCAGCTCTCGCGGTGAGCTCCACCTGTGGGTCAACGGACAGGACTGCGGCGCGGCCGCGAGCGGCTTGCCGCCCAAGCTCTGGGCGGTGGTGGACCTGTACGGCAAGTGTACTCAAGTGACGGTGGTGAGCTGCGAGCCGCCGCCACCCTCCACGGAGAAAGAGACAATAGAGCGGGAGGAGGAGGTGGAGGAGGATGAGGAGGAAGAGGTGGTTGTGTGCGGGGTTCGGGAGGACGAGGGGATCACGGCACTGATGAATGTGGCAGCAATGAATGGAATGATGAATGGAGATGAAGGTAGGCTGTCTTTTAATCGACATGGTCCTTTTTTTTCCAAGCTTTTTTCAGTTATCTCACTAGTAGAGTATTCTCACTCTTCTCTCCATCAGTGCCTGAGCTGAGCTGCAGTCACAGCCGACCTGACAAGTTCCCCAACAACCTGGAGCCGGACACAGGTAATAAAACCCTCCTCACGTCAGTTGATGGATGTTTTGTAACATGACCAGTATTGACATCTTCATCTTCTTCTCCTTCTCCAGTTCTAACGGAGCACCAGCTCTTTGACGTCTTCAACAACGCAATAGTATCTTTTTATCGCTCTGCGGATGAAGGTGGAGGGGAAGATGGCGGCGGTGGTGGAGGAGGAGGAGCGGGAGGCAGCGGCGCAGCAGGAGGTGGAAATTCAGGAAGCGACTCCTCCTCCAGAAATGACAGAGGGAGCAGCAGCAGCAGTGCTGTCAACAGCGACAGCGGGATAGGAACAGCAGGAGGTGGAGGAGGAGCTAGCGGTCCCGGAGAGAGTGGAAATACTAATAACAGTCCTTCAGGAAATGGAGGGGTGGGGTCAGGGGTCGTGACAGGCGGGATGACCACCAACGACGCGCTGCTCTTCCACGAGAAATGTGGCACATTGATCAAACTGAGCAACAACAACAAGACGGCGGAGCGGAGGAGACCGCTGGACGAGTTCAACAACGGCGTGGTGATGACCAACCGGCCGCTCCGACACAACGAGATGTTTGAGGTGTTTACAGTCACACAACTAAGCGCTGAGATGTTTAGAGAACAAACTGGGTGATACTGAAACAAGAAAATATCAAAGTGTAGCTGACTATTAACCTTAATAGTGATGGATTGTCAGTGCATTTGTCTCAGAAGTAGTTTTGTTAAGAGAAGGTGGGACCTTAAAATATTTTACATATTTGCATTAAAATAAATTGAAACAAATGTCAAAAAACTTTCAGTATTTGAGCAGAGTTCCCAAGAATGTTGTTGACCAAGAAGGCAAAGACAAGTGATTACAAATAAGCGTTCTTTATGTCCAGAGGTCAGGTTATTCATCACTTTGAAGCAGAATAGAGAAGATCTTTTATTTTAAGCTGATAAATGGTAAAAAAAAGAATATAAAATATCAGGAATATTTTACAGTTTTTTTTCTGTGATTCTTTCAGATCCGCATTGATAAGCTAGTTGACAAGTGGTCGGGCTCAATAGAAATCGGCGTGACCACACACAATCCCAACAACCTGGACTATCCCGCAACTATGACCAATCTGCGCTCAGGTAACACACACACACATACACACAGTAGGCTTCGAACTACTGAACAAGAGGAGTTGATCAGTGTTATTAACATTAACTGGTTGTTTGTATCAGGTACAATCATGATGAGTGGCTGCGGGATACTGACCAATGGGAAAGGAACCCGCAGGGAATACTGTGAATTCAGCCTTGATGAACTTCAGGTTTGTGATGACGCATGCACACATTTTATTCCGCGACACGCCGTGCAAGTGTGTTTGGTTTCACTCCATTGATCTCCATTTCCTCCTCTCATCCCTGTCAGGAGGGAGATCACATAGGGCTGATGCGCAAAGCCAGCGGAGCTCTGCATTTCTACATCAATGGCATCGACCAAGGTGAGACGTTTACACACTTTTTAGGGGAAGGAAGCCCACTGCTGGGGGAAGGAGGGCTGAAAGTGAGAGGTGATGTGATGCTGATGGTAACCAATGAGTAACTGAGAAAATCCCACCAATCAGCTCGTATTTATAATCATTCTTGTAAAAACAATTTGGAAATAACTGTAACTAACAATGTTTCCTGAGGGACAAGTGTGATGAAAGTTCATGACCACATGGTGTTTTTTTGCAGGTGTTGCGGCAGCCCAGACCCCCGGCGTGGTTTACGGTGTGGTCGACCTCTACGGAATGGCCGTTAAAGTCACCATAGTCCACAACCACAACCACAGCGACCGCCTCAGACGCAACAACGCCATCATGAGGGCTCTGTCTCCAGATGTCGGCCGGCCCAGGCCAGCGCTCTCCCTCACTCCGGACACAGAGGGGCCCGACAGGCTGCTCTTCCACGCCAACTGTGGCCAGAAGGCGGCCATCATCAGTGACGGGAGGACAGCGCTGCGGCCACAGTGAGTCCACTTCCCACAATACCCTTTGAATTGAATCCAGGCAATCTTTTTGTTGACATGCTTGAATTTAACTTTAAGTTACTTCATGAATTCTTCTGGTTAAACTTGAGCTTTAAAAAGCTTCAACACTGTTTGATGAAATGTTAGTATTTCTCAGAAATGTAAAAAAAGTATCAAAGTTTGCAATGAATGATGGGTAGAAACGGTCTACATGCAGCACTTAAAACATAAAACAGTCATACAAGTCAACAATCTTGCTTCCAGTGCGACCGATGACTTCAACCATGGCGTCGTCCTGAGCAGCCGGCCGCTGCGCTCCAACGAGGTGTTCCAGGTTCGCATCGACAAGATGGTGGACAAGTGGGCGGGCTCCATCGAAATCGGTGTGACAACGCACAACCCTGCATACCTGCAGCTGCCCTCCACCATGACAAACCTGCGCTCAGGTATAAGAGATTTAATCTGCTTCATCATAATTACAGGCTCTTCTTCTTGAACTTTGGTTATGTAATAGATGTGTTGCTGCAAATTTAAGTGTGAGTGTGGCAGAGTTTCAAGCAGAGATCACTCAAGAAACCCTTTGCTGTTTTGTTGTTTGCAGGGACGTGGATGATGACGGGTAATGGTGTAATGCACAACGGAACAACAATCTTAGATGAATACGGTCACAACCTGGACCGGCTCAAGGTCAGTGATATTTCTGGTTTTATTCCTCAGCTGGTAATCATTCTCCGTCCTCCTTCGTCTTAACATAATGCCTCTGACCTTCTCCTTTGCAGTAAATCTTTAAAAACCCTTTTTCCCGTCTTGCAGGCTGGTGACACAGTGGGCGTAGTGCGGAAGGAAGATGGCAGCCTCCACTTCTTTGTGAACGGCGTGGCTCAGGGCCCGGCAGCCTGGAACGTCCCCCCCAGTGTCTATGCTGTGGTCGACCTCTACGGTCAGGCTGCTCAGGCCACCATCATGGACGACATGGGTGAGAAGAGGGGGGAGAGGGAGATCAGGCTGCATTTTAAACAGTTGGGAGGCTAAACTAACTGAGCTTCTGCTTAAAAATATGTGAACTTATGACTGTTTTCTCTCCTCTGCTTCTCCTTCCATCAGTGGACCTCCCTCCTCTCCCAGAGGACAGCTCAGAGGGTCCCACGGCCATGTCCCCTGGGAGCCCCTGCTCAGTGGGTGGGGCCAGCACAACCAATGACCTGCGTTTCCACCAGCTACACGGCACCAACGCTGTCATCACCAATGGGGGGCGCACCGCCCTGCGTCAGAACTGCCGCAGCGAGTTCAACGACGCCATCGTCATTTCCAACAGGTTATTAAAGCTCATTTCTGGGACAGATTGACAGCAACCCAGCAGATTGCAAAATATTTCAAGGTTTTAAACTGATTGTGTCTTAAAACATTTTCAGCGCTAAACTGACCAAATAGGATACATTAAAGTCAAACTACAACTCGTCACTGTTATGAGCAATGTGAAGGAATCGCCAGATCATGATGGTGTTTACATGTGAATAAACCAGCAGAAGTAAAAGGAACTTAACTTAAAGACAAAGTTATGAATTACATTGAGTTTGTTCTCCCTTGAGTTTAGAATGAGGACTTCACATAATTCAGAGATTGTGTTGTGCTGGAGCTGCCTTGGGATTTAAACCTGTCACTTCCTTGCAGGTGCCTTCGAGATGGAGAGCTGTTTGAAATCATCATCCAGAAGATGGTGGACCGCTGGTCGGGTTCAATAGAAGCAGGTGAGCTGCTTCTGTCGTGTCCACAAGGAATCCAGCTAACTGTTCTTTCTCTGCTGCAGCTTTTTACTCATTATATTTAAATGGATGTCATGTTTAATCTCTGCTGACTTCCTGTGTGATCAGGAGTGACAGCGATCAGGCCGGACGAGCTTGAGTTTCCAAACACTATGACTGACATCGACTATGACACCTGGATGCTCAGGTAGAATAACTTTGCATATTTGGCTGTTAAAGTAGTTCTTAAAATTTGCAGTTTTACTTTGATTCATGTTAATGTTTGTTTTTTAAGTTTTGGTCTTTGGTCAGATTTTTTTATTTAAAGACCTTTTTTTTTGTGTCCACAGTGGAACGGCCATCATGCAGGATGGCAACACGATGCGCAACAACTACGGCTGTGACCTGGACTCGCTGACCACAGGCTCACGGATCGGCATGATGCGCTCAGCCAGCGGCGACCTCCACTATTACATCAACGGCGTGGACCAAGGTGTCGCCTGCTCCGGTCTGCCACCAGGTACAAGAACCAGGACTACAGTTAAAATACCTGCTGCTCAGGTTAAGAGTAAATGTTTAATTTGATTACTCAATACCTCATCCGTTCCCTCCCCCCTCACTCCCTCCCCCTCTCTCAGAGGTGTATGCAGTGATCGACCTGTATGGTCAGTGTGTTCAGGTGTCCATCACCAGCTCCTCAGGCCCGCTGGACAACAGCCTCTGTACCAGCAACATCACTGAGAAGAGCTTCCCCATCCACTCACCAGGTACACAGCAGAGTCCTTATTTAGGTCCTGGAAACCTTGAAAACCTTGAAAAATGATGTCATGAAACCATATGTAAAGCCTGTAAAAAGTTTTGTAAGTATTTGTATAATCTTCAATGCCATTGTACGAATTTTTGAATCGAAAGATGTTTAAAAACACTTAAGTGTTATTTTGTATGTATTTGTGCAAAAAACAAAAGTGTAGAAGAAAGAGTTTAGGCCAAAAGTTTAGGCTAGAAGCATCTTACACAGATTGTACTCAAATCCTGAACTCTTTATTTCTTCTTCGTGTGTGTCTGCAGTAGCAGGCGTCGCCCATCGGCTGCACAGTAAACACGGTAAGAACGTGGTGCTGCTTGGCGAGGGCTGCCAGGCCGTCAGAGTTGGAGGTTACGCTCACGGCATCGTGTTCAGTGCGAAGGAACTGAAAGCAGACGAGCTGTTCGAGGTAAACGATGGCTTAAGGAAATGCACTAAAAATGAACCCTCTTACCTGCTTTGTCATTTTAAAAATAAAGTGCACATTAACCTTAAAAATCCCCACATAAAGCAGATATTACATTTCCTTAGTAAAAATGATATTGCTCATATTTCACTCCACTAGCTTCTAATATGTGTTTCCTCTGTTTCCGTGCAGGTGAGGATTGATGAAGTGGATGAGCAGTGGTGCGGTTCGCTGCATATCGGTCTCACCACGCTGGCTCCCCCGGAGCTGCCGTCCTGCCCGCTGTCAGGTCTCTCCCCCTCCCTCCCGCAGCTTCGCACCAAGGTCACCTGGCTGCTATGCGGCTCTGAGGTCCGTCGCAACGGTGTGCTGCAGCGCCAGAACTACTGCTGCTCACTGGACCGGCTGACGGTAAGCTGCAGCCCTCCGGCTCTGTGAGGGAAAAAATGAGCTCACCCCCACTCTGGCAGCTCCTTCAGGCTGCCTTATAAGTTAACAATCAGCTCAGAAAGTTACAGAATGTTTAAAGCACAGTTAGATCTGGTTACAAAGGTCATAACAGCGACCTTTACCTCTTCCGTAATCTCTTCATTCGTCCCAGACTGGTTGATAGAGTTCCTCTGGCTGCTGTTAAGTCCTGATGTAAAATTGAAGACTTCAGAAACACAAAATAGATATTTTTCAGCTCATATAAATAACTGATAGCCTGCTTTTTAAAGCAAAAATTCTGAATATATTGTGATTTCTATAAGTCTAATGTTAAAAACCTTGATTACTTTTGACTACAGATGATGATCTTATGTAAATGTATGATATTCTGTGATTAGGTCAACTAAAACAATTCAATTATTGACAGGTTATCAGTTTTGTCAGCACATATTAGCTCTTGTAAAAAAACATCTCTGCCGCCGGGTTAAAGGATGATCCCTTTATCTCCAATAATCGATTGATCATGGCTGAATATGATCGTTTCTTAGGTTGGGAACCGTGTGGGTGTGAAGAGGTGCAGTGATGACACCATGCACATCTTCATCGATGGTGAAGATATGGGACCTGCAGCTACTGCAGTTGCCAAGGTACACACACACACACACACACAAACACACACACATCTATAGTCTCAGCTGATTGGCTGGACGCTGCCATTCATTGCCTCTCTGGCTCCTTGTAGAATGTGTACGCAGTTTTGGACCTGTACGGGCGGATTACAGCCGTGTCCATCGTGAGCTCTTCACTGATGGAGGACACGGAAAGCGTCAAAGCCCCCTCCCTCTCCTCGGACAGCTGCAGCGAAGGAGAGGAGGACAGCACCCCCGTCAGAGAGGTAGGAACCCAACGAGAGGAGAGCAGAAAAATTAAAAGCCACTGAAGCTTAAACTCTTCACACCATCCTTTTGTAACCTCCAGGTTGAGACGGAGCCGTGCGCTCTGGTGCCCACCGTCATGGCGTTCCTGGAAAATCACGGCAAAAACATCCAACTGTCCAACCAGAACCTGACAGCGGCCAGAGTTTCCAGCTACAACCAAGGCCTGCTGGTCACCGCCCAGCCGCTGGCTCGCCAGCAGCTGTTCCAGGTGAGCTCACTGTGACGCTCAGGTGTCTGCATGTGATCCAGGTGGCTTTTTCTTCAGATAGCTGAGTTTGAATTAAAAGGCGAGCAGATTTAGAAGGTGGTTTTGCTGTTTTCTTGAATAATATTTAAATCCATTTGGTCAGCTGTTTTTAGTTTGTGACACTTAAGACTATTGTACTCAGAAAATCAAGTCAGATTTACTTTGGTAGGCTCAAATCAGTCAGAACTTTGCTTAAAGAGCTTTGTATAATCTTGAAGTATACAGCTTTGACTTAATCCTTAAACCCTTGATGATACTGGAAAGTCCCCCCCCCCCCCCAAAAAAAAAGACTAACAAGAAA
>JAPZDV010000016.1:9943608-9954190 GCA_029814665.1 Acanthurus lineatus
CTGACAGACAGTATGCACAGAGGGATGGTAGTTTTTTGAGGGGGAGTGGGGTGGGGTGGGTAGGCGGGGTTGTGGGGCAAGGCTGTAAAAAAACAAAACAAAAAGATGCCACGAAAAAAAGACAAAATCTACTGATGCTTTTGGTTCCTTTTTCTCAAATTTTTATTTAGAGTAGGAAAAAAAGTCCGGTCACTGACATGTTATTGCAGTGCTGTACACTTACTCAATCACACCTTTTTCAAAATGCTGTAGACTAATTACTCATTAAGGCCAATAGTGGGTTTTTTTTCATAGCTTTTTACAGAAATAGTGGCAGCGCCGTCCTGCCTAAACAGACACACATGAAATTTAAAAATGCCAGAGACTGAGCCAAGAGTTCATCAACTAAAAATAGACAGATGACAAGCCTGCTGTCCCACAAACATGTAATGATGCCAGAATTGTGGCGAAAGTACAGTAAGAACCACTGACAAACAGTAATCGTTTTGAATGCATAGTCGTTTTTTGTTTACTGATCTGTCGTCAGCTTTAAAGAGTAATTTCTGCACCAGCTTTGACTTTTTAAGTTGGACCCTGAGTTTCCTTTTTTAAATTTAAAATCCGCTTACTCAGAACTGTAAGTCTGGTCCCAAGCTCTTTTGGTCTTTTTTTATACCAAGTTTGAACTTGGAGAAACTTTTATTTACTTTCTTTCTCAATCTTAGCTTTGTGCCTGTGCCTGTGGTAACTATGGTGTTGCATGGTTAGCTTAGCATCTTAGCATCTTGATGCAACAGGAAACAGCTAGCGTCGGGTGACCTCATCCTTCCCAGGGTTACTCTGTGATAGGTTATACAGTTTTCTTTACACAGAACTAAACTCACAAGCCAAAACATGATTTTTCCCCTGTAAACAAGCAGATCTATTATCTCTCAAAGTCAGAATTTCACCAACATCCAATGTCTTGCCTCAAACATAAACGACAGCATCATTATTGACTTGGTTTCAGAGGTGGAGGTGTGGGCATATTGTCCAAAAGTTATACTAAACTAAGCTAATCTCCACCTGACTACATCTTCTTACAGAGAGTGATTACAATCTAAAGCTAACTTAAAACAACTCTGCTGATTATTTTCAAAACTGATTGATTAATTTGTCTATTCAACATCCAAAATGGAGTACAAATCGCTCACTGCCTAATTTTGATGTTTGACTTTTTAGCTGAATTTAATTTACTTACGGAAAGAAAGTAAATAAGTATTTCTCAAATTGTTTATTTGTGCCTTTAAGAATTCAAGCATGAATGAGATTTTGATTAAACTGACTGAAATCTGGGACGATTGTTAGTTCAGGACACATGTTGCTTTAATTAATTCTAAGAAGGAATTAGGGGTAAAAATTTTTGCTACAAAATATCTTAAAATATGTGCTGCACTTGTATGAATAAAGACTAAAGTGCAGCTGTTGATACTGACTTTGTTTTGGGGGGAAAAAGGTCAGATTATAAGCAGCGTCATGTGCATGTTGACAGTAAAAATTAAGTGTGATTGACGAGCTGGGAGGGTAAAAAACCTCTACATGAGCTCTGAGAACAACTCCGAGAATAGAGAGACAAACGGACAAAGACGATGTAAAAGTTTGGTTCAGCTTCATTCAAATATACATCTTAACTTCCATGCGCGCACACACACATACAAACAAACAAACATACGTACACTCTTTCAAATATGCCAGAAACCAACAACAACAACAAAAAAAAAAAAAATCCCACACACTTTAAAAAAATAGCGAAAAGTTCTTTGTACACTTACACGTAACAACCGTTAGCATTTTCCCGAACCCTGACAAACAGCATTCACTCCCGAACATAAAGGTAAGCATCAAGCTACAGTGGGTGCTCTTATAAAAACGCATGATCACAGTAGTTCAAATAAAATGGCTCCTTGTTTTTTTTTTTTTTTTTGAATAAATAAAACAGTTGTGACAAAAAACGACCTTCATATCTTTTTGACTCAAACATGATTTTGAAAAGAAAAAAAAAACCTTCAGTAAGTCGAATACAGCAGCTGTTTTTATCGCTTCCAGCTCCAACATAAATAAAAACGGGATCTAGAAACTCGTGGGTGGAAAAACCTCTCTTGAACCCACTCACACACACTCACACACACACACACACACTCACACACACTCACACACACATAGAGCTCATTGCCTGGACTGGAAAGGTGAGCCAAAACACAACCTCCTTGTAGAAACCACAGGAAAAGAACCTCGAAACATGGTTGTTTACAAACTCTTCTTGCTCTAAGAAACTCCCCTCTTTTCTTTTTTAGCTTAAAAATCCAAGATTTAGCTGTTTTTTACTTGGATACACGACAGAAATGTCCCTCACAAAGTGTCTTTCCTCAGCCGTCTGAAGTTTTTCCCCCGGTGCTCTCTGACCCCGCGTTCTCTGATTCAGCAGATTTTGAAGACTTTAGACGTTGCTGATGTACCGCAGTGAGGTGATAGTTTTAATTTTTACGGGGTGGGGGTAGGGTTTGGCAGTCAGGTGAAAAAGGGGTGGTCAGTTTTTTGAAACATTTCAGCGAGACCAGCAAAGGGTGGTGAAACCAGAGAGGCAGAGCGGGACAGCAGAAGTATAAAGAGAGCACTCGATGTTCTTTTTCTTTTTTTTTTTTTGTCTCTCAGGGGGAAGTAGGTGGAGGTACTAAGAGGAAAAACAGATGAGAAAAAAAAGAAGAAGAAGGGATAGTTCTCCCAGAATTCTTTGTGGCTGGTTGTGGGAGGACAGTAGAGGAGGTTTTACAGAGAAAGAGAGACAAAGGGAGGTCACTAACAAGAAGAGGAGGAGGAGGAGGAGGAGGAGGGAGGAAGGCGAGCAGCAATTTGATTCGAGATGTGTGTTATCTCTCATCATCTACTTTACAAAAGTTTCTTTTTTTTTTTTTTGTTGCTGTTTTTTTTTACTCCAGACGAGCAGCTTCAGAACTTCTTGGGACCCCAGGCGGAGGCTTGCTTCGGGGCCACACCGGTCCCAAACGTGGGGAAATCCTCCGCACTGCTCATGTCAGGAGCCTGAAACAAAGAGACACAAAACGTTTGATACACTGCAAAAATAATCCAGAATCAAGGCAGAACATTTTATATACAGAATCTCCTTTTTTTCTTTAATTCATTTGCATCTATTTTCAATTCATTCAGATTAAGACAAAACAATAAGGGATAAATTTATTGGGCTCTGACCCCTGATCCTAATGCATTCATAGTAAGTGTGAGGTAAAGGTCTGACCTTGTTCCCTGCTGCGTTCCAGGGGGCGTCCCGCACCACAAAGCCCTTAGCCGGACCCCCGCTGCTATCATCCAGACCTCCTGCTCCCCCTCCTCCTCCATAGCGAGATGGAGGCTTCATATATGCAGCCAAGGTCTCTGTCTCCGTCACACTGAGCATCTGCGAGAGGTGGAGAAAGGACGAGAAGGGGGAAGAAATCTCATTTTAATAAAACCCGATGAACTGTCCTGCTGCTGCTGTTGGTGTTTTTGAGTATTCGTATTTAATATGCTGAGATTTCATTTTGCTGTGTCATTCTGCTGTGTGATGCTTGGTGTGAATTCAGTACAGAACTAAGCAGATTTATAAATATTTTTTCTCCCAGACCACCTGCTGAGATACTCAAACTTGTCAGCTAAAGCGCTAAGAGAAAAAAAGGACAAACACTGAATTTTTTATCCATCATAGAAATTGTTTCTGGCCATCAGGTCTTTGTGAACTCACATATTCCTCCTCCAGGTTGAGCAGGTGGTCGATGGCGTTGTCCACAGTCTCAGGAAGGCCCGTCACCGTGACTTTGTCGGGCTCGTCGGAGCCTGGCTGAGGGAACCGAATGTCCACCTGAACACATGAAAGAGATGAAGTAACTTTTAACCTTTATACAATTTGCAGATATAAGACCTAAAACCAGACGGCTTCCTTGTTAAGAATAAAAAGACAGTGAAGTTTCCTGCAAACACACGTCTCCTCTCTGTATTCAGAGTAGAAATATAGCTATGACCCGGTCTGTAAACATGCACAGCATCACATCCCTGACCTTAAACTCCTCCATCAGCTTGCGGATGGCTTTGCCACGGGCTCCGATGATGCGAGCGTGGGTCCTCGGGTCCAGATGAACATCTTGGCTCACCATCTCCTCCAGTTCGGCCACCAGCTGCTGGATGGCCTGACGCGCCTCCTCCACGTTACGCTCGTACCCCGAGATCACGATCAGGTCCTTGAGAGGGATGGACGTGTATGTTTAAACACAAGGCAAGAAAGGAGGAAACAGTATGAGTTGGTGTATTAAGAGTGCAAGATAAAGCCAGTTATTAAAGTGAAAACACAAAGCAATCACACACACACACACACACACACACCTGCTGCTCGTCTCCTTTGTCGGGGAACTGGATGCTGACGTCGTGGTCTTTCCTGATCTGAGAGATGACAGCTCCCTTACGGCCGATAATTTTGGGATGAAACTTTGGATCTACAGACATAGTTGCCTTGAAACTGCGAAGGGCCTGAAAAGGAAAATGTCTTCATGATCCCCACATCACAGCCAGTCTGACCTGTGTGTTATCAAATGTTCTGTATGTGCAAGAAAAAGTCTTTCAAATAACAGAAAATATTTTATTTGTGTGTTTACCCTGTCCTCCTGCTCGGCCTGCAGCTCTTTGACCCTCTCAAGCAGACCCTGTTTGGCTCGCTCCACGTTGGCTACCAAGCCCGTCACCTTGATCACATCCAGCTGCTTCTCTGGCTGCGGCACCCAGATGTTCACCTGCAAAAAAAACAAACAAGACAACACGCAAACAATCACACACATTGCTCACCATTTTTAGGAAATCTGCTCACTTACCGACACTTCAACCATCTGATTACATCACTGACGCAGACCTTCTGGCCTGCAGTGTGAGAGGCCTCTTGGCCAGAAGATGGCACCAGAGAGCGTAAACTCACCTCATATTCCTCCATCATCTTTCGGATCCCGCTGCCCTTCTGGCCGATGATGTAGCGATGCAGCTCGTAAGACACTTCCACATCCTCCGTTATGGGCACCAACGCCTGCAGGAGGGGGCAAGTTAATTAATGTGGAAACAGATGATGGAGAGAGAAAACAGAGAGGATGACATCATGCCTGTAACTGAGGGAAAATGGTGCCTACCAGCAGGGCGGCTTTAGCCAGATCACACTTCTCTGCACGCCCGGCGATGGTGATGATGTCACACTTGCGGGGGACAAACTCAACATCTGGACTAACATCCCCGTTTTCCTGTGGTGGAGCCTCCTGACCTGTAATTTAAGCACCGATAATGGGTGAAAAAGCCTGTTTCTGGCAAATGTTGATGTAAGAAAATGTAAGATCTTTATTATTGCCAGATTCTAATCTGATTTTACTCATTTTCATCTGATTTTTTTTTATATATTTATATGTATTATTTCAGTAAAACAGTGTTGCAGCTGCAGGTACATTTTTCCTCCGTGTTGCCTTTCTGACCTGCAGTGCTGTCGTCTCTCTCGGGGAACTTGATTTGGACCTCGTGCTCCCTGGTGATGTGCTGAATGCGGCAGCCTTTGGGCCCCATGATGGCGCGGTGGTAACGCTGAGGAATGGCCACCTCCACGCTCACCTGGGACTCCTGCAGGAGAGAGGGGACAGCTGGGTGACAACAGCACAGACGGCAAACAGGCACAACACCAGACATGTTTGATCCCTATTAGTTGATCTACACAGATGCGTCTGCTGATATCTTTTCTCTTTTTGAGCAAAAACTTTTACAGATACAGAAAGAAAGAGTTTGTGCTGACTTGATTTTCACCATCTATCGTTTCTTAATTGCCTTAACGTCTCCTACCAGGTCCTCGATGATCTCCTGGATGCGTTTCTTGGCCGCCTCCACACAGTCCTTGGCCCCCTTCAGAGTGACGCGCTGACTGTTCGCTCCCGTACGAGGGAAGCTGACGGCGACGCCTCCGTACTCCTCTGCCAGCTCCCGCAGCACCTGGCCTCTCCGGCACACAAAGTGGCGGTGGTGGCGAACGTCGACCACCATGCTGTCCTCCACCACGTCATCCTGCAGAGGAGGGGGGGCAACAGGGAGGTAGGAAGTGGTGGATGTTTTAAGTAGAGAAACAGCAGCAATATTTTAGCAATTTATTGTATTTAGATTTCAGGTCTGGATTCAAAATTTGTCAATGTGTCACTTTTCTTTTGTCCACTTACTATGCAAATTAATATTAATGAAAGTAAAAAATGATGAAAACCTGAGAAAAACATTTAAAAAACAACCAATTAATGATGGTTGATGAGTCATTTCGTCATCAGATAACTGCATTGAAGTGGTTACCAGGTTTTTGACCAGACTCTCCAGCTCCTTCTGCGCCTGACGAACGGCGTCCTCCTTCCCTACGATGGTGATCAGTTCCTGCTCGGTGTCATCTGGAGATGGAAAGATGATGCGGGCCCCCGTCCTGTCCCTCACACGCCGAATATTGGCTCCTCCTCGGCCAATCAAGAATTTATGGTACTCTGGTTTGGCCTGGAGCTCAGCTGTAAAGTTGTTGACTTGCTGAAAGAGGAAAAAAGAAAGACAGGCAGAGGACAAGCATCTGATTATCTGCTCAATTCTAAGAAATTTTAAGTCGCCTCTTTTGTTTCTTCACTCTTTTCTTTTCCCATTCCCACCCACCTTCTCTTCAGCCAGCTGCAGCAGCTGTTTCCTGGCCCTCTCCACCTCCCCAGCGGGTCCTCTGATGGTGACCTTGTCCGAGCCGGAGCCCTCGGAGGGGAAATGGATGTGCACGCCGCCGCAGTCCTCCATGATGGAGCGCACCAGGCAGCCCTTAGAGCCGATCAGGGAGTTGTGCAGCTTGGCTGGGATGGTGACCTCTGTCTCCTTAATGTTGGCCTGGAGGGACGAACAGAGAAGCAGCTCAGTTTGCTCAGCTGTGATCAAGTGACAGAAGTTTCACACTACCAGGCAAAAGCAATGGACCCATTTCTATATGGTGAGGAGGAATGCAGGATACACGGCTGAAAGTTAAAGAAAAAGTGAAAAAAGTGAACCTTAAACTATGTTTTTCTCATCAAAACTTCTCCTATTTATACATTCGTTTCATGTCAAATGGATAGGCTCATTTATTTTTTTAACATTTAGCAAAAGTCTTTGTAAACAGAACCACGACAGAAGGTTGATTCAAATTAAAAACCATCAAATTTTTCCCAGAAACCTAGAAAACTGCAACAAAACCAGGCCGACGTCTCTCACCAGTTCCCTCTGGATGGCGAGGATTCGATCTCTGGCTGCCTCACAGTTGCTCTTCTTGCCTGTGATGATGATCATCTCGGAGTTACTGTTCTCTGTCGGCAAGTCGATCTTAGTGTTGGTCTCCTCGCGGATCTGGTGACAGTAACAACAAGTGTTATTTTATGCCTTTATAACAATGTAATGTGGTCTGTAAGCAGCAGCGTCTCAGGGCTGAACAACAGGACTGAAATCAGCATTAAATCTGTACAAATCTAACTTTTAAAAGTAGCTTTTACTTCCAAGTCTCACCTTCTTGATGTTGGCGCCACCTTTGCCGATTATGTTTTTGTGAAACTGCTTAAAGATGGGAACGGAGAGCGAGAAGCTGTTTTCAACCTATGAATGAAAAGGAGAGCAGCTGTGAAGTCAAGTGCAGAGACACAGAACGGATCAGTGACAAAGACGGACACAACGCCGGGTCGTTACCAGGTCAGCGATGATTTTCTGGAGGAACTTGGCACATTTCTCCACCTCGTTCTTCGGCCCTCTCAGCTGGACGATGTCACTCTTCTGAGCTGGGTCGGGGAAGTTGATGATAACCTGGAAAAGGGCGACATAATACTCTTCAAATTAAATTAGAACTGGATCAAACAGGTTTACAGAGATGAATAGGTGAGATAAAGTGCAGTACGACTTAGGAAGAAGGTTTTACCTCAGGAAACTTGTCTCTGACTTCCTTGATCTTTTCTCCTTTCTGGCCGATGATTGTCCGATGGAACTTCTGCTCCACGATCAGGTCTTTGGTGCGCTCGTTCTCCTGGAGATGGGAAAGACGTGTGAGCGGGCCGCATATGCCGACCGTGGGAATGAATGAACGAGCCAACCCGAACTTTGACCCCATTCTCACCATTCTCTGAACCATCTCAATGAGCTCTCTGCGCGCCAGCTGGACCCCTTTAGGGTCTCCCTCTATCCGGACCAGGCCACTTCGTTCAGAGTCCTGGGGGATTCGCACCGACACTTTGTACTGCTCCTTGATCCGATTGACTGCAGCGAGGGAAGAACGGTGGGAAGGTTTTCACCCAAAACTTTTAAAACACTAACCCTCTGCAGGCTTCAAAAGTGGCTGTAAATAAAACATAAGCCCATCTTTCATGGTTTGAGGGTGGTGGAAAAAAAAGTGTCAAACGGTTCACAGAAACTTGCTAAACCACTTGTGTGTCATAACCGATTTCTCTGCTTTAAGCTGTGAAAACCGGCCACACCCCGAAGCCTCCAGAACTCATACAAATCAAGCATGAAGGGTGAAATTACAAACTTTCTACAGATACTTTTCAAGCCTGTACAACTTTATTGCTGCTAATTAAAATGTCTTATGGTTTCAGTTCATGCCTGATTTCCTGTCAAGACCTTCGCAACAAGCAAGTGAATCAGCGAAGTGCCGTCAGTAGAGCAGAGGCATGATATGAACACGAAAACAGACACAAGCATGTCTTAAAATATTATCACAAGGTTTATGGAAGCCAGAATTAGATGCAGGTTTTCAAAATGGATGGATTTTTATCAGTGGATAATTTTCTTAATAGCACTTCATCCTGTTGTAAATATTTGAAAACGGTTGGTCCCACCGGCATTTAAACCCCCAACCCCCCAGCAGTGCTGATGCCCCAGTTTCTCCTGTTGGGATCAGCAGAGCAGAAATGTACTCACTGTTGGCACCGTTCTTCCCGATGAGGTGTCTGTGGAAACGCTGGTCTATGATGACTTCAGTGTAGTCCATCCTCACCAGCTGCACACACACAGGCACAGTTCACATTTTTCACTGAATTTGTAACTGAGCTGCAGGACTGAACCCTTCAAATCTCTAAAAAATCTATTAAAAAACTCAATTTTCCAAGATTTGTTGTACAAATAAAGCATTTTTTACTGTATTATGAGCCTTCAAAGAGCTTTATTTTATAACTTTAGATGTAAAAAAAATATATCAGGAGAAAAGTGTTGATGAAATGATCACGGAAGACAAATGTAGCATAATAAAAAGAAACTTTTATACAACTATGGCTTTAGCTGTGTCTGTCTGTCTGTGTGTGTGTGTGTGTGTGTGTGTGTGTTTGTATGGAGTGTGTACTCACAAGGTCCTTGATGATCTCTTGTATCTGGGCCTGAGCCTGCTCCACCTCCTCTGTTGGACCCTCCAGACTGATGCGCTCCTCACCGTCTGTAAACTCTATATGAACCTACACACAGACACAGACACACACACACACACACAAAATAATAAAGACAAATCAATCAGATTGTGTCACATTTCAGTCCCTGTTTAAAACATCCTCTACCATGCTTTTGTCACTTTTTCTGTCGATATTCCCTCCTTCATCACCTCCTACATGATGAACACTGTTAATCACTGTTTCATTGGTCCCACACACACAACCACAGCAATACACTCTTTAACATTCTTGCTTAAAGTATCCCTCATATTAAAGCTGCATGTTTGATCTCTGGTTTCTAACCAGACTTTCTCTCTGCTCTTACTCGTGGTAGCTGCTGTGTGATCCGCCCGATGTTCTGTCCTTTCTTCCCGATGATGAAGCGATGCAGCCAGGCCGGAGCGGTCACCTCCACCACCATCACACTCTTCGCCTGCAGAGCGACAAAAGGCTTTCAAGTTGAAATCCAGCTCACCATCACAACAGTTTACTGAAACCTCCCTCACTGACAATCAGGCAACCACTAATAAATGTGATTTCACTGTGATTCAACAACATTAAACATCTGGAGGTTAAAGCTGCACTATTGTTTACCCGCCTGCTGCTGTAGTGTAGTGTATTTCATAATGTACAATATATCAACTTTTTGCAACTTAGCAACTTTTTGCTAACATGTAAAGTGTCTAAACTTCATGAGGTGATATATATGCCACCGATGTGTTTTCAGGTTCTTTTGCTGCCCCTTGTGGCCAAAAAATTGACTTAGTAACTCAGGGAGACGAATAAGATGAAAATATTGACTTCATTATCAACACTTAAAATTTAAATATGTATTCATCAAGGGCTATAGATTGTTTCAATGGTGAATAATAGTACAAAAAGATGATGCAGACAAAGAATAAATGTACATGCTTTTCAATAATTGGGATGCATGTGACAGCGCCTGATACAGTTTTGTTGTAATATTTAAACAAACTGTAATAAAAATTTAAATATCAAAAAGAGAATATTTTCTGTTTTCACCCTCCACCTCCCTCTCCTCCTCACCTTGCATACACCTGTGTGAGCGCCGGTCCCAGCTTGTCGGGCTCCCCCCTGAGGATGATGGTCTC
>JAPZDV010000016.1:9954290-9968876 GCA_029814665.1 Acanthurus lineatus
AGCTCACCATCACAACAGTTTACTGAAACCTCCCTTACTGACAATCAGACAATCACTAATAAATGTGATTTCACTGTGATTCAACAACATTAAACATCTGGAGGTTAAAGTTGCACTATTGTTTACCTGCATGCTAATGTAGTCTAGTGTATTACATACTGTACAATGTAAATAGGCAACTTTTTGCTAACATGTGCACTATCTAAACTTCATGAGGTGATATATATGCCACCGTTGTGTTTTCAGGTTCTTCTGCTGCCCCTTGTGGCCAAAAAAATAACTTAATAACTCAGGGAGACGAATATAATGAAAATATTGACTTCATTATCAACACTTAAAATTTAAATATGTATTCATTAAGGGCTGTAGATTGTTTCAATGGTGAATAATAGTAAAAAAAGATGATGCAGACAAAGAATAAACGTACACGCCTTTCAATAATTGGGATGTGCATGTGAAAGCGCCTGACACTGTTTTGTTGTAATATTTAAACAAACTGTAATAAAAATTTAAATATAAAAAAGAGAATATTTTCTGTTTTCACCCTCCACCTCCCTCTCCTCCTCACCTTTGCATACACCTGTGTGAGCGCCGGTCCCAGCTTGTCGGGCTCCCCCCTGAGGATGATGGTCTCTGAGCCCGAGTCCAGAGGGGGCATCTCCACAGACACCCCCGTGGCCTCCAGGATCTCCTGCAGGGTGTTGCCCTTTGGACCGATGATGTACTTGTGCTGAGACTTCTTCACCTCCACGGAGATGGTGGTGGTCTTCCTCTTCTGCGAGGTAAACAGGAAGATGATCAGATAACGACGAGCGGGCGGCGTGGAAAAGATGGCAGCGGTGAGAGGAAGGAAAGCAGAAGGAAGCGGAGAAATTGAGGAGCACAGCGAAGGAAGGAAGGATTGGAACATAACAGGTGACGGATGGAGGGATGAAAGACAGGAAACAGGAAGGATTGAAGTTGACATGAATGATGGGGGAAAAGGAGGACTGAGCGTCAGTGAGACAAAAGGAGAAACATATTTGTGTTTTTCCTCTCGTACATTTTCCCTAAATGACATTAGCATTCTCATCCTGTTGTTCTCTCGCCAAATCCAATTTTCTCTCCTCATTATCTCCGGCCTGCCTATCACCAGCTCTCATCTGGTACAAGCTCACAAACACACACACTTCCTCTCCCCCCTTTCATCCATCCATCATTTGTAGTTTCTTGTAAACTTCTCTTGAGTGTGTGGTGGAGAATAAAACAACACCGGAGCTAAAATCGACGATGACAGCTCCTCTTTTCCAAAACACACTCACTGTCTCACTGTGTCTTTTTTTAAACAGATGAAATTTGACATTCAGGCAGCCGAGTAAACAAGTGGGTGAAGTGAGACCGCGGTGAAGACAGAGAACCACAAATTTAATATCTGCAATCATGTGCTTCCTGCCATAAAACGTTAAACTAAACCCCAATCCCCTTAATCACAGCAAGTCATTCTGGGTAACAGCAGCTAAAAGCCGACATGAATCACTGAAAAATCCACAAAATGTCTGAATGAGCAAAAAACAAGAGCAGGTAGGAATGTAACCAAACAAGAAAGACTTCTCTTGCATGTTTGACTCTCTTTTATTGTCTGACTTTGCTCCATTTATCAACTTTTATTGTTTTTCTTTTTTGTGCTTTTTTTGTGTTGCTTGCCAGATTAACAATGATACTGATGTGAATATTCTTTTTTTTTATTGCTTTGAAAAGTTGAAAAGGACAAAACTGAGAAAATAAACATCCAGAATGATGGAACGAAAATATTTTCACCACTTTTTAAGGCAAATATGCAGACAAAAGGAAAGAAACAGCAGCACAGTTGAAGGCTGGGTAGAGTTTTAAAGGCCTATTGAACTATTAACTTTATTTTTGATTCTGATGACAGAAAATAACTTTTTTATTGGGTGTAAAGATGGCTGACACTAGAGATAAGGGACAACAGACAAGAGGAGGAGAGGTGTCGGTTAGGAAACGAAAGCCCTCAGTTAGAAATAAACCACAAACGCTGATCACAGATATGTGTTAAGTGTCTTTCTCATGAATCTAACAGGATACTCGAGTAGATTGCAGTTAGACTGCAGACCGCTGTGTGCATATGGAGATAAAAGCTCTGCAATTTAAGCTTAACTAAGCTGCTCATCACATTAAAACGAATCAGTTAACATAAAAAAAAATGAATCTAAACTCACTGAGGGACACGAGTGAGTTAGTTGGTCAGAACGAGTTGTATGAGCTCTGATTGGTGAAGACGGTTCCTGTTGAACAAACACACCTTGTCATCGTAGATGGCTCGGATGCGGCTCAGCGCCAAGGCCACGGCCTCCTTCTCCCCGGTGATGACGATCTCGTCCTTGGGCAGGCTGGGCGGGGGGATGCTGATTCGAGCCCCCGTCTCCTGGCTCAGCTCCTGCACCAGCCGGTTGTGGGCGCCGGCGATGAAGGGGTGGAAGGCCTTCTCCAGGGAGAGACGCTCCACTGCACGCTTGTCCTGTCGAGTGGGAGAAGATGTTGAAGATGACTTCCATAAGAGAGATTAAGCTGAAGACATAATTTCAATCTTTAGTGGTTACAATTAGTGCAGCTTTAATTCACTTGATGGTCCATAAAATCTCACATTTTTAAAGATCATAACACACATTGAGCCCCACGTCTGACCTGTTCAGCTGAGATCAGAAGTATTTCGTGGCGAGCCTTCTCGATGCCCTCCTTGGTGCCGGTGATGCGGATGTTGGCGCTGGGGTCGTCAGGACGTGGAATAGCGATCTTGGTGGCGGTCTTCAGCTCCAGCTCCTGCAGTTTCTCGCCGTTCTTACCGATGACGAAACGATGGTGCTCCTTGGGGATGGCGACCGTGGCTGAGGCCTGAAGAAGTGGGAGAACATTTAAAGGGAAAGTGAGTTGGTTTTATGTTGTTATGCAGTGAAAAATGGAAATAAATCATTACAGGCTGACACATTATTTTGCCAGAAATGATTTCATTAGCATTAAACGGATCTCTCTTAGGAGTTCAGGGATAAAAAATTGTTAATGCTGTCTCTTCAGTTTTGTTATTAGTATGATATACAGTTTTACCTGAAACAGTAATTGGATGAAACTTAAGAGTAACAATGAAACTGTTTTCAGCAGGTAACAAACAAAAGCATATGACCCTGCAAAGAGGACAGATTGTTTTTTCTGCACTATTGTATCAGTAACTGCAGCTCAGCTAAACCAGCGAATCTTAGAGCACCAACTGAAGTGGAAATCAGCATGTTTGCTGCTGCGGCTCAGGAAGGCCGCCCACAGGGAGCTGACGGTCATTTTTCAACTTTTTTGTCCTAAACTGACCTGCTTGCACAGAAATTGTTTTTTTAGTTGCAGCTAAGACTGAGTGTGTCTGCACATCTTTGGATGGAATTATCTTCAAACATAAAACTATGAAGGATAGCATTTTCAAGACATCTGGTAAAGAAAGCACCCCTTCTACTCACTCGGTATCCTACAAACCAACATTTCAAAGCTGATAACTAGCTACAAGCAGGAATAGCTACGGTGACATCGTTTACCTGAGTCTGCAGACGAGCAACGATTTCCTTGCGAGCCTTCATGACCGAGTCCAGTTTGCCGGTGACCATGATGGACAGGCCCTGGTCTTTGGCCAAGGAGAGCTCAATGTGGGCCCCCGTCCGCTGCATGATGTCCAAGCACACTTTGGCCTCCTCGCCCTCCCCGAACTGACTGTTGTCCTTGTAGCGACGCTCCTCCAGGGGCACGTGGAACACCTGAACACAGGGCGGGTCAGAGGAGGATAAATTTACAGCAGCAGGTCTTCATAATCGTTTATTTTAGGTTCATCTTGATGACCAGCTCTACTGCAGCTTAAGTGGTGTTTTTTCCCCCAAAATTTCATTATGGCAGGTCGTGCTGTTGCTCAGGAGCCAGAGCGGGTCCCCTCCTTATTGGACATTCAGCGGTTTGATTTCTGACTCCTAAACTCTTCATGTCCAAGTGTTCTTAGGCAAGATACTGAACTCCAAATTGCTCCCAAAGGCTTTCTCCAGTATGAGTTTGTAATAAGTAAGTGTGCAATGTGTAGAGAGGACACCTGCCATTAGTGTGTGAATGTGTGTGTAAATGACTGAAAACTGACTTGTGCTGTGAAGTGCTTAAGGTAGTCAAAGACTCGTAAAAACAGCCCGTTTACCTTAAATAAAGTTGTATTTACCGGTCAAAACAGTTTGCATATCAGAAACTGAGTCTTTACAACGTTTATTTCTTTCCTCAATGTGTGTTCACTGACTCATTCCACTTGTATTTGTACACTTGTGAGCCTGTTAATGTATATGAATGTCTGACCTGGGTGATGACAGAAGCTTTGATGGGCCTGATCTTGCTCCCCCACGCAGAAGCCGGCTCCCCAGCCTTCTCCCCTGGTGCTCCCTTCTCCGGCAGCGGAGGGAAGGCCTCCAGGTAGGTGGGGATGTAGGCCTCATCCTCCGGGACGCAGCCTGGGCCCAAAGAGACAGAGATAAATAAGGTGAGAATGAAAGTAAGGGTGAGAGAAGAAAATGGTATGTATGTATGGATATTTGGAAACATGAGTGTCAAAATGAAGGAAAAATCCTAAGTTTAGTGAGATGAGAAATACTGTAACTCACAAATCAGAGAAGAAATTGATTAAGCATCAAGTAGAGTAGAAGAAAAGAGAGAACGCAGTAGCAGTAGGAGAAAATCCAGACAGGTTTACCTGATCTCCTGTCCTATAAGTAGTTAACCAGCTCGGGCTACCGAGGTGAAACCCTTCAAACGAAAGTAAAAACAGGTAGGTGAGTGCATGACAGGCGGCTGTTACCTGTAATCTCCTGGTCCTTGAGGCCACTGCGATGCTCTGCAAAGCTCTCCGGGGTCAACACTGCCACTGAGCTCATTGTTCAAGACTTATTCCGCTATTCCACTGAGACAGAGAGGTGGAGAAGGATGGAGAGCAAAATTATCACAAGACATCAAGCCCTGTAACATCTGAGGAGGAAATTAGTGACAGTATCTGCATGATAATTTAACTTGTCCATCAGCAAAAGCCATCAGAAATACAGGGCGCCTGTTTCAAATCATCTCTGTTACATTTGCAACCCCCCCCGCCCCTTTCTTGACAGCACTGGTATATATTTTCTAAGATTGCTTTTCACAAACCCCGGGAGATTGAGGGGGGGCCTCTGTGGCATTGCTACACTGCACCGATGCTGCACATTACACCTGAGATGCTCCAATTTGCTTCAGACAAACACACAGTGCAACAGAAGCCTCGGGGACAGGGTTATCACAAGTCACCACAAAGAGCTGTTCTGGACTGAAAAACAACTGCTGCTGACATTCCTCGTGATACGAAATCACAGCATCTTGTCAACAGAGGGTTTTCCCCAAAATAAATTTTACTTAGGATCCAAAGACAAATGAATCAAACCCAAAAAAAAAACCCCAGATCTAACGAATTCAAAGACAAATAAAAACCCACAGGTCATTGAGCTGCATGTGAAAACAGGAACAGTTGTATAATTTAGAAAAGAAAATTGCATTTTTATGGCTGCTAACTGCTGGAGCAGCAATAAAAAAAAGTCATTAGAATGCTAAAAAGCAGACGTTTATGAGAACATCTCAAAAATTGTTATGTAATTAACATTTGATGGCGGAGAGAGGCTCTTATCTCTAACGTCTCTTCCTTTTTTCAGGTTTTCAGATAAGCTGAACATCAAATATGACAATAATGTTTGAGCTGTGTCTAGAAAATAACTCATTTTGATCCATCATTTCACTTTAATGGTTTTGATGTTGTTTTTTTCACTCATATACAGGCAAGAAAATCAATCTCTCACAACGATGTTTCTCACTGAGTACATGGTGACATTGTGTTATTATCTAAGATCTGTGAAAAGGTCCAGTGGGATTGTTGCTCCTGAAATGCTACTCGATGCTCCCAGTGTGTATTCAGATCATAGCTGCCGTGTGAAATCTGCTCCTGCTGGGAAAGACCCTGTGTAACTCCCCTTAAAAGTGAAGAAAGTCTAACTGTACTTAAAAAAAAGAAAGGACAGGATGTATCTCAAGAATTAAGAAGAACATCTTGTGAAAAATATACAGCAATGCCAAGTTAAAGCTGTGGAAGATCCGATCAAGCAGAAGTAGCTTAGGTATTGTGGAAACTGAGCCCTGGCTTACCTGCAAAAGGTCAATTGCCAGAGAGTCCGTCCAGTTAGAGGCTACCGTAGGCGCTTCAGTGTGAGTGTGTGTTTCAGCTCCTGGGTGCATAATAGAAAAAGAGGAGAGTGAAAGTGAACACTGTAAATCAAAAAGCTCCACAGCGTGGAAGCTGGTTAAATACTGTAAACACCCACACTGCACTGCACTGCACCCTACACTGTCTGGATCTGATTCACCCACCTCCTTTCTCTTCCCCTCCTCTCTTCAGATCTCTCACCCCATCATCCCCCCCCTCCAGTTTTACAAATTCAGAGGTCCAAGGTGTTGGAGCATGAATGTAATGAAAAATGTGTGTCTGTACTGTTTTGCAAAAAATGATGTTCTGTCTCTTTTTCTCTCACTTGTTTACATAAGTTCAGCCACAGAGGGGCAAAAATAACCTGAAACAGCAACTTGGTCAGACGTTACAAACTCATGCTATGCGGCACAATACTGTTCAACTTTGTTTTGGAATATAGTGGAGAGCCAAAGGTCCTCAATGATCCCGAATGCACCACGTTTAAGTTTGAGATGAGTGTAAAATAATGCCAGAAATGTGGAGTATTTCCTGAGAGGAAATCACAGTGCCAAAAAATGGATGGAGTCTTGGGTATAAGTATTTTTCCTCAGTAAAAACATCAAACAGCTTTAGTAAAGAGCCCAAACCGGCTGAGAGGATATGAAAAATTATTTTTTCACAAACTTAAAGCCACTTCAGATGCAAAAAGGAGGATTTCTGCACATTAAGGCAAGTAGTGAAATGCAATCAAGTACATTTGCATGTCTTTCCATTTTCAGTTACTTTAGACTTCTACTGTGTTTCAGAGGAAATATACTGTACTTTTTACTTTACTGACATCCCCATCTATATTTATTTGACAGAGGTAATCACATTGCAGAAATTGGTGCACAAAACTACAATGATCTTCTAAAATAACATGCATCATTGAAAATTTGACTACTCAGCAGCAAATAGAGGAGCAAACTAGCATAACCTTAACCATTTACTAACGTATAGGGCTTTTAACACATCAGTGCATTTCCTCAATTATGCACTTTTGCTCTCAACATGACTTTTTTAAAATACTTTTACTTACAATTGTGGATGCATGACTTTTAACTGGATATTTTTTGCAAAGCTACTTTCACTTATACTTCCTCTACTTTATATTCAAAAGTAACTAGGTCTCTGGGAATCATCACTGCTGTCCCAGTGTGGGTTTTTTAACAATTACATTGAAATGTAATAAAGCCAAAAAGCAAGACAGCCAGGGGGGAAATTAAAGATCCTGCAAGTAGGATTGAAACCCAATGTTCTGTTCCGAATTAAAATCAAAACATATACAGTTATTCTGGATTAGGTGCCGAAATTTTATTCTTCTTTAGTATCTAGCAGTAGGGTTGGGAACTGAAATTCATTTTCAAATCAGAACCAAACTCAAAATGTCATGTCGGATTTGGTGTCAAAATGCGGTTCCGTGCTAGCATCTGGCAGTGAATTTGATTGGGAACCAAATTTCAGATCCAAATTATAACCTGAGCCAAAATGGCAACACAGTTTAATAGTAACTGACTAACTGGCAAAAGTGGCGACTGATACCGCTTTGTTACAATATCTCAACGCATAAAAAAAAGGAAATGTATGTACAGCGAAATTAATCCAGCCGTGCACCGTGCTAGCTAACGAGTCCGCTAATCGCATCTCTTTATAGCCGACCGTCTCTTGCTAGCTCGAGGATGCAAAGCACGGCTGGTCCCTCACTCCCTCTAGCTTCAAGGCTTTGTTAACCTCTGCTATCGAACAAAAGCTGGGACTTTTAAACATTAATAAACCCGGTTCGCTACACTAACACGCGTCGCTGTGCTGCGACCTCAGCCGGGGATGATTAGGCGCAAGGACTTTCTGATAATCGGCTAAAAAACAAGCCAGACGGACAGATAACCTGCTCCAGCTCGCTAGCTCCGGGGGCGCTAACCTTGCTGCTTCCATGGCTGCTCCCCGCTCTACTTGAACCGGCTTTCTTGCTACTATACCTATAAACTCTCACTTTATGCACCGTGTTCATATTTAAATAGGAAGCGTAAATAAAATGCATACGGAAACCCTACCTTTCAGAGAGAAAATATACCAGAGGGTGTATGTTTGACAGGTGATGGTGTAAACACAGATGTGATTGGTCTAGGAGCATTTCCTCTACCGGCGGAGCGATACAGACATGCTCTTCGACTCACCTAGTATAAAGCAAATGCCGCAGTATCTTTGCGCAACAGGAGCATCCAAGTTAAATAGATCCGCGGCATTTTAGTCATCTCGCTCTCTATGTTATTATATTCAGCAATAAAATACGATAAAAGATAAAGGTAATTTCTTGAATCTTATTGGTAAAATGAAAGAATGTCTAAAGATATGAGTACCCGCAGCGTCTCACGTCCACCAAACTGACCGGGACTACTTCTCATTCATAATGGTCTGTGTGCTCCACAGGAGTCAGCGTCAGACTTTTTATGAAGTTCAATGCAATTTTGATACAATGAGGGACTAAATTCACCAGAAAAGATACTAAGAGCCTTGATGATGAGCTATGAACGATGAAATAATAAAATGAAAGAAGGATGTTAATAAAAAAATCTAACACCGCCACAATGATATTATGAGATAGTAAGTAAAAACTTACCGAGACTTTTTTTTGCGACACTAGGTATATCATATTCAGAAATGAGAAGTCAGCCTTTTCAGCCTCAACGTAAAAAAATAATAGATAAAATCCAAAATTGAAGTCACAACGTTATAGTCATTGGCTAGTATGTTTAAATTATTTATCGGGTCAAAAAAATCATGTAGCTTATCAAAACAGGTAAACGTCTTCCAAATTCATAATTCAACTCAAACTCAATCAAAATTATAAGATAAGAGATTAAAATACTGAACATTTTGTTAAAAGAAAAAACATATATAACACATCTCAAAAACCAGAGATAAATGTTAGAGGATAAAAAGTTAAGTTCAAACGTATGATTGTTACATTAAAATGATAAGATAATAAAATAAAATTAATGAAGTATTTTGAGTCAAAAAGGAAATGTTAAAGATTGAAGGCAATGGTCGATTTTTTCCTAATTTCCTAATTTAAAAAACCGTTAGTGGGTAAAACATATGATATTAATTCACAACAAACAGATCAAAAGTTAAATTTTGGGGATAAATGGGGTAGCTATTTAAAGTTTTTTGTGTCTACATCAAATTTATTGATAAAATTATAAGAATATGCATTAGACCTTTGAGTTGTGAAGTCTTGGGGTAAAAAATATAATGACTCAGTATGGGTATGTTAATGTTTACCACATCTTACTATTAATGTATTTCTTTTTTTTACAATTTGACTCTCTGAATCTCTGAAGAATATTATTTCAATTTAATGGTCACTTTTATGTCTGTTCCAAATTTGGACGCTAGGTGGAAGCAAGGTATAAAATTTGAGTATGGTAAGGGTAGTGAGGTATGCAGTTGTAAACCTGTTAATTATGTGATTTACTGGGAAGAATATGGTTATAGTGTAACAGATAATGGCCATTTACAAGCACTGGCCACCATAGCAATCAATTATGTCATGCGTGCATGAGTGAATTACCCAGGAAAATCTTATTCACATAGAGTTAGGCGTAGGAAGGACGGAAGAATGAATTAGACCTGTCTCAGAAACAAAAAATTGCTTAATGCAAATGACTGATAAGAGCATGGGCTTAACTGTAAGTAATAATTAAATAAAAGTATAGTATAACAAATATCTAACACCGATCATAAAATACTTTTCAGAGATTTGTTATAGACGCGTGAAGTTTTTTAACAAACACTCAGGAAATGGATGAGTTTTGACATTTTAGTCTTCAAAGTAAGAGTATTAAAATTAAATAACTTTAAACTATATCAGCGTGATGTCTGGTTGAGATGACTGGATTAAAAAACATCACTAAATAAAAGTAAAAAGCAGATCATGTGATAGTCAAACAAAATAAAATACAGAATGATAACTTTTTTGCGTATTGTTGAATTTATGTTGTGATGTACTTTGAATTCTTACTGTGTTGTTTTAAATGTTTTTTTTTCTAATTGTATAGATTTGTTTTGTTTGACTCTCACTGGAAAAAATAAGACACAGTCCATAATTATACGTGTGATAGGGCGTCTATTCTGTTCAATAAAAGGGTAGGTAAAAATGCTTGCAGTATTTAGTGCAGTGTCTTCAAAATGTTTTTTTTTTAAGTTATATTAATACATGTTTAAAAGCTGCTCGTGAATATTCTAAAATTCAACTTTAGTTCGTCACGCACTTACTCATAAGATGATTGCTTTGAATAGTTATTGAAAATGACTGGTTTAAGTTGAGATTTTATTTTGAAAATTCTTGCCGGAACCTGTAAATGTTACTTTCAGTAACTTGGCGGTTACCGGCCTCAGGGGGGTTGCACTCGTACCTCCCGTCTTCTCCTCTCATACAAGCTGCTGGTAACAAAGGAGACAACAACAGGGGGATGATGGGTGCCTATACAACAAGCCTGTCAAAGAGACAATAAGAAACTGAACCGGGTCGCTTTTACGTTGTGGATTATTTGTTTTAATAGTTTATTTAACGACATTTTTTTTTCGTCGCGGACCGAGTCAAAGTTGAAGGAACGGCTGAATTATCGTAGTTGCGCCTCCGGACCGATTTTAACCTAAAACCTTTTTTTTTGGCCAAGCTAACTATGTTGGACTGCCAACACTAAAGCCGAAAAACTGGAGAGAAAGAGCTAAACATGTCTGAATGACACTGGTGAGTCCCCCTTTTTTATAATTCATATTTTGGAGAGATTAGTTTGTCATCGGTGGTTTAGCGTATGCGATTTGGTTCAACTTTGACGGTTGAACCTGTAGGCACCTGTTCCCATATGGAAAACCTCTACAGTATTTATCCAGGGTTTTTTGAGATTATACTGAAGTTTTCACATTAAAAGAGAGTTTGTTTCAGCTTTGGAGTATTAGTGTTGAATATCTTAAAGATACATATAAGCCATTTTGGTAAGGCAGGTATCAACAGTCCGGAACTGAGGTATATATTAGGCGATAGAGAGACATAAACAAGGCGTTATAGGCACACTTTCATTTTTAATTTTATAAATGGTTTGTCATCAACCCTTAATTCTTCTTTATTATTTCAAATGTGGAAACGCATTTCCTTATCCATAAAACTGACTATTCGCAGCTTCAGTTGTAATATTTCCTTACGTTACAATGTAATAATTAATGTCTAAACAGCATATTTACATTTGTATATCTATATATATCACGCATGTCACCAAACCAGTTCTGTGTGTTTATAAATCGTTCTCCTGTATTCCCATCCCCTTGTGTGTGTGTGTGTGAGTGTTTGTAAGTGTGTGTTTTCCTTTCTGACACACCTTTTCCGCCCCCTCTTCCTGTCCAACGTGGAGCTTACATACACATCGCATGTATTACAATAGTAGCTGTCGTAAAGCCCCCCAACCCATTTTATGTACGTGCTGACCCATTAGTCTCCAGAGCAGATGGCATACTGTATTCACACACACACACACACACACAGAGGGCATTGTGATAATGGACACCCTCTTTAAGCACTTAAGGATTGTTCACAAGCTGGTCTGATTTATGGGATCACACCATATCTGCTATGTATTGGATTTATTGGGACAAATACACTCACTTCAATGAATGACTGGCCCACTGACCCAGCCCGAGTGTGTGTAGGGTCCAGTAGACCGAAGCATTTGGCTATTGAACTAACCAGGTCAATAGAGCAAAGGGAGACAAAAGGCAAAGGGGGGGTGATTAAAACAGAAAGTAAGTGAGGGATTGTAACCTCAAGTCAGGTCTAGACTGTCACTTGGTCTATTTGTGCGTTAAAACACAATCAGGATGTGTTATCTCTGCTGCCTGGATGAGTGCTTTGTAAGCAAACACACCCTCCTATTTGGAGTTAATATGTCACCCTGTGGACAATGATGGTAACCAGAGGGCACAATCTGAAACCTGGAAAGGCTTACATTTACACTACACACACACATCCATTGATGTGGTGATGTCACAGTTTCTGATGGCAGATATCCTTCACGTCTCTTTTGTCTTAACTCTGTACAACTTGAAAATCAAGAAACCGCTGAGCACCCAGTTTTATTTCTCAATTAACCTCCTGAAAGGTTTCCATGCCACACATTCCTTCTCTGTCATTTTGCAGTCATTAAATAGACATTTTTTTCAGTTCAAGTCACCTCAGAACTATTTTTCTTATCACGCTGAAACATGAAACCCAGTCTGTCTCTTTATTGTAAACTCCCAGATTACGCAGCATGCACACCCCATCCCAACTGGTCAGACTAGCTGCAGTTACTCAATAACAAACAGCTACTTGCTGTGCGATGTTGACACTTGTAAGCCCTGTGGAAAACACTCTGTCATGTCAAGTTAAGAGCACCGAATATTTGACTGTCACCTGTGATGCTTTTGTTTACTAGCTGGTCTTTGGCTCTACTGCTGATTAATTTCCTTAAAATGTTTTCTGGCCCGGTCACAACTTCATATGAAATTGCTGGCACTTTACTGGAAATGAACAGCGTCTAATCTTTCACAAAGCAATCAAACACTCTATGAAAATCCTGTTAAAGTGGTACGCCAATTATTTAATAATGCTCTTCCATAAAGTCAGGGGACTTTCAAGAGACTGATTAAAAATGTAAAGCTCGAAATTGATGCAGCAGAGGTAGAAATATCCCGACTTTACGTCTGCAGTATGCTTCAAGCTGCAAAAATACTGGGAATACCTACATTTCCCATAATGCAGCCTAATAGCGTCCCATTCTCAAGGTTGAAATTCTCACACTTGCTAAGCTTCAATCAAACTTTGATTTAATTTTTGTTGTTAATCAACTGATTATTTCAGCATTTTTTACAAAACAATTAGTAGATTCTTTAATAGAAAGCATAAACTCCAATATTGATCCTCGTCAGATCCCATTAAGCCATGTAGCAATTGTCTTTATGAATACTTCAGTCAGGGCCAGAGTATTTGACTGACTCATTTAGAGACTGACACTGACATCAACAGAGAAATGTTGCTAGCGTGGCTAAAATATAGATACTTGGGGCTCATATGACCACCAGCTGTCACAGTCATTATTTTTAAACACTTAAAGACTAAATGATTAATCACTTGATTAAGCTGCAGCCTTTTAATGAATTATTACATTTTCATATTAAATATTTTAATCAAAAAGTCCCACAGAGCAGCGTAGTAATGCCTTTTTTTTTTTTTGAAGCTCTGCTCGGTTTCTCTGCATGACTCAGACGATGACTAACCCTCTGTGTTTTGAGTTGCATCAGCTGTTGCAGACGCATCAACAAAAAAAAGAAACATGGCGAGAAGAATCTGCAGCATGGCCATTTGGTCGCCCAGAATGGAAAATGAATTTCACTTTATTATTACCATGTTTCTTATATATATATAGACACATGAAAAGCTTTGCTAAGGGGAATTCTCAGTGTTTAAATTTTTAAAAGGTCCAGATACATATATATGTGCCGTGGGCATGACTGTCAGGACGTATGCACTTGTATTTAAAATCATTCATTTCCTAACTATGACTTTGTTCTGTCAGTGTTATATTAGCGCACAATAAAGGCCATATTTTGAAATTATAAACCTCTATGTGAAGCTCTCAGACAATGTGTAGCACAAGCAGATATTCACGGATGTGCAAACGTTTGCAGAGCACATGTAGACCGGCCAAAAAGTGAAGGATTACAAACAGCTTGAGGCTTTTTCAGCTACCAGGGCAACAGTGGACAGGGTGGAGTGATTATACAACCAGATATGTATCTGTATTGAAACAGTGGTTAACTATTAAATGAATTACAGCAGTGTGCCTTGAATCGTATGACACTGTTCAAAATATCAGCTCTCTACACAGTTGTTACACACAAACTAAAAAAGCGGTGTCTTATCACAGGTCAGTCTTGATATCCCGTCTGTAATGGAAGCATATGATCAGCATCTTTCCTCCAATCATAAAGATTTCCCTTCACTTTGTCACCTGGCGGTTCAATGACTGCACTTACATAATCCCCTGTTTTATTTGTGGGAATTTGCTCCTTACAGGCCAAAGTTCATTTCCATCAACAGCCTTACAACAGTCGGGGATTATTAACACAGAGCGCAGTATGTTTTTTTAGATACTGTAAAAAAACAATGCTGAATTGTTTAGTGTTTATTGCCTTTTGTAAATGTTTACCTCAGCCACAGAAAATGACTGTAGTTACAGTGACTCATTTCTTTT
>JAPZDV010000016.1:9968987-9986500 GCA_029814665.1 Acanthurus lineatus
TTTTGTCTTGAACTTTCTTAAAATCCTTCAGAGTTGTGAAGGCTAGGGACCCAATGGAGACTCCTGACCCCCAACTTGGGGCCTAGAATGCCTTTAATTGTCAAATTTCACAAGTTTTACTCATGAAACTCTAGTACTCGTGATGTTTTTTACTGCATATTTTAAAAAAGTTGTACAAAATCTTTGGTGGCTCCAGAGGGAGCTGTGAAAAATGAGATAAACTGCCTCAAGTGATGTCACTTGAGTCAGTATAAGAGTCTGGAGACTAAAGTTTGACTTTAAAAACATTTGGGTGCATAGAGAGAGAAAAAGAAAAAGAACTTTGTAGATATTTACAGCCCATTTGTCCTCTCTGCTGGGAGCTAACAACCTCAAGGCAAACAAATGCCGTACTTTGTGGATTTTTGGGCCACTTCTAGCGTAACACATGCAAATCTTAAGCAAACTATCTCTGTTCATGTTACATTGTGGGTTCAGTAGAGTACGTGGAAGGTTTGTACAATACAAAAGACAAAATATCTGGTTTTAAAGGCATTTATTCATGTTTAATATCATATCAGACTGTTTTTTTGAATTTCCTTTTTCTCTCTCTTTATCCATCAGCTGATGATGACATGCTCATACTGACATTTTCCTGGAAGTCTGACCTCTGATTGGTCAGAGCTGGGAGTGAAACACATAGAAACACACACACCTCCAGCCACCATGTCTGTCCAGGAGGGATTGCAAAGGGCCACGTCGCCTTTATCCATCAAACCTGAAGCCAAACCGAGGCCAGGGATCCCACCAAAACCGCAACCCGGCTCCCCTCCTCTGGGAGACAAAGGAAGCGGTAACAGCTTTTCCGGAGGGAAAGTCAAGAGGATTGTGAACAAGTTTAGCAAACAGGAGAGCGTGTTGAAAGACCCGGAGGGCAAACCCGCCAACGGTACTGCAGAAGTTACACCGATTAAACGGTTCAAAAGGCCTCCTACGGTAAAGCCTAAACCGTGCCGAGCCAGTCTTCAGCTTCAGTTAGGGGGAGAGCAGGCGCCCCCACTGCCTGTGAAGAGGAGCCGAAAGCCGAGAGAGAGTGAGCAAGCAGAGGAGGTGGACAGCATCAGTGTGGAAGGAGGTCGATCAGGTACAGTGGATTTATCTTCACTTATATTCACTGAGGTATCTCTGTCTTTTGCTTAATCTGCTGCTTTTTTTAAATACGCATGCCTGACTCCAACCTTTTGCCACCTTTTGCTCCATAAAATTGTTAATTGCCGCTTTTGGCAGTAGATGTAAGCTCGGATGGCATCATAAATCATAGTTTCGTAGCATGCAGAGTAAATGAATGATCCTTGACTCATCAGAGAGCTTCACACACACACTGCAGCGCAACAACAGACAAGGAAGTAGACGTAGATTTGGATCAAAGGTTAATCTCAGTGATAATACTTCAAGACTTAGATTTAAAACTTCAAATGTAAATGATCTTACATGACACTTGTAAGCTGTTGCAGAAGATTTGTGTGTTCACTCTCTGACTCATAATAAGTGTGTGTGAACTGAGTGGTTTGAAAGTGCAGTCATTGTGTTGTTGTGGCTGACAGGTGCAATGCCGCCGGCGAATCTGAGCAGCAGCCATAAACTGGTTCAGTCAGTCAGCTGATCCACCTGTATATGCGTGTGTGTGAGGCTTGTTTCAGTTTTAATCTGTAGCTCAGTGACTTGAGATGTTCTTTGCTGTGTCATGATGTTCAGAAACCCATAGAAGTGACATTTTACTGGTTGTTTTACCAGATGGAGATTTTCGTGCTCCACCACAGTTAAACATATTGTCATACTATCACTTCCCAGTTTTGGTTCCCTGTCAGCAACAGGAAGCCTTGAAGCAGGACATCAAAAAACAACTTACTACAATTGTTGGTAGTGATTTTGTAAGATATCAATCTGACATTCATTTTCAGTAAAAAATGAGAACTTGTCATTACAGGTTCCCAGAACCCGGAGCAACATATGCAAATGGAGGGTTTTTTTGTTTTACTTACCGTCCATAATCCAAAAATAATGGCATACAATTACAGAAAACAAAAAAAATCCAAATTCTCATATTTGAGAGGCAGAACCTGGAGTGTTTTTTGGCATTTTTGAGTAAAAAATAACTCAAAATCCCCTTTTCTCAACTCAAAAATGTGTTTTACTCATGTTTATGTTGCCTAAAATGTCAGATCTTTACCGCACTGACCTGTGTCTGAGGACTCATCAGAACAGAGAGTGAAAGTGGGCAAAAGCACAACCGCTGACCCTGTGTCAGCCGCTGCTAGTTACAAGCTAACAGCATGACGAGCAACATAAATAAAGGATGCTAACTACACCTACCATTCTGATACATTTTCTAGTCGCTGGTTTTGGTCCACAACAGACTCTGAGTCTGAGTCTGACAGAGGCTCAAACATTTATGACCAAACTCTCGACATTTTAAAAGACTTCTGTTTCTAATATGGAAAATGTTGGATATTGACTTTTTTTCCCTTTCATATCTTTATTCACTGACCCATTTAACATCCATCCAAACTCTCCTCTCTCTTTCCTCCACCTTTTCCATTTCCCTTTGTCAATATTAATTTTTTTCCCTTCATGCAATGCTCCAGACTTCCCATGAATATTTGAAGACAGCGCTTGCAGATGTGCTGCATCTGCATGGTGATAAACTGCTGACTTGACGGTCCGCCGTGTGCCATGTGAAACTGTTGACTATGAAAACAAAAAGCTGTAAATGAAAGCGAGCCGCCCTATCTGGGGATGCACATGTAGGAAAGAGGTGGACAGGAAACAGCTCATTCACACCCTTTAGCTCAGTGTTTTTAGCTGGAATGCAAAAGGAAAAATTAGCATCTGTGGGTTTCTTTCTATAGCAACAGCAAGAAAGAGTAAAACATGTTAGAGAAGTTTAGAGTGAGTTATTTCTTTTCTTTTCTTTTACATTTCAAAACATTCAATCTGTTTCGCTTTTATATGATGCAGAACCTGATGGAAAAGAGGTGGAGGTGCAGCTGACTGTAGGAGGTGAAGCGGAGGCGGAGCACAGTCCACATGTGGCCCTCAGTCCCTGCTGCGACCCCAGCTGCAGCTGTGTGTGTCACCTGCAGTGGCCCGGCATGAAACTGGTATGGGTGCCGATAGACGTGGATGACGACGGGAACGGAGACGATGAGGTGACTGATGAGGAGCAGGGGGCGGAGGATGAGGAGGATTGGGAGGAGGTGAAGATAGGAGAGGAAGGGGACAGCGAGGCAGGGGGTGAGGAGGAAAGAACTTCTGTAGTTGATGAGAGCGAAGCGTCAAAGCAAAGAAAGACGCTGTTCCACCAATCTCTGGACGTTCTGATGGCAGAGGGTCACAGGAGGCGTTCGGACCCGGGCCCTCACGCCGCCCTCGCACTCGCTGTCTCTCGGTCACAGTCTCCCCCTGTTCCCCCCAAAACAACTCAAATCCACCACAAAAACACTCTGAACGAAGAAGAAGAAAGTATCTACGAAGCCACGCTGCCAGTGGTCGACCCCCCTCTTAAAAAAGCCACGTCTGTGTGTAAAGAACTGGACGTACCTGTGATCAAGGTGCGCAAACCGGCCCGTCGGTCCAAACTGACCAACAGCACCTCAGACCCCACGTCTGAGTTTCAGGACGCAGAACCCTCCTCGAGCCCAGAGGACTTGCCACCCGCCATCCCGCCGAGGATGCCCGTCACTCAGGACAGCCGCCCCCTCACTCCGGTGCAGCGGGGCGGCATCCCCCTCCCCCAGCCCACGCTGGAGGAGTGGCGAACCCTGCGACCCTCGTCTCCCTGCGGCTCAACTGCCAGCAGCCTCAGCCCCCAACGGGCCGTCACTCCACCACCAGCCAGTCCTCACAGACCCCCACCTCCGCCGCCAAAGACAGATCCAAGGAGGCTCAGCAGCGCCTCCCTGCAGTCCTTCACACAGAGGAAAGGTTTGTGCAAACATTATTATCTCTGCCTGAGATGAGCCATGAATGATGCACGAGTTGTTAATTTTTTTGTGTAATTGAAACTGATGATATCATGTATTTGTCCTTTTAGATGGAGAGGAGGATGGAAGGGATGAGGGGGAGAAGGAGGACATAGCAGAAGAACCGTGAGTTTTCACTCTGACCCTCACTTCACCTCTTACTCCCATTTTTAAAAGGATGAGGCTGAAAATATTCTTTATGTTTCTATGTGTATTTGTCAAGAAAATCTCAGTAGGGACGGGCTGATGAAGCTAATTGAAGCTAATTCCTCTGTTAATCTCCACTGTTTTCCAAAAAAAATACTGGAAACACATCAGTCATCTGCACATTTGCACCAGCAGGAGTAACTTTGCTAACTACTACAGTGTTTTTCTGTTTTAGGAAACTACACAACCCGTTTAAAATGGTTTATATCTTGAGTTTGTTTGTAGATAAGAGCCACAGAAAGTACAGAACCAAGATCATTTAGAGACAGATTTTCAAATTGCTGGTTTTGGTCTTTTTCTGGGATTTTTAAACAATAGGATAAATATCGATATTCACCAGCCTCAAGCTTAAAGTCAGCATTGATGTTCTTGTGTGTGTGGAGGGATCATTGACTGTATCATGTTGGAAAGTTTGGTTTCAAATCACCCAGGCTGATCCCTTTCTTTTCTTTTCTCTCCATGTTTCCGGCTTCAGAGTCCCAGTCAGGAGGGGCTCCCTCAGGAGGGATTCTTCTTTCGGCTGGGAGTCGCGGCTGCAGGATGGTAAGGCCGACACCTGTCACAAACGAAACTCAAAAAGACAGATGAATCAGACCTCAGGAATGTTTTTTAACAAGATACAATGTCAGCACACTTGTGTGTTAGTCATGTTTCATTGTTATTTGGCAAACGAGACGGTTCATTTCTCAGACTGGGTCCCATTTCCATACCACATACTAAATGTATGTCATATGCACTTTGTGCTATTCGTCACACTACACTGTTTTTTCAATTAGTATGCAAAAATGCACACACTTTGCCATTATCTTCCAAAAACTGTTTTAATGTCCCTTCTCCAGGTACTTCAGAAGCTTTCTTACCACCAATTTATTAAAACATTTCTGCAATTTCTCTATTTCCTACAGCACACATTGAAAAATTAACCATTTCAATATAAACACTGACTGAGACTGAGTACAGATTATTTCTTAAGACCTCCTTCTTAATAATTTATGTTATGAATATGGGACACAGCTTCAGACCGCACTGGTTGCATTGATCGGGTTATTGGAGGCACAATAGTTTTCCAGTCAGCAGTTTTTAGTAGTTACACTTGTAAAACCCACTGCAATCCAGCACAGCAGCTTCCTCAGTACTTTCTGTGTGTTCATTGGAAAATCATGCAGAAGCCATCACATAGGAATGACTGCAAAAAACCCTCAGACTGCACTGCAAGTGTCAGTGAAATAATCTGTGTGGATATGAATGAAAGTGCTGTGTGAAGCCTGAAATCTTGGACAGAGTCACAAAAAATAAAAACAAAATCAAAAACACAACATAATACAGCTGATGTTTTGGATTGAACAGCTAATAAACTGTTATTCAGTGTATATGTAATGTTTTTTTCCCCCTCAGAGCCTCTGTATCAGACGTACCGGGCCACAGTCATCACCAAGGAGATCCGGCGGCAAACGGTGTGCCGCAACATCAGTAAAACCAGCGCCGACTATTCTATGGACTGGACGGCCCGTCGCTCCGGGACAGGGACTCCTGCTGGGTCTGCGACCGGGAACGGAGCGCTCAGGAGCAGCCCTGTGCCCACGCCGGGCCAGAGCACCCTGTGGCAGGACCTCCCAAACGTCCAGGAGAGCGGGGTGCTGAAGCAGCTCACCCCCGAGCAGTGCAAGTACCAGGAGGTGAGGGAGGGAAGGGAGGGAGGGAGAGGCTAATGCACTGAGGGGGAGATTACATAAGGTGAAATCAATGATGTGAGGAGAAGAGAAACGGGAGACGCTGTATCACGTTCTGAATCACTTCTTAAAGTAATAAGGTGAGGTTTTTTGGATATAAACTGAGCCCACTCAGCCTCACTGTATCACTCACTGCTTTAATATCATATCGATTCTCTCCATCGCCAGTTCATGAAAGCTTTTCCAGTCACTCGTCGAACTTTCCAACTTCTGTAAAAGAACAGGAGGAGATGCATTTAAAAAGACATCAGGTCATATCAAATCATTAGTGGATTTAATTGAACAATAAGAAGAGGAAATAAGAAAATTACAACGATGAATCCAGCCGCTAAACAGAAAGTATAAAAAGGAAGTGATTACTTAGATTAGACATTATGCAGATTAATTAAAAGTTGATCATTGATTGCTAAGTCATGGTGGCTAAGTGGTCTGAGAGTGTTATACTCCATCAAATACAGGAAGACAGGACCTTGAAAAAGAATTGATTTGTTTCTTAATTAAGCTTGATTTTCATAAATAGTTTAGCAGCACAGTTTTTGAAATAGATTGATTTACAATTTCTTTAATAACTTCCTCACTTTTACAGCTTTGGCCAAAATCCTGCTAATAAAATATTGCAAATATTGGGTCATAAAAACAGCCATTGTCACTGTTCTTCATACCTTTACAACAAGTCATTGTGTAATAGGTTCCTCCCTGAAAAATGGCAATTTATCAAGTGGGTGGTGCAACTTTTTTGATTAACACCAACATTTCCAACCTTACAAAGAACCCTGTGTCAATGCTTGTTGGGAAAAAATCTCAGGTGTAAATGAAATAAACATTAAAAGCACAAAAGGACCTGCGTTTCTACCACACTTATTCCCCTTTTTATCTTATCTTATTATCCATCTCTTTAATATGTAATGTGTTTCATTATTCTTCCTCCACCTGGCAGAGTATGTTTGAGGTTTTGACGTCTGAGGCCTCCTACCTTCGATCCCTGCGGGTTCTGACCGAACACTTCCTGGACAGCCGGGAGCTGGAGGAGACGATGATCATCAGAGACAAGAAAACGCTCTTCTCCAACATCCTGAGGGTCCGAGAGGTCAGCGAGAGGTGAGAAATGGCAGCGAGGAAGGATGGAGGGAGATAAAGAATAAAGGGAAATAGGAGGTTGATTTATGAGTTGAACTACCACAAGGTCACTTGGCACTTTGGACGGAGTGCCATGAGATAAGAAGGAAAAGGAAAGATGTAATGATTCATTTCCTGTTCCGAGGTCAGGGGACGGTCAATTGAAGCTCTGTCCCTGTCTGGTTGGTCTTCATCGCTCAAAAAACTTTAGAATTTTTAGAGAAATCCTTCCTTTCTGACTCTGCAGGTTCTTGAAAGACCTGGAGGACCGTATATTCGATGAACTTGTCTTCCCTGACATCTGTGACATAATCCACTACCACGCCCAGCACAACTTCCCCGCCTACATCGACTACGTCCGCAACCAGATCTACCAGGAAAAAACCTTCACCACGCTCATGTAAATATTTCTTACTCATTTATTTGAAGGTGTGAAACAAAGAAAAGATAAAACTGTCAGGAATTTCAGCTATTTATGACTCAACTGAGCTTTGTATTGTTGCCACATGCTACAATTTTTAAATAATATCAGTCAGGGAAATTGGGAAAATCTTTCCCTTATTCTTGTATTTTTTAGGAAACGTAACACTAAAGCAGGCACTAATTGTTAGATAGGAAGATTAGAAAAACGATGAGAGGAAACATTGTCATTAAAACAGATTTTATCCTCTGAAATCAACCTTTTTTCCCTCCTTCTTCGACAGCTTGTGAACATCACAGCTGCATAACATACCATTTATTTGCATGTGCGCGTATGTTATCTGCAGGAAGAACAACCAGCAGTTTGCTGCGGTCATCACCCGTCTCCAGGAGTCGCCGCAGTGCCAGCGGCTGCCCTTCATGTCCTTCTTGCTGCTGCCCTTCCAGCGAATAACGCGAATCAAAATGCTCATCGAGGTGAGGCAACATCAGAGCATTCGAACAAAATCATGAGAGTCAGGAGGAATTGTGCTGTAACTGGTGCTAAAATGCTACATAAAGCACCTTTAAGTGGAAAAATAGAATTATAATTATCCACAAATTATTTTTAGGTGCAACCTAATGCTTAAAAACAGCATAAGTGGAAAAAAAATGGTGCACACTTTATTTAAAAAAATGCTTTTTTAACAGTTAGAAGTTCAAACTTAAGCAGTTAAATTTAAAACTAAATGTTTGTTTGTTGTTAGGCGTTAAGGTGTGTTGAGGAAAGTGTGTCTGTTTGCTGATGGTTTTTTCTTTGGGGGGTGCTCAGGAGGTCAGTGTCACAGTTAAATGAATGCAGTGTGACTACAATGCAGTCAGCCTGAGCTGCTTCAGGGCATGTCGAAGCACAATGCCGCAGCACATTCTGTATAACTGACCCTTCTCCTCTGCCGCTGAAAGCCTTTGTAAGCCGCCTGAGGATCGTCCTCACGGTGTTTTGCTTTGAGGAATGTTCTTGTTCCAGCGTTATCTCCCCCCTGCTCAAACTCAACCCATAAACAAACACACAGACACACCTCGCCTGAACCTCCTGACCTCTTTTTTTTTAAACCGTTCGATGGAAAAAATGTATCTTGTTGATGCTGTTTTTCTGCTGCAGAAATAGAACGTTGTTTGTTGTTGCAGAACATCCTGAAGAGAACAAAGGAGAAGACGAAAGAGGAGGAGACGGCCTCCAAGGCTTTGGCTTCCGTGTCGAAGGTAGACGCTTCTCACTCTTCACTCTCCCTTCTGCCTGCAAATCCATATAATTTGTCTCTCGAGTGCTTCGCATGCCTCTGGAAATTTGACATCAGCCATTGTTTGAAAGGATTTCCTATTGATTGAGCTCCGGAGTGACAGTGAGTCATTCGTGTCACTAAGGACAAAGGCAGAGTTTGTCCACACAGGGTGACACTGGAGAATATTTGCCAAGAAGACACAGTTTTAAAGAAAAACTGGAGGCAATGTGAGTTTTTTTAAGTGAGGAAAGGATGAGGATTTAATTCATATTCTCATCTCCTCTTTTCCCCCTCTCTCTCTTTTATAATCACACACAGATTATTGATGAGTGTAACACACAAGTGGGAAAGATGAGACAGATGGAGGAGTTGATCCTCATCTCTAAAACACTGGAGTTTGACAAACTCAAGGTAAAACAAAACACATGTACACAAAATAAACGTGCATGAGTAATCTGGACATTTATTTTGAAGAAGGAATAAATGTTTCTGTCTACTCCAGGCAATCCCCATCATCTCCCAGACCCGATTTTTGGAAAAGAAGGGAGAGCTGCACGAAATGTCCAAAGGAGGAACTCTGTTCAACATGAGAGCGAAGTTCACCCCCGTCTACCTCTTCCTCTTCAACGACCTGTTCATCATCACTGCCAAGAAAGGGTGAGGCAGATGTCATTATTACGATTGACTAATGTCATTTAGAAACAAATGCAATAGAACTGAAGTATGCATTTATTTCCACTTTCATTTTCACCAACAGAATCGATGTTAGGCAACTAACAAAAAGCCCTGACAGCTTTGTGAAATACTGAACATTTAATATCACGTGACTTCCATGATGAGTTCAATTGTTTCCTCATGACAAAATCCTCTCTCGTCTCGCATTTTTAGCTAATGTACTGACCGACATCAGTGGTTTATAACCAAATACCTGCAACTTTCCCATCAGCCTCAGCTTTGCTCTGTGTTCAGTGCTAATAAAAAACATTGGCACGCTAAGCCAAGATTGTAAATGCTGTATAAACATTACACTTGCTAAACATCAGCATGGTGGTGTTAGCATGTTAGCAACCTGCTGGAAGAACAGCCTAACAGTGATGTTAGCTTGGCCGTTGACTCTTTTTAACATTTGAGGGCTGAATTTTATGTGAAATGACACATTTCTGTCACTTCAAGCAGAAATCAAGTTGTGCCGAACACTTTCTCACACCACAGTGTCTTACATGTGTTAAAACTGTGTGATAATTAGCAAGAAAGCTGAATCAACAGTGAACCCAGCTGCCTTGTTTGAGCAGCTGTTATATAAAGCCACTGTCCCATGTCAGTTATTGTACAGAGTCATGGTTATAAGTAATTTATTAGTTTCAAGATGAGTGTTCTTTGTTCTTGGAGAGTTATGCACTGCACATTGTATTCAGGATCACATAGGGTTTATCATTAACTTTGCTGCCAACAATAACGGCCTCTGGACTCGTCTTACTGGTCTGTAGGATGCTTTCATGTAGGTTGTACTGATGAGATTAGGAGCAGCGCAGTAAAAATCCCTCCACCTGCGTCTGTTGACCAGCTCTCATAATGCCACTTTAAAAACTGGCAATGAGACCACTGACTGCTTTTTAATGACATGCCATCACTCATGAAATGACTCTGGACTTCCTTAAAATGTAGCAGGAAGTTGTGTTAAAAGAGAACTGAGAGGAAAAAGAGAAATGTTTCTGATTGTGCCAATGACAGAAAATACAAATCAATATAAAACAATGAGATACAACATCCTTTTTTTTTTTTTTTTTGGTCTCGAGCAGCGCGGAGCGTTTTGTGGTCCTCGACCATGCCCATCGCTCTCTGGTGCAGGCGCAGCCGTTGGATGAAAGTGGGAGCAGCAGCGGCCCCTATGAGCACTGCTTCAACCTCACACTGCTGGAAAACCACCAGGGACGGATGATGGAGAGGCTGCTCAAAGCTCCCTCGCAGTGAGTAGCTCGGCCAACCTTTAAACTCATCCTTCCCATCTACATATACGATGAAATTCAACTTCCTGTTGGATAATTACAAATTAAAACTGTTTCTGTCAACAGGTCAGACATGCACAGGTGGATGGCAGCTTTCCCCAACCCCACCAACCCAGACAGAGACGATGAAGAAGTGATCTATGAGGACTGGGGTGAGGACAGATGATGCACATAAAGTGACACAACAGGACGTGTTTGTGTAGGTTTCTTATGTATGTGTATGTGTGTGTGTGTGTGTGTATCAGACTGTCCTCAGGTGCAGTGCGTGGAGCCTTACATCGCCCAGCAGGCGGATGAGCTCACCCTGGAGCCCACTGAGATAGTCAACGTCATCCGCAAAACCAACGAGGGTAAGAGCGCAGAGGGAATCCCGGTTTAAAGAGTTTATTTATCGAACTGTCATGGAGACAATAAGGTAAGAAAAGATGATCTTATATGCGATTGTAAACATTTCTTCTGCAGCTTAAACTGCTCGAAAATGGTGTCAAATTTATGCTTGCTTTAAATTATGGCATCATTGTTCCATTAGTCTACATTTGGCATGTCTGTAGATCTGGAATAAACCCCAGATGAGGCTTAAAAATGGTACAAAAGGTTGTCTAATCCAAACATGTCCTGACATGATCTTTTATCATTAACATGGCCCTTCTTCTATACACCCTGATCCTCATAACTGTCTCGATCCTGATCCTCCACCTTAGCAGTTTATTGATTTGTTTCACTTTCATGCATGAACGATACAGAAACCTCCAATCTTCCCTTGCTTGTCCTCCTCCCGCCTCCTCTCCTCCCACTTCCTTCTCTTTCCTCTCAGGTTTTTATGAAGGCATCCGCCTGTCGGACGGTCAGAAGGGCTGGTTCCCCGTGGTCAACGTCATAGAGATCACCAACGAGCACGTGAGGCGGCGAAACCTCAGAGAGCGCTACAGAGTGATGCAGGCCGCGAGCTTCGTCACCAACGCCAAGACCAGCACCATCCAATAAGGACTACGGGACAAAGAATGTTTAGATCAATTTTAAAAGGACAATGATGGAGACGGACTCTTCAGAAGTGAACTCTGGACTAAATTTTCAGTTTCGGACAACCAGGAAATGAAAGCTAAAGGGAGAAGGATGATCATCGTGAGATATTATTTATTCTGATACAACACAAAGAGCTGGGAGCTTTTTTTAGTGCTGCGGTGAACATGCATGTGTTCGTTCAGGTAACAGGAAGCAGCATCTTAACACATTCCTACAGCACATTTCACCTCTTTTTGTCAACACAGTGACATCTTTGCATGCACCACTGCAGGTTTAAAATGCCAATCATATCTAGTTGCTGCTCAACCGCACTGCAGAGATGCCAGACCTGCTTCAGAGGAAAGAGTTGGGTGTTCCTGTAAATGCCTTTCGCCTCAGTGTTTTTCTTAAGCACTCACAAGCTTTCCCCTTTTCATGTGTCCCCACGGTGGCCTGAACAAAGGATCTAACAAATGTTTTATGACACGAGAACCTTATAAAAAATTGCTGTAACAGTCAGAGGAATTTATCTCGACACATGACAAACATTTAAAACAATCTAATCAGGAAGTGCCTTTTTTTAAATAAACTCAAAATACTGAACTGCACACCAAAACTTCTGCCAGGATCGCAATGAGCACAAGAGCTTTGACAATGCATGTGAACGTGAGCTCAGCTGAACTGCTATTGTGACGTTTCAGTGGTTGTGCCGTCTACTAGCTTATTAGCTTGTGTCATTAGCTATTTAGGAATAATACTGTGGCTCCCCCTGCAGCTTGTTGCCAGTAAAAACAGGATGTGTACAATAAATGTAAATGTACAATATGTTGTATATAGTGAGTGGGGGATGGTCTCCTTCAAAACAGTGGTAGTGCTTTTAATAAAAAAAAAAGTGTCTTCTTAGTTATGTGTTTGTTTCTCAGCAGAAACTCAACTGTTTAGCATTTTTATTGAACGCTGATAAAGTAGTAAGAAAAATACAAATGTGCAATACACAATGATACATAAGGAATATTGTTTTCTTTTCAAGTAGGAAATAAATTCTCATCATTGGAAAAGAAGGGGTTTTAGGTGTATATTTAAATTGAAATTCAAAACTTTCAGAGCGACCGGTGCGAAGAACGAGCACCTGCTTGTTTGCATTATGAGACAGAGGCAGCAAAGCCCCCAAAAACACACCCAGGGACGGAGAAACCTCTCTGTTTTAGACTATCACTTCAAGATATCCAACACCTCCATGTCTCCAAGGCTCAAGAGCACAAACACAGCATCTCCCTCAGAGTCTGAGAGTGTCTTTTCCTTTGAGTTTGGAGACAGCGAAGGCATCGTCAGGGTTAAAGATGAAACCAAGTATTCCTCATGAACTGGCAGGTGAACATTGTGAGCATTCCTTCCCTCCTCAAACACAAAATCCACACAGTCTGGTTCTTCAGACTCCCTGACTGAACTGAACCTGAAGCCTTTGTCGTTTTTTGTATCATCAGCAGTTACTGATGCAGGGAGGGGCTCAGATCCGTGAAGCTGGTACGGCAAAGGACCAGAAAGTGCTGCTGGGGAGTCATTGTGGTTTTGAATCCAGCTTTCATCCTTTTCCATCAGCCTAAAGCGACTCAAGAGGGTGCTGGCTGCCTCGAGCTCCCTATCTGACCAACACCTTCCTTGCTGGAGCTGATTTTTCAAACCAGCTTCCCTCTGATGCTTCACCTCTTTACAGAAGGGTTTACATGCTTCATCAGATGAAGTGGAGTCCATAGTTTTAGGACTAAGGTACGAGATGGGGTTCGAGTCCATCTGTGGAGCAGTAAGGGTCTCATGAGTCTCTGCTGGCTCTTGGTGGTGCAGTTTCAGGAGGTTGGTGATGGCCTGGTCCTCCTCCTCTGTAAGCTGCAGGATGACCCGGTTTGGCTGCACAAAAGGCTGGAGTGTATTTATTTCAATGCTGAGGCTCCCCAGATCCCTGGTGGGGTGTGGTTCGGATCTGAATGGGTCTCGACAGGCTGGTGGGGCCCGACAGGCAGACATAACTGGTGGTGGAGTGTTGAGCTGGAAGTAATCGAAGACCTGATGAGATAAATAATGAGAGTGGAAGGATTTTAATAAAGGTGTCAATGTGAAAACAGAGAAGTTGCATAAGATTTCTTGAAGCAAATAAAACAAAATAAACTCGTCAACAGTCCTTCCTTGCAAACTTTATCATTTCAATTTATATCAATTTATTTTTGTCTTTTGTCTGTCTCACAGTATTTTTTTGTTTTCTTACTGTCTTACTTTTCTTTTTCTGTTTTATGAGCTTTTCTCTCTGTGATGCTTTCAGAGTGAATGAGTCGATTATTTCTGTGCTCATAAAACAAAATCATCTCAGGTCTCACAGGACAGTTTTCCATGAAATAAAACAGGTATATGGCTAATATACTGTTCAAGCAAACTACCTAATACGTTGCTCATGGTCTCAATTTCCTTCAAGCCCACCCCCCTGTCAGGGTCTTAGCTCTGTCTGACAGTACTGAGCCAATCTTATTAAAAGTGCTCGTCTGTCTGAGCTGCTCTATAAGCCCCCACCCACGCACCCACCCACCACTACACAAACAGCACAGAGGAAAACCGTGAAGAAGAATCTGTTCTCACAGGCTGATCCTAGAAATGTTTGAGTTGAGAGATCAATGTGACACAACACTTCACAATGATTTCTGTACTCATTCTTTTATTGCACAGATAAAACTACATGTATTCACTGTATTTCATATTACAGCTGATTACAGTGCAGCACCACAGTTATTGTTTTCCCCAGTCTTTCCAAAATTTCCATTTCCTATTCATTATACATTAAGTTTCCTAAATTCCGCATTAATTTGCTTATTCTTCTTCATCAGCGACCATTGAAAAATACAATTTCTAACAGAAGGAGGCATCACGATCTTCTTTTAACAGTATTATCCTAATTATTATTAATAATTAGGATAATATAAGTTAACTGGTTAAGAGTTTAGGCAGATACAGCTTTGCATCAAAAGAGAATATTTAAATATTAGACAGAATTACAATTGTTTTATTGTCAGTTCTGGGTATTGGTATTTAAAAATAGACTTTGACTCATCTAAATGTGATCTTTACAAGGGCCAAGAATTAATAAACAATTCCTTTTTTTTGCACTTTTGGTGAAAGCAAAGGATAAAAGGGTTTTTGAAAGCCATCTATTTTTGCTAAGACATTTTAAATTATGAAACTGTTTATTCTGTCTTTCAGGGCCTAAACTGCATGATTATGAGGGCATAAATAACAGTGTATTTCCCACATCAGCCTGTTTACAGATGTGTGTTCGTGAACTCACCATCAACTCGCTCACTATGTTGGGGATCCTCCCCCCGCGGCTCATGGTGGGATCAGAGTAGAAAAACTCTGCTGGGATGATGGGGAGGACTGGAGGGGAGACAGTGAGTCATCAGTGAGTCTGCACAGCTGGACTGAGCTGTGAAACAGATGTGGGTCAAACTGACTCACCTGCCTGTTGGTCGCAGTGCGCGTGACGGTGCGCGAAGTCCGCAGCCATGTACAGAGGCACGAAAGACGGGTGGTGCAGGGTCCTGGTGGAGATGGGAGGCAGGGTTGGCTGCCTGGACCTCTGTTGGAGAGGAAACATGGAGTTTTGGATGATAAAAAGTGTAAAAAACCGAGCAGTGTCTGCTTTGTTTACAACTTCTGCCGTCAGAGTAAATTTTGGGCTAAAGAGCGTAAAGTGACAGAAAACTCACGTCAAAATGTCCTTCACTCTTGTTCATTGTTGACTATTTTATCCACTTTTGTAGCTCGAGGTAAGTCCAACGTGGCTTCTGGCTTTTTACTCTACATTAACAAAGAGTAAAAGTTAAAAATAGACAGTCACTGTTCATGTCTATGCTAGCAACTAGCTAGCGTCCCCTGCTGGTCGACTTAAGAGACCCCGTTTATTTAACTTTATTTAACAGCTTTTTGAAAATAAAGATCTTCGAGCATTTTTTTTTCTACTCGAAGCAAGACATTTAAATTATAAAAGATATAAAGTAATCATGTTGTCACAGACTGTCAGTCTTTATTTTTTCATTTTTTAAATAATAAAATAACTCTCAGTTTGGTGCCAAATCCTTAATCATTACTTAGAGTCAATTCAGCCCACTAAAAAGTATTTTCCTTTGAAATGTAACTTAGTAAGAGCAGAATGTGGCATTTCAAACATGTTTCAGCAGGCTTACCTTGAGTTTGCACTTTAAATACTTGTTACTGTACTTAGTTGCACATCACTTCAGCCTGCATGTGACCACATGAGAGCAAACTGTCACAGGTGACACCAATAACTAATCAGGAGTAAACCAGCTTGGGAAGAGGCATAAAATTACCATATTAGAGTTTCACAGCTGGATATTTGACATTCAAAAAAATACCTCCTACAATGGCCAAATCCTGGTTTAAATTCCTTATATGTAAATATTGATGTAAGTGATGCTTTTTGCAGAGGTGGCTCATTCAGTTGTGCTCTTAAATTTCATGGTAAAAGTTTAAACTGACGTTACAAAACTCTAGTTGGGTCAAAAAAGGTGGGGATGAATGAAAAAAATAATTTTGATAATGTACAAAAATTTTACAACAGTCAAAAAAAATGCATCAGGTGAAACTAATGGGCAGATGATACAGACTTAAACAGCATTTTCTAACCTCATTTAACACTGGTGAAGAGCAAATTGTATTATATGTTTATGTCTGGAAACATGTCCGCCTTGACTTTAAACATGACTACAAAGACTTGAATCTAGCAAACAATGACTTTTTTCCACCTCTGGCATCTACTTTGCCTTTTGTCTGTGTATCAAGTGTTTGACAGAATACAACCAACCAATTTTAAGAAACAGCTTTTATTGAATTCCATTTTTTTTAATTTAAAAAAACTTATACTTCCTTTAAACTTGGGCAGGATCTACTGTTGCTTGTGAGGGTTCTTTTGCACCTGTGAAAAGATAATATATTAATAAAAACAAGACTTAACCTCTTAAATCTTAATTATATAATATCCAAGTTCTCACCTTTCCTTGTGCTACCATAAAGATTGTGAACCCTGGAAACTCTGATGTAGCGAACAGGCGGGTGAACGGCGGGCAGGAATGGGGCTGGTTTTCTGATTGGTCTTTTTGTGGCACGTGTGGATCCAAGTGTTGTTGTGGGCTTGATGGTGGGGGTCTGCAGACCTACGGTGCAGAATAAGCAGATATTCTCAAAATTGAATGAGAACTGAATGATAACTGGTCATATCCAGCAGGTGAACAAACTTCTGTACCTGCTGTGGGCTGCGTAGAGTGGATGATGCTGCCGCCGCCGACTGTGTCAGACTCAAACCTGTACACTGAGAAGAGACGGTGCAGACCAGCCAGAGGATACGTGCACTGCACTCTCACACTGTAAGACAAGAGGACGGATTTAATACTGCATGTAAAGATTGGTAGCTGAATTAGTGGCAAATACTACAAACCTCTTGGTAGCATTTTCAGAAACTGCCTTGTTCATATTAAGGTGTTTCTTACTGTAGAAAATCTCATTCTGATAGATCACACTTTCCCTGCCAAGCTGAAAGCAAAAGATGCAAATAGATTTATACAACTTTTAATATTCAGTCAGCCAATGAGACAAAAAACAGGAAGAATTTAAGGCTTATGCAGCAGTAGGACCTTGACTGTGGATCCACAGCTGTTGAGAGGAAAAGAGAAGAGAGCCCTGGTGTCGTCGGCCTCTTTGGGTCCACAGTAT
>JAPZDV010000016.1:10008036-10034429 GCA_029814665.1 Acanthurus lineatus
GTGAGTTAGAGTCAAGTCATATTATTATTCAAGAGTGAGTAATCGGACTGATTAGTAAGTGTCCTGTGGTGGAAAAAAGGTCAGTGGCTCTCAGACTGAGGATGTGTGACAGGTGGGAAAAAAAGGGAAGCAGAATTTAAGATTTAATGAATTACCGGATCAATGTGGGAATTCTGAATAAACAAATAAACAAGAGTCCTTCAAACACAAGAAAGCACCATTGATTCTGACAGAAAAACATAAAGCACAATTGACAGGGAAGAACAAGAAATGCTAGTAAAATATGATAAAACTTAAATGGTCTTAGTTCATGTCAGTGTAGAGAGTGAGATGTTTGATGGATGTAAAGTTAATGTTATTAATATAGATAGAAAAATATAAATTTACTTTTATCTTTCATATTAACAGTCTCATGACCCCTCAGATTGATCTTGTGACCTCCCAGGTGGTCCAGAACCTCGGGTTGGTGACGCACCATGATGCGCCTGAGACCCTCCCAGTGTTTTGATCATGCTTTGAGGCTGTCACACCATAAATTATTGCTAAATTTTCCCTTTTCATTCAAAATTAATGCAGTTAATGTGCAGAAAAAACCCTTAAGATTTCACCTTTTCACCGAGCACTGCAGGCCTGATGATGTCCTTACTTCTCCAAACACTTACATCAAGTGTGTTGTTTACAGTCTGACATTTAAAATGTTTATTTTCCACTGACTCAAAGTGACGGTGGTGGAGTGTCGGATTTGCTCGTCTGAGCAGCCTCATTAACATTTGAGTCACTTTGTGTCATTAGCAGCGCTGCACAACATGCAGGCCTCATGTTGAGTTCAGGACACCTGCAGAGCTGCAGTTAATTTGAACTCAAAGAAGTTGAGTCACATCACCATTAACTATCTGACTTCATTGTTGTGTTTTGCATATAACATTTTATTAATTTAGAGAGCACAGATCAGCCCAGGAGTCAGATCTTTGATGTTTCATTAGACGTGTCACAGGAGAAGCTTTGCTCATGTTGTCATGGCTGATAATGACCTTCTCCTGTCCGGTGACGCTTCTGCTCACAACCTCCGCCACACACCTCCTCATTTCCTCGGCCATTTTCCTCCACCAATCACATCCTTTGGTTGGCTTGAGGATGAGGAGGATCTGAAGATGAAGAGGTCTATTTATCAGCCTCACACACCCTACTCAAACAGTGTTATAAGACTTTCTGATTGGCTAGGGTTTGTTATATTTTGGACTTTTGCAGCATCACACACATCGTCAGTGTTTACAGGATAACTGAGGAACATAAGAGTTGGATTCTTGTGTTTGCTGTTTGCCGTGGAGATGCTTCGCTCTCAGACGCAGGTTCTTCTTGTGGTTTTGTTTTCTTCAGCGCTGCTGGTGCAGGTCAGCGGTTCTCCACGCAGAGACATGCTGACAGAAACACTGAGAGCCGACCTCGCAGACGACAAGGTGAGTTACTCATAAACGTATATTTTAAAATTTAGATTAGGAATGTTTGTTTCAAGAGTTCAGATATTTTGTTAAACAACTTGGCACAGTTTTAAACGTATTAAAAGTGTTTCTTAGCTCCTTTCTTTTCCTGTCCTCCTTAAGGATCTCGCTCGTTTGCTCTTGTTGAAGTACATGTCTCAGCTGATGGCAGTGAGAGGAGATGAGATGCTCCCAAAGCCGTGGGAGGGGGAGGAAGAGGAGGTGGGGGTCAGGGAGGAGGTGATGCGGCGGCATCTTCCCTTCTCACAAAGGGAACGCAAGGCAGGCTGCCGCAACTTCTTCTGGAAGACCTTCACATCGTGCTAACACAAAATATGAGCTTTTCTAATCTAAATATTTTTGTTTTTAATGTAATTTTTAAAATAAAATTCCATCAGTGTCATCTCATTTATTTGTATGTGGATCATCTACTGCAAGATGCCAAATCTAAAGGTGTTTCTTCAGTTGTTACCAGTACAAGGATTGTGTTTTCTGGGATATTTGGCCAGGATGAGGATTGTTTAAAATAAATTTTGTGATTTAAGATGAAATTTCTGTGAAGTAAATGCCTTATTTCTCTTTTTTATCCTTCAGACTAATGTAAGAGACATTTTTGACCAGAATAATTAAAACTGAGAGAACAGGATTTGAGATATGCTATCCCCAGGTATGGGTTAATCCCTTCAAAAAAAAAACAGATCCTGCATTTCCCAGAATGCAATGCAAATTTAGCTTTTTTTTCCCAGACTCTTCCAGCCTAGTTAACGCAAAAACTTTTAACCTTAAAACCAAGTTTCAATATAGGCTTTTTACCAAAAACTAGTAGTTGAAAATCCTCTGATAACCTCATCAGAGTTCATTTTTCCACACTATAGCCAATAAGATGGTCCTCCTGTGGCTTAATGTTGCTCCAACTTTTGAACCTTTCATTTGTATAAAAAGTGACAAACACACAGGCTGCCTTGTATACACTTTAATAATCAGTTACGTTACTACAACCTGTATTAGGAGAAAATCCACTCATGTGTTCACACACTCTCCTGTTATGGTAACAAACTGCCAGGACCTGTTTTATTTCAAACATGGCGGCCTCCATCTTCTCAGTATGAATTAATCAGCTGCAGTACCACAGACTTTGATCTACAAGCTCCAATTCACAGCATTTTAAAGTGAACACACAGTATGCAGGATAAATGGATGACTACTGAAAACAAAACGATGTGGTTCAAAGAGTATGACACTAGAGATGGCATGAGTCAGGATGTTTAAAATGAAACATCTGAGCATGTACGAAATGATGACCTCGACAATAAAAAGCAGATTAATGCTAATGCAGTATATACACAATGAGATAAATAAACCAGAGACAAGAAAAAATGTAACTGAACCGTTTTCGTATGATCAAGTTCTGGCGATAAGAGAAGCAGAATTCACAGAAAAAACGCAGTTTCAAACAAATCATCGTGAAACTGAACGACATCCTTGAGGTAAGGCTTTCAAATATTTAGCCCTTTAAGTTACACATTTACAAAAAAAAAAAAAAGATCAGGACGGAAAGACGAGAGGTTAAACACAATCATTACAAACACTGTAGCTCCAAAGTCTTAGAGAACGACAACTGGGCCCACATGAGTGCAAAGATGAACAAAAATTACATCTGCAAGTGAAGAGTCTTGTTACAAAAAAATCACATTCATTTTTGGTGAAAATTACACTAAAATTTTCTACTTTGATTTTGTAAAGAATGTGATGTAAAATACACAATGTAAAAATATTTGTCAAGTAAATTAGTTTACCAAATATTTTTTTTTTAAACTGATCATAATTTTAGTTTCACACTTTCCCCCAAATGGCACATGTACAAACTCTTCACTTGCGGCTCAGGCTTCACATGATGGGATGTTATCAAGCCCCCCCTTTGGAGGCTAACACCCTGTTTTCCTTAGACAGAAGAAAGCATTTGACTTCATTGCACCATCGACTTCAATGTAACAGTCAAGTATCTACCAACAACAACAAACGTTAAAAACAAAAACAAAGCAAGATTGTGTTTCATAGACATTCAAACATGTTATTCTGGATGATTAAGAAAATGGCAAAAAAAAATCTTGTTTACGAGCATCGATTTCATAACTAAACAACATGATATCTTAATGTTGATGAGATTTGTTCTAGCGGGTATTGTACTAGCGTTAAATAAAAACTAAAGAAAAAAAAAAGTCTGAGTTGTAAAGTTAACTACACATTCCTTTTGTCTACATTTTTCGTGCTATGAGGCTACGTCTCTGCAAAGATTCACTGCACTAAAGGCTACACACTTTCCGAAACAGTTGGGAACAGTATCATTGTCAAACCAAACCAGCCTGTTATGTACAGTCACAGTTGTTGCATTATGTGCTTTTTAAAAATGCTTGTTTTGAGGCAGTACTGCACTTTGACGTTGATTCTTTTTAAATGTACAGGTCCCGTGATTTAAAGGGATTCAGACAAGCCGTCATCCTAATTATCATTAATGCTGCTTCCCTGCGAAATAATCCCTCATTTTCAGGTCTAAATCTAAGATATCCGTCTACACTTTCATTGTTTTTTGACAGTGATGATAATGTGCAAGCTAACAATTGAGCAGTACCAGTGTGAATAAATGTAAAGTGGAGCCCAAGCTGCCTGCAGGTCAGGCCACAGTTGAAAACTGAACTAAACGTGACGTAACGGGGCAGCTGTGTACCAACAAAAGAGAGAAAATGTAGTAGGACTTGTAAATGAAAGGAAACCAGTGAGGTGGTTGCTCCATCACAACCCCATCTCTAGTTTCAATCAGTAACATAAAACGTACCACTGCAGATGAAGCTGCGCCTGAATACCAACAGAGGGAGCTATAGCAATGCTTATGTAGAGAAACTACGGCAAAAAAAAAAGAGAAAAATAAAGTTGCTCATGAGTGAACAAAGCAGGGGCATTTTCCTGACTGACGGTGTGTGGATCTGAGAGGGAGATGGCTGAAAAGGTGACGGGTTTGTTAGCAGTCAGTGGAGATTTTGGCTGAGAGGTCCTGGATGCGGCGAGCGCTGCAGCTCTTACACAGGATGTGGCCGTCCAGCGGGTAACAGCCTCGGCCCTCCCCCTCGGAGGACAGCAGGAGACCACATTCCTGATGAACACAGACCCTTCAGTCAGTTCAGCTTAACTCTCTGTTATTAATCCAGCAGATGATGGCACTTTAAACAAGTTCTACAAACAATATGTTAATATATGGTCATTTAATTTTAAAAGTTGCCAACCTTTTTGTATAAACTGGTCTTTTAAAGCCACGTAAATAGTTTAAAAGAGCTAAAAATATCCCACATATAATTTATTTTTGTAGAGATCAAAGTGTCAAAGGGCACTTGTGAACTGGTTATGAAGCCTGACAGTAAAAATGTGACCGTTGTGGCTCATTTAACTGCATTAATCAAACAACTGATCTCCTTCTACCTGTGCTTAATCTGTTAGAATAAATAGTCTGGCACATTACTGTCTCATATTGAAAGCTTTTTCAGTTTTTCATTCCTTAAGTGAAAATAACCTTTTTAAATCAACGGGGTACTTTTTTTCAAACAGTTTTAAATCAACAGGTCCTGCAGTTTTTGGTATTCTTCATTACATAATCCTGACCAGTTCAATCAAAGAGGCACACTCACCTCACACACATAACAGCTCACATGGAAGCTGCGGTCCAGAGCTACTATCCTGACGGTCTCCTCCTGGCCCTGTTCAGGCATGATGGGCTCGCCACAAACTGAACAGCGAGGTGCGTACTTCCTGTCAGGGAGAACAAGCATCAGAATTCACATTTAGTGCATCAAGAATTACAACCAATTTACACCATGTTGTTTGAAAGTCTAAATACCTATGAAAGTCATCTATGCAGTGTATCTGAGAGGTGGCGTCCACGGTGAAGGGCACCCCATCCAAACAGCAGTTACAAACCACGCATGTGAAACAGCGAGGATGGTAGGCCTTTCCCATGGCGCGCAGGATGCGGTCCAGGATGGGTTTGGAGCACTTTGAACAACGCTCTAATGTACTCTGACAAGAAAAGCAGAACAGGTGAAAGATCAGAGGAGGAACGCTGCGAGAGACAGTCCAAGAAACCAGGAACTATAGCGAATATTTAAAGGGTGTGGCCAACAAACACGGGAATGAACAGCCTTTGTTGGCCCCCCAGCCAAACTTTTACCACAATAACTTGTAAATGAGACAAAATTAGATCTTCATCATGAGGTTGTGCTCTTACTTACAATGTAACAGCTCTCACAGTAACTCTTCTTGTCGAGGGCGTAGAAGGGTTGCCCCCGGAGACGGGCGTGGCAGGTGATGCATGTGAAACACTCCACGTGGAACACCTGCTCCATGGCGATGCAGCCGCTGCCGTCGCCGACCACGTTGTCACCGCAGCGGGCGCAGCGACCTGAGAGTCAGAGTCAAAATGTTACACCTGTAAGTTTCTTTTATTTTAAATGCTGGATGAAATATTCCACAGGGTCATGAGTCGTTAATGTGACGGGGGGGGGGACTGTACCAAAATAGTCCTCTGAAGGGGGGTGGTTCATATCGTATACCAGCTTCTTGGTGAGTCGTTCCAACTCTTCCTCGGGCCTGGTTGTTGCTACAACCTGCTGAAGAAAAGAAGCTGCATGAATCATACATGTAAACGAAAAAAGACTAGAACTGAATGATATCAAACCTTCTTCTGTGCATGTTTTTATTAAGTTTAATAAATTAAAAGCTCACATTTTAGCTTTTAAATCAGGCCTGAGGTGTTGGTAAATGCCCCTACCTTGGTGGACTGATAAGCGGGACTCTGTGCAGCTCCTGATACTGTCTGATTATTCTCCATCCCTCTCTTGGATAAAGGAACCTGGCTTACTCTTCCTCCAGATCCTGAGCTGCTCCCCTTGTACCCCACCTCAGAGTGCATCTCCTGAGCTTGATGTGGAGGGTACCAACCCTGTGTCTGAGTCTGGGGAGGGGGGCGTGACACGTGCTGGCGTGGAGGGGGTGGGGTGTACGCCTGTTCTGCCTGTCTCCCTGTCTGAGAGTAAGTGACAGGCTGTGCCGTTTTGACCTGGACGCTGAACCTGGGCCCGGTGGGGGTCGAGGCTGTGGTGTAGGAGGCAGGGACCGGCTGAGGGTAGGGCTTAGGGGTGGAGGAAGAGGAGTAGTAGTCCTGCTGGTGAGAGGTGGAGTACTGAGGTGACTGGTGCTCACTGGGGTAAGGGGGTGCTGGGTGGTATTGGCCCTGGGGGTGCGGGGGGTAGCCCATGGACGGCCGACCCTGAGGAGGGGCTGCGCTCTGGTGTGCAGGCTTGTAATGATCCCCCATGAGGTATTTGTTGTAAGGCACGTTGTCGTACAGCTGTGAAAGTAAGAAAGACGGGAGACTCTGAACTGTGATTACACATTAAAAATTAACATTTAAATCCACTTTGTGCACATGAAACTTCTTAAGAAAATACTTTTACTCAGTCTTAATACAGAATATTGTCCTACTTGTGTGCTGGAGTCTTGCGGGTGGCTGTCCAGATCAGCGAGCATACTGGTGAGGGAATCAATATCAGCATCGATTTTGGAGTGATAGCTCGCCGGCTTTTCAGGACCACGATGCTGACGAGAGAACAGCGTAAGAAACATGCTTTTAAGCAAAACGAGTTTAACTCTTTGGTGTCAAGATCTCTTGTTCAGTATTTGGAAGGTGGAAGCTTAAAGGCCGCACTGATTTCCAAAGATGTTTTTAAGCTGCAGAAAAATGCACCCACCATCAGCTCATAGCTGTCCATGTGGGGGCTCCAGTTGCGGTCTTCTTTGGGACCATGGGGAGGAGAGTAATAGTGATCGCTAGACGAATGATGAATGGGCCCACCTTTAGGTCAAAGAACAGATATTAAAAAACAAATTTCCAAACATGAACCTCTTTTAAGAGTAAAACAGCTACTGCAAAAATGACATAAACCCCCTGTAAGGACGGCATCCTTGTGTGTCAAAGTTTTTTATATCTCCTCAACTGATGTCAGGCAGAAATGAGAAACCTTAAGTGTAAATTAATGTCCCGTTTGGACGAGGTGAAGTAACTCCTACTTTAAGCTGCACAAGCTGCCAGTGCCTCATGATTGGTCTTCTTACCTGTGGGTCCAGTAGCCATGTACCTGTTGGCCATCCCCCCTCCTCCTCCCCCATTCTGGTCATAGGGGCCATATTTTGGCCGAAAGTCTGACATCCCCTTCTTGTTGGGGACTCGGTAGATTGCTGACCCAGCAGGGTGGGACATCTGTGGGACGGCTCGCTCTGGGCTATCCAGAGTCCTCGGTGGAAGCCAGGTGGGACCGGACATGGCAGGCTTCTAAGACCAAAAACAGGGAAGGGAAAATGTTTTTGTCATGTTGCTCTATTTATTAAAGTTTCTACTCTAATATGACGGCAGCATGCATTTCTTGCATCCTGAACGCCGTTACGGCCGCACAATATTGATTTTCTCTGCAATATCAGATCGGTTAGTATGTAAAAATGTGTTTTCAGCTTTTATTTTTTGATTTGCATGAGCACAGCTGTGGCTGTTATGCGGATTTTACATAATAGGTAACCAAGGGAAACTATGGGATGCTTAAGATTTTGTTTCCTATGGCAACACGGACACACAGATCGCACAATGGGCTTCTAGTTGAGGAGCAGGAAGGGAGAAGCCATGCTGAAAGACTCGGGGATTTCCAGCAGCCTTGCACATTGCCATGAAACATGTGTGAGCGTGTGTTTTTCTGCACTTGTGGACAAATACTTGTGTAAAAAAGCTCTCCAGCACACTCACAAACAAAATGTACAGAGATAAATAAACAGGTGCAAATCTGTGGCCACCCTTTGCCTGTTATCTGTCACAATGGTTATTGTCTTTGGGTGTTTACACACTGGTATCATTGATTTCCAAATGAGGCGAGACAAAAACAGGGCAGGAAATGTTGTGTAATGATATGTGTCTGAGTACATGTGAACACCTGGCTCATAACAATATATTATGTATTCTCTGTGGGATAAATAATAGCTCTGCACCCCACAGCTGAGCTGACAAAGCGCTGACTTGCACCTGAGGGCCTCCATTAAGATACAGATCTTTAAGCAAAGATCTAATTAGAAAAAACAATGATATATATATCCCTAAAATTTACAGAAAGATGCACAAAAAGATCAAATAAAATCCTTACCGAAAGAAAACAAAGGAGTTAAGATTAATGAGCTGGTGCTCGTTAGTCAATGACACAGAACTGACTAATTTTCCACAATGGATTCATCATTTAAACCATTTGTTGAATCATCAACTTTCAGACTTCATGCACAAAGGAATCCAGCGTGTACTGTCATAACCTTATTCAACAAGACCGTGTGACTAACATGATCCCCTGATGAACTGCAAGCACACACACACACACACACATACAAGCCAAAACAAACCAGCTTTGTCAGAGTGGAGAAATTAATAGCCTACTCAGATTGATTGCATGTGGGTCTTGTGGCATAAATCCTTGTTGGTAAGAGGATTATAATGATGGATGAGAGGATGAAGTAGACACACAGTAAATACAATGCTTTAACACGGCCTTTAGGTTTATTTTTGACTGTTTTTTATTTTCTTATTTCAATCCAGGGGGTCCTTTTAGTCACCATGAGGCATCAGCATGGACTTGTATGACATGACACAGTGGCCACGTGGGGGGAAAGAGTGACCACCGCCTCCACAATAGACCTGATTTAAGCCTCTGTCTGAATCCGGATGAGCACACACTCAAATCCGCGGATGGCAGGGCCAAGAAATTAATCCCCACGGTTTTATTGCTATGTGTTTTAAAGCCAATTGTTTGGTTTTTATGTGATTTAAAACACAAAGCTCGTCCATTTGTCCGCTGATTAGCTCGGCCGGACCTTTCGCTTTATGCAAAGTAGGCGTAGGGGTTCATGAAATGTCAAAGTTGATGACAGTCAGTAGAGTCAAGACAGCAGGAATGACCACAGACAACATCCGGTGTTTTACAAATTCAAAATAAAATATTTTTTGACCATAAGAATTTCAGCCACACAGGAAACTACTTAATTTAAAAACAGTACCTGTAATGACTGGCACCAAATGTAAAATTAATTAACGTAATCATGTTTCTTCATTTTTTGCACTGTTCTTTTATTTTTGTAAGAATTTTTTAAAAAATCACGCTTTTATTTTGAAGGCAGGAGGCTCTTGTTAGCTTATCATATTTGACAAGATTGACACAATATAGCTTAATTTAGCGATGTGTGCTAGTTAATTTAAATAACAGGAAGACAAAGGGACATAATATGGGTGAGGAACTAAGCTACAAATTACATCCGCAATATAAAATTGTTTCTCTAATCAACATTAGCAACATATTAGCATTTCCTACCTTTTACAGTGCCTTTACAGTGACTCTCCTCTTCCCTTCAGTCTCATCTACAAACCAAAAGCCAATAATAAAAATTGGTAAAATAAATCAGAGACGGAACATTACAGACACATTAACGGTATTTTGTAGATTTTAACGGAAACGTTAGTTGCGTTACAGCAACAGTAACGTCTCATATCTATGAACAGAGATACAAATGCCCGGTTGTTCGTCTAAATCTGTCCGTTCTGCGTCACATACGGTTAAAACATGCCATTTAAGTAATACAAGAGCCCACAATGAAGGATAATTAGCAATACTTAACTTTAATAACAGGCTTGTTTACTTGTTTGCTAGCCTGTTTTGAACTCGAGCAAAGCTCGTGCCTTGCCTCCAGGCTAACTTCAACACAACCGGAGAGCAAACAATGAAATACCCGACACCTACCGCCTGAAATTAGCCACAAAAACACAATCTACGCCTCCGTTTAAATGTTCAAAGGTCAGTGAAAGTTATCCCGAAATAACTTTCTTTTAGCTTTGGCGTCGTTAACCTACTTTGTGACGGATCCCGAGGCCTTTAGCAGCAGCAGCAGCAGCAGCAGCAGGCAGCTCCAGTCCTCAATGCATTCCCGATGTGTGACGTAGCTGCTGCTGCCGCTGTGTGTGTGTGTGTGTGTGTGTGTGTGTGTGTGTGCGTGTTAGTGTACTACGAGGTGGGGGGTCTGTCAAAAGCATTTTTGAAAATAAAAATGCAAAGGTCGACCATATTTTGAATAGTACCTTATTGAGGTAAAATATACTATTTAAACTCCAATTTTTTAAGTTTTTAATTAAAAAAAAAATTGTTCATTAAAGAGATTTAAACTTCAAACTTTAAGGCTCCACATTTATAAAGTCAAAACGACATGAAACTAAATTAAGCTTAAGTAAAGTATAATGTCTTTAGGATTAGTGTATGAACAATTGAAAAGTGAGAAGAGAAAAGAAAACACAGAAAAATAAAAGTTACAAGTGTATTGGAGCGTAATAAAATTCAGATTATGTCTAAATAAGTACAAAAAAATGCCTTCAAATGCATAGCATAACAATAAAGCAGTTTGTTCTCTACAATATCTCTGTATATAATAGTCAAAGACACATCCCATTATATACAATTTAAATGTGTGCTCACCTTAACAAAAACAGAGCAGTAACAACTTATTCTGTACTTCATATCTTTAATAAGTACAGTATAATACAATATCTTTAATGAGCAACATGAAATGTTATTTTATTTTGAGATTTTACAGTAAATGTAACAGCTTCCCTAAACACACCTAAACATCATGTTTTCATATAACCATGCAGTTGTTTACCACCCTGCAAACAGTAGTGAATATGGAGGTCAAGCTCCTTATTTAATATTTTGTGGTTCATGAGATTTGGGTCAACTGTCCCTCTCCCTTTTACCCCCCCCAACCCCATCCTCTTTCTTCTCCTTCCTCCTCCCGTTTCACCCAGCACCCTGTTTGAGGTTGACTGCTTTCCCCCTAGGCACTTCTTCAAAGGCAGGGTTTCATAACTTTAATATTTAGATTTGGTTTCCCCGTCAGTCCCTGCTAACAAACAGACAAACAACCGAGGCTACTCCCTGGGATATCCCCGCTTCCTCCTCCTGCTCCCCGCTCCTCCTTCCAGTAGCTCTGCTTGCCCTTATATGTCCAGGGAGCTCTGCAATCACAGGAAAAGGCAGTTTAACCAGGCAGATCTGTTATTGTTGCACGAGCCATCAACACTTTGGCACCAACTGGGGGATTTGAAGTCAAAGCAAGCCCTCGGCCCCATACATTATCAGATAAACAATATAGTTCTGCCCAGACAACCAGGAAACTGCAGAACATGGGAAAACCCCCGCCTTTGTTCTGTCTGTCTGACCAGGAGTGACAGTCAGACACAAGTTTTATTTGCTTGTGAAAATTCACAAAATTTTTAGAATTGCAGAAAGCTCATTTTCACTTCGATGTTTAGCAGAACTAGCTGTACCTTTACCCGAGATTGGAGTAGCCAGGTGGCTGATGGGCACTGACAGAGAGGGTACGAGGGAAGTCACTATGAGTGTTGCCACGCTCTGCCAACGGGATGGACTCAATGGCTTCCGCCCATTGGTGAACCTGTTTAGTAATGTTCTCACTTTTCCTCAACCGCCCCCCTCATCCGTTCTTCTCACAATGCCTGGAAGTAGCCGAGACCTACATCTCCCTCTCTGTTTTCTTAATCGTTGTTTTCCTTTATGGTTTTTCCTTTTTTTTTTTCTTTAACTGAGCACACAATTGATCCGACCTCCATCCAAACAAATAAAAGCACAAGGACACACACACACTCACACACACACTCACACACACACGAGCTCTACACCCCGTGCAAACACTTTACTTCCGAGTCACATTTTCAAAGGATTTATAACCAAACATGGTCATGTTGTCTGTTTTGTATTTATGTTTGACACGTTTGCTTATAATCGACCTCATATTGATATTTAACCTTTTTACAAGTGGCTCAAAATTTAAGTTGATCTGCATGCTGGAACACCTGCAACACCTGTGTGTTTACTTTTGGTACTGTTATCTATGATACAATACACTTTATAACTGAAATGCAAAAAAAATTTAATAATTACAGTCAGCTTTTCCCATTAATTGCACACTAATACAAAGAAATATTCAAGTTGTGGCCCAAAATCAGATAAAGAATTCCACATATTGTTTGCTTAAAGCAGAATTGGGTGCAAAAATCAATCTTACAGTGTCAGCTAATATAATAAATAATAATCTTCTAATCTTCAAAATAATCTTCCTCTCAATAATAAAAGAAATTATGTGCATAATCCTGCAATCTCAGCTTTTCGTGCAGTCAACCTTGAGGATTTCTCTCCTCATTCTTCAAAGTAAAATACTTTGATCTGAAGGGAAAAACAGTTCAAAGTTCACTTTTGCGGCGCTTCAATTAACTGTCCTGGGCCTGGTTCTCCGTGAACCTGAGGCTACCCTGAGGATGAGGTAACTTTCCGCTTGTTTTTTACTTATTCACGACCTCCGAGACCCCATCCTCCTCCTCCTCCTCCATCAATCCCCCCCTCCTCCAACTCCAATTCTCCTCCCTTGTCTCCTGCTCTCTTTATTATGGACGGATGTCCTGCACAGGCATTTTCATCCATGTCTCTGAGCAGCTTTGCAGGATGCATGCAGAAGTTTGTATGTGTGTTTGCGTGTGTGTTTGCATGTGTGCGCGTGTGTGTGTGTGTGTGTGTGTGTGTGTGAGTGTGGGTGTGTAGGGCAGTTCCTGCACATCTGTCGGCTGCATTTCTCTCAGTCGGGGCGGAGCAAAGGTTGTTTTTCACAACCAGGAGAAGGTGTCCCCCATCTAGAACGATCGATTTGGTCTCGCTTCCTTCCTCTTGGTCCTCATAACACGACGCCTCTGCTCTCAGGCAGCAAGCCAGAAGCTTCCGGACTCTGTTGTGGAGCGCTTATTAATGCCTGTTCACCTGAACCAGTCAACTCAGCAGTGACACACATTTGTTTATGAACATTATTGCTTCTTATATTTAGACACCACCCTGAGAAATAATAAAGAAAAAATGCTTGAGAAATAATTCACCAAAATATGAGTGACACCAGAATAATAGAAACTGCCTCGATAAGATCTCAGTAATGAGGGCACAGTTTTGTTTACCCAACAATAAGTTGGTCTTCCAGCTTCCTCTCCGACTGTTTCCTCTGTCCTGGAGAGGGGTGAAGGGTAGGAAAGCGTTGGTGGGGGAAAGCTGATGGTCTCTGGATTACCCCTGGACAGCCAGGCACGTACCGCATCTCCCCAAGGGTCTTCATATATATTTTTTCAACGTAGCACGAAAACACACTTTGCTTTCCTGTCATTACTTCGCTCGTAGCTATGGGGGTTTAGAAAAACTAATAGGCCACTAAAAATACTTGGAGCCCGGGGCCTGGGCCAGGGCTTTTCCTGCGTTGCTTCCAGTGTACGCGTGGGCCATTGAGGAAAGAGGAAACGAGCAGCTCTGGTTGTATGGGGGCTTCCTGCATGAGATTATAAAGAGCTCCCTCCCTTCAGCCTCCTCACACAGTGGTGATCAGAGCCAGCGGAGGCTGCGAGGGAGACCCTACTCCACGTCTGTGATTGTAGACTGAACCGCTGAGCCCAGGGGTTTGACGTCAGCGCGGGGGACGTTTGTTCTCGTCCCTGCTGGTCGGGGTGAGTTTTATCTCATAATTTTTATATTATTTACATAATTTACCTTTTCCTTTCATCCTGAAAAGTTAACAGTCAAATTTAGATTTTGTCAGGTCAGAATGTACAAAGTCTTATTTGTCACTTTTAATGTGAATTTTATTCTTAAAAATGGTTCTTTAGGAGATTTTCACTACATATCATATCTTGATAAGCTCTTTGTATACTTTGCTTTATTTCACAACTTGTTTATAATTTGTGATAATGTGAATTTTGCAGGTACGAGTAGGGAGCTGGTCTCACCTAACAGATGTGTCTGGGACACTCCAGTCTATTTATTCTATCAATTACACATAGGTAGGTCATTATTGTGCATTATAATTATATATATATAGTCTATTCATGCAAACATTAAATTTGAAGGATGTGCACTGCTTGTTATATCATTCATAATGTCTTCTCTTCAGACCCAGATGAGCACAGTGGAAGTAATGGAGGGGTACAAGGTGGACAGAGTGCAGGAGATGAGGGCTGCTGCCCCGGCTGAGGGATACGTGAAGGAGTTTACACGCCACTGCAACGACGTGCTGCTGAACCTGAATGAACTCCGGCACCGCAACATCCTGACTGACGCCACCCTAGTTGTTGGCAACGTACACCTTCGGGCGCACTGCGCTGTGCTCGTGGCCTGCAGGTTGGTGTGAAGACCAGTGCGTCTATGCAGAATTATCCCTCTGCAGTCTTATATTGAACCACAGAGGTGGATTTGTCTGATTGGTGCGGTGATTTGAAAAGGGTTTGGCATAAATTAAAAGATCTTTTTTTCTGTCTCTTTTCCTGTAAAGACACATATTGTGTTTGTTCAAACTTTCCTCTCTTCCTCTGGTTGGCTTGTGGTTGTTTTGTCCTCAGTTTGTGTTGCAATTCACTTCACTTTTCCTGCTTTCGACTTGGGATGTCCATTGTCTTTTTCCCACCAGCCCTCCTCTACTATTTCTACATCTACCTCCTCTTTTTTTTAAACCAGCAACTAATTAAATTTAAAATATCTTACCCTGAGTACTTCTACCTTTCCTTGTCTCCTCCCAGCGGTTTCTTCTACTCGCTGTACTCCCACCGGGTGCTGCTTCAGGGGCGTGGTGGCAGCGGGGAGCAGCTCATGACTGTGTCTCTGCCCGAAAATCTGGACCCGTCCAGCATCTCCCTGCTGCTCGACTTCATGTACACCTCCCGCCTCCCTCTGACACCAAGCATCGTCCCTGGGGTGCTCAGCGCCGCAACCTACCTGCAGATGGACCATGTGGCCGATACCTGCAGGGACTTCATGCAGCTGCACTGGTGAGGGGCTGAAAAGAACATCTGCTGTCGGGCCTGGACAGATTGTGTGGATGAATAAAAACGTTTAAATCAAATTTTCATGAAACATTTTGTTTTTTTCACTTTGATGGTTTACTGTTTATCTGTTTTATCAGCAGGGAGAACATGAGTGCAAGACACCTTCAACTGGAGCTGGACTCCAGGGTGTCTGTAGCCTCCGTAGCCCCCAAAGGAGGGGACATGCCCAATCCAGGACCCCAGAGATTACTCCCAACAGTGGCTGCAACAAGGTAGGAGGATTACGTGCTTAAGAGAAATGTCTAAGTGAGCTAAGTTTGGCAGATAATGCTCTATGGGTGTGACTTATGTTTCCTACTTGCTTATCTCTTTTGGGTTTGTGTTTACAGATCGTCACAACTGCCGCTGCTGTCGTTTGTTGTCAGGTTTAGCTCATTACAGCTACTTCCTCTGTTTCTCCTGCAGGGTCCCTGCGGACGTCGGAGGCTCTCTCAAGCCAGGGGCTTTCCCAACCTGCCCGCCCGGGTCAAAGGCGCTGAAAGGAGAGCCTGAGTCGCCTCTAATGGGCACCCCTACTCCATCACCACACAGCCCCGCCCGCTCCAGCTGCCAACCAAACTCTCCAGCAGAATCCAACACCTGCAACAAGAACCTTGTGGTGAGTTTAAGAAAGGTTAAGAAGATTAAATATGTGAAGTTGACTGTTTTAATGATGAAAAACCAGCAAAGCTGTCGAACACAAGGAGCCCTATGAGATTAATTGCCTAAGTGGCACCAAAAATGGTCTGAGTCACCATTAAAAAATTGTTCCACATTTAGATTTAGATTTAGTAATTTACTGGATATTGTTTCGTTTTTCCAGAGTGATGTCAAATCCACACCCGACCCAAAGGCATGCAACTGGAAAAAATACAAGTACATCGTCCTGAACCCTCTCTGTGCAGCCGCCACAGTGAAGGAAGAAGAGATGGAGGAACCCCAAAGTGACCCGGCGGTCACTGCAGACGGGATTGGCTCGACACCCAGAACACCAACAGAGGCGTGGTCTGGAGAAGTGCCTGGTCAGATTGATAGGTAAGCTGAAGTCATAAAAGTATGAGATGTGAGAGGAATAATTTTGATTTTTGGGTGTTTTTAAAAATATGTATTTATGGACCTTTCTCCCACAGACAGGGGCAGGCCTCCTGCTACGAGGGTTCTGGCCGAGCCCCTCCCCTGGGGCCACCGCCTTCTGTGGATCACCCCTCAGTGTCTCCCACTCACAAGGAGGGAACAGGTACAAGCCAAACCTGCTTCATTTCTCAGATAGTTTTCTTTTAAACACAATATCTCTTGATAGTTTCTTCATTTGAAATGTATTTGAACTTGTATGTTTTCTGCTCCTTTAGTCTCCCCCTGCACCATTTTCCAAAACCTGCACCCCACTGATCCAGAGGCTGCACGCCACAACCAACATGCAATCAAGCATGAGAATTACTACGTGCCCTACTGTTATTCTGGCAACCTTCAAGGAACCAAGACTGTCTGCTCAGGTGAGGCAATTCAAAATCTTTCACCCGTTCTCTCTCAGTTTTTAAAACCAAACACCTGACGCTGACCTTTTTGCCCCCTGCAGGTGACAAGCCGTATCGCTGCAACGTGTGCGGCGCCCAGTTCAACCGACCGGCCAACCTGAAGACTCACTCCCGCATTCACTCAGGAGAGAAACCGTACCGCTGTGACACCTGTGGTGCTCGATTTGTCCAGGTGAGGGTCGACTCTGTGTACGTGCATGAGTGTGTCAGGGCATTTGAGACCGCACAAACAGGTTTTAATATTACAATCACACATTATAACTTCCTCTCACAGAAATTTTCCTCTTTTTCTCATATAAAGTCCTGAATGTGCATGTGTGGTTTGTTATTCTAGATTACTAATTTAACATTTCTTTAATGAACAACTAAATAACCCTTTCTGTAACTCTGAAGGCAGTTCTTTCCAAAAACTATATAGATTTAAAAATAAGCCTCATGTTAGCTATTATTTTGCACTTTTTGTATATAAACTTCAGAGATTTGCATGAAGAAAATGTAACATTAGTGAGTCCAGTTTGAAGCAGACACTTTGAAAATAATTCTTAATAGTTTATTTATTCTTGTTTGCAGGAAGTTCATCATACAGTTTGTGGCATCAGTCTGATGTCTGAAGTTTTTTAGGGTTAATGATGTTTTTTAAACACAAATCTCATCACAAGTCTGAACCTGTTTGTGTGATTTTTTTCCTGGCGTTAGGTTGCTCATCTGAGGGCCCACGTTCTGATCCATACGGGGGAGAAACCGTACCCCTGCCACACCTGTGGCACCCGCTTCCGCCACCTGCAGACACTGAAGAGTCACCTGCGCATTCACACTGGAGAGAAGCCTTATACTGTGAGTCAGAGACACACACACACACCCACCCACCCACACACACACACTCATGTGTCATACAGAAAATCACAGAACATCTTTGTTATTGCATCATCCTGCTCCTGCTCGTTTAATCTGTTGACTGATTGTTTTTTCAGTGTGAGAAGTGTGACCTTCACTTCCGCCACAAGAGTCAGCTGCGTCTTCACCTGCGCCAGAAGCACGGGGCCGTCACCAACACCAAGATCCGCTACAAGGTCCTGACCGAGCCCTACCAGCCTATTCTGCAGGCCTGCTGAAGAGGCCTGCGACTGGCTGATCGTGACCGGCCGTCGGTCAGAAGAACAACTGGATCTGTAATCTAGATTATAATCCAAATCTGTCAGAAAATGGTGAAAATGAGTGAATGAATTAAAATTAAATTATTAGCACCTGCTTTTTGAAAACAAGGTGGTAATTTATAGAGTTTAACAGCCTGGTTAGATGTAGACATGACGTAGAAAGGACTTAGACATTTACAAATAACTTTTAGCATCATTGCTGGATGAGTTTTGGAGCTTAGAGGCAACACAACACCAGAAATCCTGGGCGACTTTGTTAAGATGGAGATAGAGTTAAATGATTTTGAGGGTCTGTGAAGGGATAGAAATGAGGGAACGAGATGTGTAAAGAATTTTGGGATGTGTGTACACTGAATTTTAAAAGAAGAATGAGAATGTGAATGGTTTGATGGAAAGAAAAGGCAAGTTTGATTTTGGAAAAGAAGTGAATGTTGGAGTAAAATAATTTCTTACATTAGTTGAGACTGTTACAGTTACTGGAATATTTTCCTTAAATGTGTATTTAACTCATTTATCTTCACCTTGAGGCCTGGGGCCCGTGTGAGCTTTAAAAGAAGAGAAAAGCATGCAGTAATATCTGCTTTAATAGTCCGAGCAGGCAAAGGACTTTGTTGTCTTGTACTGAAGTCTAGTAATGAAAAGGTTTTCTGACATGAGCAGTTTAATAAGATGACTGTAAGCAACTGGATGATTGATATACCGTTTGTTTGTGTATGAGTTTATTTGCTGGACAAAGATGGTTTTGTACAATTTAAATTAAATCATTTTTATATCAATTGGAGCTCTGGTGTTCAGTGTCTCATTTAATATCATAATCCATAATAGTATTATTAAGTTAAGGGTTAGAAAATTATGAGTGAACTGTAAAGTGTCTCTGGAATAAAAACTATTTTTGATGAAAATGGTCACTAAGTCCTGAGCAGACTCCACATATTTCCAAGCCCTTTCAGCAGCTCTCTCCTTCAGCCTTTCTCCTCCCTGCCCTTCCTTCCTCTCATTAACACGCTCTTTCTACCCATGAATCATGTCTTCTGTTCGGACAAATCCCTCCCGCCATTTTCCAGATTTTGTTTTGTTTTTTTCTCAGCACTTTTGTGGAAACAATGAAGCCGAGGGCACCTGTTTCCTCCAGGTTCCTAATGCCGGGTGCTCACACTACCAGCCAACAACACGTGTGTGAGCTCCCTGGTGCTTCCTGAGGGTGAGGGGGTCGACCGTGGAGGGGGCTGCAGACTCCTGCTGAACTCTCCCACCCTCTGTCATCCCCCGCATCCTGCTCCCTGATGAGTTGCGGCTTAGCCGGGCTCATTGTCCGTGCTCAGCAGACAAACGTTGGAAGTTTGACGGGACTTTCCAAACCTTCGTCCCCCTCCTCAACTGAAGAAAAAATGAAACCTATTGACATTAAACTTCTTCCTCCACATCAGTTCATGGCCACCAATACCCCTGCCAGGGGTCAGCACACGAGACCAAAGTCACAAGGACTTAGTCAGAAAAGAAAATTTCTGTGAGGGGCTCATTTCAGGAAGTGAATATCATATGGGAAATGTGTATAACATATCAGGAAGTGAGTATTACTGGAACCCTTTGAGTTTAATGAAACTGCACAAACTTTTGTTGCTCAGATTATTTTGAAGAAGTATTTTCTTCCTCAAGGCTCAAAAAACAAGAAGGAACTAAATTTACAATGTTGATACATGCTGTGACCACGCAGGCAACGAAACGGCCTTAACTCTTTGTGAGTGTGTGTAAGTATTCCTGTTTTAAACCTCCCATGTTATGTAATAGTAACCCAGATACTGCATTTTCCCATATCTTTCTGACAAAGTGGTGGCATTTATGCAAAGTCATTTAACACCAAACACCCCCTCAGAGCTGGTTATAGATGCAGAGTACATGTTTTTATATTTGTCAGCCCAGGACATACACATAGATTAGTCATAAGAGGGCTTTGTGAACCTAGGATCCCCAAAAAAGGGGGAATGAAGCCAACAATGCCTTTCAAAAATAAATAAATATACAAGTGTATCAACCATAGTCTGTCTCAGCAAAGTGCAGTATCATTTAAGGGTTCATTCAAATGATTATTGAGTTATTATGTTAAATAACCTGCAACAAATTTTTAAATAACCAAAGATACTGAAGTATTACTATTATGCAGAAAGGTCCCATTTCATATTGTTATGTTATTGTGGGTATTACATTATCTATTGTGATTATTTATATGTTCACTGCATTTTAGCTCAAAATCAAACCACTTTTAAGGACTATATTTATGTTTATTTCTTTATGCTTGAACAATATGTGTTGCTAGGTAAATTTTGTGGACACAGAAGGTCAAGTATTTGTCTCTTGGCCAGTAGGAGGACGAATGACATAAAAGCAGTTTTTTTGCAGACCTTGTGGTTGCCTCCCTCTGGTGTTGGACATGTGGAAACCCACATGTTCGCTAATCGTCACCGCCTTGTCATACTGATTTCTGTCCCTTTAGCATCTGAGATGTTGTTGTTGTTTGACATAAAGCTGCTTTTTGTATGACATTAGTGAAATATGCAAACTTATCTGTAAATATGTCACTTAAATTAGACCTTTTTGAGCATTTAAATCTCAAAGCTGTTTCTTTTTGTATGCTTTGATCATTTAACAGTGCAAACAGACAAATAATAACTGTACTAAGAGACCAAAGTGAGTAATTGATGTAAGTTTCAGCAGCATTTACCACAACTAAAGATATTCTAGTAGATAAAAGTAAGTCCCTCTTTTACAGGTTCTTCTATATATATATATTCTTTTTGTTGATGTTCCACTTTTTTCTTGAGTAATGTCCTGTTGCCTCAAGCTATGCTCTTGTTGTCTCTTGTTTTTATTAGAAATAGCCTTTTTATTCTACACTGGCAAAAACATTATAGTCGTGTGCTTCCTTAAATCAGCAAGAAATAGCCCAAAGGAAATATAAACACTATTTATATTGAAAAATGAGAAATAATAAATAATGAAAGTACATTGTGGCATTTTTCCAGCTACGGTACTTTTAAACATTTACTAGTCAATTTTATTGACTTAGCCCTATGTTACTAGCCCTGCATTATTCATGGGGCTTTAAATGTGCACAGCATACAACACCCTCTTTCCTCACAGCCATTTTTGAAAAGGAAAAACTCTCCCAAAGTCCCTTTTCACCTTCACGGCAGCATCTAGCCCTGACTTGAATATCCCTTCCACTCCACAGCCCTGACACTGAGGAGCTTGTCTGCATAATAATGCCTGTGCAGCACTTTAACATAAGCCTGCGCTAAACCAATGTGTGAATGCACTCCCTTATTCAACTTCACAATGTGCTGAAACGTGAAGTTACTGGTTATTCCGGTAATGTTTGGCTACTGACCTAGAGAAATGTTTGTTTACCAGCTGTTTCACATTCTGGTTGTCAGACAATACTGTGAAACAGTCTAAATATTGTATACACAAAACAATATTACAAATACAAATCAATCATCAGGAAATGTTGGGGTGGTTTAGCTGGAAATTTAAACCCATGCACCAAGAAAAAGACCACAATAAGTGCCTTTTCCCCACCAATGAGGCCATAAACCAAGGCTGTCAGCAGCATTACTGTGCTTAAACTGAATACAATTAAATGAGAAGTTAGAGACAGAGAGTTAAATCTAGTCTCTGTTAAAGTTTTATGTATTTATTGAAAGACAGCAAATAAAGTTGCTCTCTCAGAACAAGACTGTACTGTTTGATAAAGAGGGTGTGTCTGTAATTTTTCCTGAGGCTTTTGCATGGTTAAATCTATGAATTTCTACTTATGAAAAATAAGATGGCCCATGACAGTATTATTTTACGGACTTTAAGTCACTTAATCCCCAGCCCCAGGCCTGTTTACAGAATGGTGAGAGTGAGTAACTAGAGAACAAAGTGTGTTAGCATATATTTGTTGACTTTAGAAATTAAATTCTTTCCAGTAACAGTAGCTTCACGGGTCACACGAATCATTTCCTCAAGAAAAAGAGAAAGAGAAAGAAAAACCCCTATGAAACTATATTAATCATATCAAAACTTTTTACTAAGTAAAAGTTAAACTTGCTGACATATCCGATCAGGACAAGACATAAGCTACTTAATAAATGACGGACAACAATAATTAAAGGCTAATATCTTTGAGAGTTTTGAATTCATGTATAAAAAACTGTCCACAAAGGTATTATGAACGTGATTTCCACGAGTCACTTATTATCCGAGCTTTGTGACAAACTATGCCCCGTGCACGCGCGCGCCCTCCTGAGGACTGCGCACGCGCGAACCGTTACCGTGTGTTACCGTGTGGTGACCGTTTAACTTCTGCCCTGCGGCTGCTGCCGGTGCAGACTTGCTGTCATTTTGCTGTTGTTTACCACAGCGAAACTGAAAACTGTGGACCATGTGCTGCCTCCGGAGAAAGCTGACAAACCGAGGGTGAGTACCGTCGAGTCGGACTTCAGTTGTGAACTGTTGTAATTCATTTGATTCGCACGTGACAGACGTTGACAGTTTTTTTTTAAATCGTTAAGCTAATTTGTCAGTCTTTAAGGTTTCAAGTCGACGACGGGTTAGGAAACGGTTAATTTTTAACCCTAAACGTTTGCATAACTTCACTTTTACCGTATAATATCCAATGTAAGCAACTGTTAAATGAAAAATAAAAAGCAAAATACATTTCAGTGACCAACTGCTGTCAAAATTGTGTGTATGGTAATCAAAAATTGTTTTCCTCTTACAGCTGTGTGTGAGACGACCAGTGCGCAAGCGCAAGGTGAAGTTACGTCAGTGACGTGGAGTTATGATTGGACAAGCCACGTGCACGGCTTTTAGTGCGCGTCCCCGCTTGTCTACATGCTCTACATTGTTTAATAAACCATGAATGAAGCAGACTGACTGTCTGCGAGGAGAGGCAGGACCAGCACGTGTTAGCAGGTGCGTGTTTACGTTCATTCCGGGGTCAGTGATGTGGGACCATGAAATCAAAAGCCTGCGAGGTTATAGTTATTGCAGCATTATTGATCATTAATATCATTCATTTTGATTGGAAATCGCTTTGATTTTTTGGTGTTGTGCAAGAGTTTTAATGAAGGACAGAGCAGATAATGCTATAAGTAAATTATAGACGCTTCACAACATTTTACAAAATATGCAATTACTTGGTATTATAAGACCTACCTGGCATTTAGTTTGCTTTTATTTGCTAAATATTTGTGATTGTGAATTTCTGTAAAATGTGTTTTTCAGCCACAAGGTCTAAAAGCTGTTTCAAAGACTTTTGCACCCTGTTAAGAGTAAAGTTTTGGTGGAAAGTCCTTTATTTTTGGTCACGAGACATTAGTCCAGTTTACATACATTGAATTATTGATTGCTGAAAGATCTGCTTCTCTTTACTAGTTTTTGTTCCAGCTAATTTAGGATAATATCTTTGTGAGTAAAGGGTAATGGCTTGGATAATTACTTAAATACAGAACTGAGACAAGTCACTTTCATTTATACCTCTGCAATTGCTTTCTTGTCTTGTTTTTTGAACATGTAAGTATTTCTTCATAGCTGATCCATTTACACTTGTCAGCTCACCAGAGTTCCCCTCTCACCTACATCTTGCTCTCAAAAGAGGGCCAGCTTGTTAAGCAGCGTGGTTACACTTACCATGCACAAACAGTAAATATATCGGCCTTCAGGAAGTTAATCATTACGTTTTTTGACAATCACAAACGGAAAACAGACTTTTTTGCACCGTTGGGAGAGGAGACAGATGTCATTTGAGCTTCCTGATCTTTACTTTCTTAGTACTCACTTTCTCAGTTTATCTGCCTTGTTCACCCCTTCTATGCTTGCTTGCATTTATTTTTACAGACACATTTGTTTTAGACATGACAAACCTCAAACCCAAAGCTGAGAGTGGAAGTGATGAGGCTGAGGGTGTGGATGGAGGCTGGGGCTGGGTGCTGGTCGGTGCCCTGTTCATCAGCACGAGCCTCGTGTTCGGCCTGATGCGCAGCTTAGGGATCTTCTTTGTGGAGTTTGTGCAGTACTTCGATGAGAGCGCTCAGGCCATCTCCTGGATCTCGTCCACGGGTTTGGCAGCACAGCAGTTCTTCAGTGAGTCACTATGTGTTACAACATAACACATTAACAACTATTTTCACCATTGATTCATCTGTTAACATGAAGCAGAGAAAAGCAGCTTGATAAATAATTTGAATGATAAATTAGTTATTTCATTTTTTTTTAATTATTTCAATTACTGTACTGGTTGCAATTCTGTTACCCAGGTAACATGTATGATCAAATATAATTTTTTTATTATCAGTCTACACTGATCGCATGGGAAATGATGTAACTTTGAAGAAGCAGATAATCAATTGACGGATTTGTGTAATTTCTGAGCCATTTTACGTTTTTTTTTGTGAAAAGAGAGCAGCAACTCATTAACCTTTAACAAGCAACATTGAGTCACTCATTACAAAACTCATGCTTCACAGCCAAACATTGTTCAAACCAACAGATCTTTGTTTTAAAATGTCAAGGGGACTGCAAAGTTTTCAGAAAAACATATACATCAGGTTGAGTTTGTGTTTAACATGGTGTCTTATTTTAATTAAATAAAGTGCTAGAAAGAGCCAATGCAAAATATATTTGATACTGTATAGAGATAAATGAATGAAACAAAACAAAAGTTGCCTAAGAGTTGGAAATACTTATGTTTGTGTGTGTGTGTGTGTGTTTTGCAGGTCCGTTGGGTGCAGCACTGTGTAATGCGTATGATGCCCGGAGGGTGGTGATGACGGGAGGCTGTCTCGCTGGACTTGGCCTCATACTTGCCTCACAGGCCACCTGTCTTGCCCACCTTTACCTCACAATGGGTGTCATTTCAGGTAATTAAAGTTTTACAATACATATTAGTATATGTATTACATTTCTTACTCCCCAAACCCAAATGGATTAGAGAACATCCTCCTTTTACTTGTAGAGGCTTTGCAAAGCAGGCCATATTTGTTTATCTAGCAAGCTGTTAGCCGAGTTGATTTTAGGTGAAGAAAGTGACCTCTAACAATGATTCTTCCCTCTAATCTCCTCCAGGTTTGGGTTGGGGGCTGGTCTTCACTCCCATGGTAGCCACAGTCATGGCTAACTTCACTCGGCGGCGCACCCTGGCGTTGGGACTGGGGTTCTCTAGCATTGGACTCTCCTCCTTTGCTTTTAACCCGCTCTTCCAGCTGCTGGTGGATAAGTACACCTGGCGAGGGGCCCTGCTGATTCTGGGGGGCTTAAGCCTCAACATTGTGCCTTGTGGTGCTGTCATCCGTCCACAGCGACACTCTAAAGCAACAGCAAAGGTGAGACAAGGATCGACTGTTTTACCTGTACTGCTCCATTCCCCACAGAAATTTTAAAAAACAGTTGGCACACATGCCAGATGAAGATGAGGCTGAAAGTGTTCTTGTCCTTCCTTCAGGTGGATTCAAAAAGCAGGCCATCATGTGCCGTGATGCTGCGCCGACTCGCCTCCTACCTGGAGCTGTCGCTGCTCTTTGAGAGGCCTTATATCACCTATACTTTGGGTGTCACTCTATTCAACGTCGGCTACTTTGTGCCATATTTCCACTTGGTGGCCCACGGCCGCCAAGCTGGCTTCTCCGAGTACCAGTCTGCTTTTGTCGTGTCAGCCGCCGGCGCTTCAGACATCTTAGGCCGCCTGGTGTCAGGCTGGTTTTCGGACCTGGGTCACTTCCGGCTGATTCACTTACTGAGCATCTGGACAGCACTGGCCGGAGTGTTCATCATGCTGCTGCCTGTGAGCTCCTTGTCTGGTTCCTACCCCGCGCTGATGGTGATCAGCCTCCTCTACGGCTTCTCCGCCGGGGCGCTGACCTCTGTGGTCTTTGCGGTGGTGCCCATAATTGTGGGTGTGGAGCGCATGATGGGGGGCCTCGGTCTGCTGCAGCTCATTGAGAGCAGTGCAGGACTGCTGGGGACTCCGCTGTCAGGTATGAGCTCGTAGAGGGAGCAGACTGGGACTGTGCATGTTATCTCCCTATTCAGGTCATGTCATCTTGTCTTTTATTAAGTGACATAAAACCGCCCATGAACACAAGTTAGCACACTGAAGCTAAAACTAGTCAAACATTAACTGGAGTAATAAGGGTCAGCCAGCTCTCATACCTCATAGCTCTGATGTGCA
>JAPZDV010000016.1:10046513-10059041 GCA_029814665.1 Acanthurus lineatus
CACACACACACACATACACACACACACATAGGAATGAGGAGATGCACAAAGGCACACTTCTTCCTCTGTACCTCCTCAGATTAAACTCCCACTGAAAAATGCAGATATAAAAGATAATGTGTGTGTATGCCTGTGTGTGTGTGTGTGTGTGTGTGTATTCTCACTGGGCTGTGTGGGTCCTCTCGGCGCTCCTGAAAGGCTGAGGCGATGCTGTTTTGGACGGCGCTGATCCACGCCTGCTGCTGCCTTTCTGAATCTGCCTGCAACAAACAACATCTACCCACACACAGGCATACACACACACACACACACACACACAAAAAAAAAGACACACACACACACACACAGGAATCACATCACTCGTCAGAGCTTGAGAAATTAACATGTAAAAATTCTCACAACCAAACACACACACTTCCTTTTTGCAGCAAACTTTAATCCAAACACACTTTGCACTGTTGAAAATTTTCTCGCCATGGCTTAAATATACGTTTGCATGAATGCGAGCAAACATGTTCGCCTACACACTCACTTTGACGGGGAGACCACTTCAAAGCAGAATCGTCTCTCATTTTCAGTGCTGGGCTTGACTGTGCAAAGACGCAAGTCCTCCACCACGACTGTAGGCTGGTCCTGAGACAAACGCAGACAGGAAAAACATGCAGGTCAAGACTCTGCCTGCTCTTGTACACATTAAGAGCGTTTTCACAGAAATCACTGCTCTATGTTTAACGAGTCAAACTTTCTAAACACACCGCCATATTTAGAAACAGTGACATATATTTAAAAATTACCTTGAATTTCTTTTGATACACCAGCTGATTTTTTTTAATCGAAAACCAACGCCTGCAGAGGAGAAGAAGAAGAAGAAGAAGAGCATGAAAACGTCATAAAATCAAGAGTTAGGGATCTATGTTGCAGCAGCAAAGCAAGAAAACAACTGGTGGACATAAACAGGACACAGTTTAAAAAAACATTTTCCAACACAGTGGACATTTTGGTCCTCTTAATGAGACATATGGTGGGATAAAAGCATGAGAGACAATGCAGCTGTTTTCTGTGCGTGGGCTTAGTGGGTAAGCTTGTACCTGCTCCATGTCTTGAAGGCATTGCTGGCTCTTTTATAAAGGTATCCCTCCATGGCGATCCCGTTAGCTGCATCGCCATTAAAATCCATGATGGAGTCATCATAGGACACATCCTAGAAACATTTAAGAAGTTACTTGGTGTCACTGTGCAGGAATTTAAAAGCTTTTGTTGTAGTTGTAGCATCGTGTGTGTGTAGTTCAAGGACCAATTTCTGTATTTTTTTTTTAAATTTTGTTTTGAAAAAAATTTTTAAATTGATTTATTTATGTAAAAATGTGCATTTAATTGTTTATGTTTTATAAATGTTCGACCTGTTTTTTGATTGCAGCATGTCTTTGCTCCATGTCCCTCTTCTCTCGGGCCGCGTTTAGGACAAACTGAGTGTGCTGTTAAAACAGAAACAGACACAGACGTCATCTTCCAGACACAAATATTGATTTTTAGATTTTTCTCTTTTTATAAAAACAGTCATCAATGCGTTTTCACTCCTCGAAGCTTTCTACAGGACGCCAACATCAACAGTTTTATAGAGCACTTATGCAGAGTCTATTAAGCTCTCAGATACACTGTCAGCTAAGTGAGCCAGGGAAGTGATTAAGTGCCTTGCTCAATGACACATCAGCCGGCTAATAACCAATATAAAGAGAAAAAAACGTTGAGATATTCTGCACTTTATGTAACATAGTCCTTAACTAAATATACTTAATGGAAATCATTAAGAACACTAAAAGAAAAAAGAAGCATTTTAATTCACTTAGTGAAACTAAAACAATTGAGCACTTTAGAAATGAAAAATGATGAGCTTTAAGCTAAAAGCAGAGAGGACAGAAGTTAGATTATCTAGCAGAAAAGTGACTAAAGACAATTTTTTAGGTGTTTTATTTCATTAGAGACGAGTGTTCTAAATTTAGCAAAAAAATGCATTGAGTCTGGTTTATGTATGCACATTTCTCGCTTTTCTATTCATGCCAATTCGGTTGCAACTCTGTTTTTTTTTCAGTCAATTCAGTGAAGTGAAGGACAAATCTTCCCTCTTTCCTTTTCCTTTCCTCTCTGACATGTTTGCGTCTGTGACAAGGACAGAAATGGAAAGACAAAGAACAAGTTCAGGGCAGGTTATCACTCCTGCAGAGTTTGCTCTTCAGGAAACAGGAATTAGGAAGAGTTGAACCTCTTCCTGCATCCTGTGCCAAGCTGAGAAACAACACCGAAGGGTTTTTTTTTTGCAAAGAGTCTGTTTAGCATTAAATTCCTCAGTGTCTCTGTCTCATCTTCTTGTTCTCGTCCCTATCATTTCCTGTTGAAACAGGAAGAGCTTTGTTGTGGTTTGATTCGGCCACTGAATGCTGTAAAAATCATTTCCTGTTTTAAATCCTTTACATTTAGCAAAAAATCTTTTTTTAAAATACTGCTGATGTTTCATGTTGGCAGTTAAAACAGTTTTTCCAGTTTGGACAGTTAAAAAGAAGCGACAAACACACACACACACACACACATCCACACACACACAGCCATGTGAAATATTTCCTGTTGTTGCTCACTTTTTCCTGTCACAATGACGGTGTGATGTCAGCTTGTGACTCCTCGGCCCTGCCCCCCTCAGTCAGAGTCCAAGAACTCATCTGATGCATTTTGTTATACAACATTTTTGGGTCTTATTATTAAAGGTACCATATGTTTTGTGGTACACCTTTTTTTTTTAATTATCTAACATGCTTGACCAATATACAGTAAGTCTCTAAGCCAAAAACAAAATATGAATCTGTTTCCTGTTTTATAAAATATCTGCAAACTTTTTAAAAGTGTGAATCGTCTTTTCTTTAACCACCACACTGCTTTTATGACAGATTACTGTCTTAAACACAGCTGTGATTCCCAAGATTTTTGCTTGTGCCTCGTCCAAAACTCTCCAAGTGTTTCATTTAGATAATTGTTGGAGGCAAGAGAAGAGAAAACTATTCAACATTGCTCAACAAAAGGCAAAGTTTAGAAGAAGAAGCCCAAAATGAGGCCACACAAAACCAAACTTGTGTGAAGTAAAATTTTACTTTTTCATCATTTTGATCCCATAATGTTGAGCAAAAGATACAAACAGCACAGAGACCTGCTCATCAAAGCTTTGCTCACTCTTAGTCAAGACTGTGCGAGGAGTTTTGTCTAATATGGTCAGAAACCACGAGAGCAGCTTATTAAAGGACCTTGTGTTGAGATTATTTAGCTCACTGCTGCAATAAAGGTCAAGACTTTACTTTCAATCTCAACCTTCAAGTCGGCATTGACGATAGTTCTTTGAGTTATGGGCGATTCCATGAGAACTGGACCAATTTCATCCGCTGACGAAGCTCATGTGTCACAACTGAAAGCTAATGATTAATCAGTTCATGCATAACCAGGTTGTAAAGACTGAACGACTGGTTTAGACAAACTTGGTCATTTGAACTAGTTCTATAAGTTTATATATCAGCTGGACCTGCTCACCTTTGAGCTGTTTGTGATATATTTCAGATGCCTTCCTCTCATTTTATACAGCTAAAACCTACTGCAGCTGACTGAGAAATTAGTCAGCAGTTTTCCAAAGAAAGCATTTTCCAGTCATGCAACACCATAAAGACAACACGTGTCCTCTTCTGCAGCAGTATTCAGCTGATTTAAGTCCAGATTACCAAAGGTTTTAGTCATTTCTAAAAAATCTGCAAGAGCTACATGAGAATTATTTTTATCTTTGAATTAAGTATGAATTGAGAGCTGGGGACTCAGCTAGCCTAGCTTAGCATAGAAACAGGAAACAGGGGGAAACTGTTAGCTTGGTTATAACCAAAAATAAGCCTACAAACATTTCTAAATTGTAATAATTAGGAATATGTATATTTTCAAACTTTTGAACTAAACTAGCTTAGATTTTTGTGCTAAGCTATGCTAATCACCTCTTAGCTGTGGCTCCATGATTAGCATATGAGTGCAGAGTGATATCAAATTTCTCATAGAGCAAGAGAGCAAACAAGCAAATTTTGCAAAATGTGAAACAGTATCTTATAATTTGATTATTGCACGTTAATGTTGTGTTTTCAATCACAATCAGATTTTTTCCCATCTAATATCTTGATGTCACATCTGCTAAAACAAAGAACACAGTGAGATTTATGTCCTGTTGTTGTTGCTTGATAAGTAAACTAAGATACAATCTAGCTGAAACGGCAAAACAGCTAAAGCCAACATCTTCAGGCTACAATATTCTCCAAACTGCACATAACAACATGCTGACAATGTTCCTTTTTTTTAGTTTCTCACCAGACACTCTACAAAAGACTCTGTCAGACTAAGAGGCGCTTTTTTCCTGCCCAGCTGCTATTTATTTACTAAGTATTTGTACAGAGCCAGTTCTGTCATCGAACACCATGCTGGAACCTCACATGATTGCTCCAAGACTTGCGGTGCAGATATAATTGTAGCAAAAGGAAATTAAATCAACGAGGCTCTAACAAGCAATTACCTCTTCGTTCAGTTTTTGTCGATAGCAGTCCAGTTCTGACAGAGACTGGTGGCCATGTTGGAAGAACTGAGCATGGGCCTCCATCATCGACAACATCTGATGGGAAGCATGAGAAATTACTGATGTGATAAATTTACTTTTATGTCCTGGAGAAATCCTCAGCAAATCCAGCAACATCACAAATTTACAAGCAAAATTAGGTTAGAATGTAGGTCAACTCACTGCCGCCAAAATGTCCGTTTTCTTCTTGGCCTCAATGACATTGATCTGAAACAAAAGGAAGCAGTGGTTAGAGACACTTCATGTTTCCACAAACCAAACATTTCACTGGACATTTAAACCTCTAAAATCCAGAACCACAAGTCTGGAGAGAAACTGCTATCATCCTAAACAACACAAGTACAACTATAATCAGACATGCTGTTTTGTATACTGTGTTTTTGGTACCTAGATGCACGACACTGCTTAAATCTTACTTATTTGACCCTGTATAAGCCTGTTTTATGCACACACACACACATACACACACAGACGAGTGCAGCTTAATGAATAATTAATCCAACTTTATTATTATTATCCTGCACGACACAGGGGGCACACTGATGACAGCGAACAGCAACAGTAAATCTAAAATGCAAAGTTAAAACAAACAAACAAGAAAAAAAAATGCGGTCCATTGAAGTGCATGACAGGATTAAGATTAATGATTAAAATGGAAAGCTAAATTAAGTGCAGATCCAGCTGCAGGCGTTTTAGTCTTGTTGCGCTGAAAGATTCAGTCTTTTTTAGAGGCTACAGGAACAAAAACAGAGTGTTGAAAAAGCAAGATTTTGACTTCAGACAGCGTTGTCTCTCACCTCCAGGACGTAATCCAGAGCCTCGGACCGAAAGGCCCTGCGTGCGTTGAGCAGAGCGTTGCTCGCCTCCTCCACTTCGTGCTGCTTCCCCCGTGGGGCCTGAGCGTTCCTCGCCTGCGCCCCCTCCAGACATTCGCTGCTGCGCTCAAACTCCTTGCGCACATCCTTGAACTTACGCACATCCCTGGAAGACACAATAGGACAGAAATGAAACAGGAAACAAGGCTGTTGGAGAAACTGCTGGTAAGTTGGGTAACATTGGAAGATGCATCATAAACAGTCTGATTTATACAACATTAAATAAAGGTTGTTGTTGAAAGTTTGGTCACATTTTGCAGATTTTTAACCTACAGATTAATTTGCTTGTGCATTTTAGATGCTTTCTTGTCCTGTTCCTATAAATTAAACTACACCATCGTATAATAAAACTGCTGTTCTGTCATGTGTTATTTGCATGTGTTATGTAAGTTTATATTCAATAAAGCTTACTTGAAGAAAAGATTATCAGTTTTTACGCATTCCTGTTTGTCATTTGATATCAGATCTGCAAGGTCAGATGGTTAAACCACATTTAAAATGTGTCACTTTCTGAAAGTCCAGCTGATCGCTCTTGTCACATGCTATGAGGCGTCCTCCCTCTTTTCTAATCCACCATATCTTTCCTTTTAACAAGACCAGACTGCAGGACGGAGTGCAAGGAGAAGGAAAATGAAGGATCATAAGCCTCTCATATTTTTTTTTTCATCATGCGGTGCGCTAATGTTTGGCAGACATGCAGAGGAGTGACTCAGTCTGAAGAAGGTGGTCGGGCGTATGAATTTACCACTAATGCTGGTCAGAGGGAAGCACCAAAAAAACAAGAAGATTAAATCCACCAAAGCAGCTCACTCACTCTTTGACAAAGCTCTGCAGCTTCATTTTGACCGATTTCTGTGTGGTCTCAATCACTTCCTATAAAGGGGGGGTAAAAAAAAAGACAGAGACAAATTTGTCACAGTGAGCACAGATAAACTAACATCTAAATGTCAAACGTAATGTCTTCGGCTGTGTGCTGCAGCTTTGTTTCACCACACTAACACCTACTGCAGCCGATAAACGTCGACACTGGAGAGCAGATTGTGTTGAAAAGACAGCAAGTCAAAGGCCCAGACGCACAGACAGACAAACAGACAAACAGACTCACCCCCTGTGCCTCCAGGATGTCAGACAGCTTCGTGGAAAATTTGTTCAAACACTCCTGCAGAACAGACATGTCAGATTAGACTCTGTATTTCATTACACTGAGCTCAGATAGCCATCCCACGTTCAGATTGTGATCACCTCCATCATCTTGTCCCCGGAGCACTGGTGTCCCAAATCCCTGAGGCCGTTGATGAAGCTCTTGCTGGTCTGGCAGTAGGCCTTGCCGGCCTCCAGCATGGCCTGGCATTGTTTCACAAGCTGGAGAACACAGATAAAACAACACCACAGCCATCACTCCTCCTGAACGCTCAAACGAGAGACGCTTGAGGTCAAAACCAGTGTGATTAATCAGACATGACGAGCTGTCGAACAGAACGAGCTAAGTCATTTTTTTCAAGCACTGAACTTAAGTACAATTTTAAAGTGCAAGTATTTCAAATTTATGCTTGCTCATACTTCTGTTTTTCAAAGGAAACTGTACTTATTACATCATATCCAATGATTATTTTTACTAGTTAGTTTGCAGATTCAGATTCTGCATACAAAACATATGGCCAGCTAATAAATATAATGTAATGCTACATCTTTAACAACCAAATAGTACTTTAAAAAGTTGGTGTAGTTCATCCTACACCAGCTGCAACTTTAAAATTATACACATTTGTAACTTTAAAAAATATAAAACAACATAATGACATATTTTACTTTGCTTATTGGAGCAGTAGATATGTTCTGACACCATGCTACATGCTAACTGCTGAGGTGTCGGTTTTGTGCTCAGGGCCACACAAGGCAAAGATCATACAAAAGGCATTTAAACCCAGTCATTCCAGTTTTTGCTAAATTTACATTCCCCTGCTGCCATTCATAAATCACTCCGTGATTCATCCGTGACTTTTAGCATATTTTCATCCTTGTGTCTCTGTGTTTAACAGCACAGAGTGACGAGTCGTTTTTGATTCATGCTTATTCAGTATCGCCGAGGAACAGAAACGCAGCATGTGACCTCTCTATCAGATGAATAGATCTGAAACTGTGACCTGCATGAACACAAACACCCAACGGGAATATGTGTTATCGCATCAAAGCAGAACCAAGCGTAGTTCTCTCTGTGGTGGGTCCCCAGGATGGGGAAGCAGCACATGAAGCTACTTCCTGCTCGCTGTCAGGTGGAAAAATACCTCAACTAACCGCTGCCCACCTCTCACTTCATCACTTCACTGCCTCTTTACACGAGGAGCACGAGCTCAACGGCAAGTGATACCTGGAGCAGAGTTTTTCCAAAAAAGAGCAGTGACTGAATACCATAGAAGTGTTTGCAAGCGTCTTACCTTGTCCAATCGCGTCTCGAGTTCACTCACATCGCTTTGGACCTCTTCGATTTCAGCTCTGAAACACACACACACACACACACAAGTCGTAAGAGCTCGGTGTCAAAGGTCATGATAAACTCACAAACTCACAGTGACTCATGAACCCCAGGATGCTAATAGTCATGTTAAAAGTAATCAAAAAGTCGAATTAAAACATAAAGGCAGAAGTGAAATTACTGATGATTCAATCAACAGAAAACTTAATTAAACGATTGATTCATTTCTGAAGTTGCTTATCAAGAAATGATGAAATATGTTCACAGGTTTCAAACTCATCAAATTTTCACTTTTTAATGGTTATTTTTTAAAAAATCATTTAAATATCTTGGCATTTTATACAGGAATGTCATCTTGTTCAGCACTTTTTTCCATTTACTTTAATATTACCAATTTTCTTTATTTGCAAGCTGTGTTTTGTGTTTCTGTGCTGTTTTTTTCATTTGTCATTATGTTAAATCAACAAACAGCAATATTATCCATTTATTATTTTCATAAACTCTTAATCATAAACTTTAAATCACACATTTGCAGTTTACATATACACTTTTTTTTCCTGGACAGACAAAAACAAAACATTTGACCGTCTTTTGCCGCCATAACATTTCCCCCTCGAGCTTTCACATAGTTTCTTCGTACAAAACTATATATTTTGTGGTTTTAGTGCTTCGCTAAAGCCAAAACATTCATGGCTGCATAATTACAACAAAATAAAAAAAAAAAAATTCTTGTGCAACTTTTTATACTAACTTTATTGTAATTTAGCATGACATGTTTGGTATTTTTGGGAACCTGAGGTCTTGAGCGGCATTTCAAAATAAGATTCTTGTGGGTTCGAGCAGAGCTTAGATCTACCTCAGTCATGGGAACGTTGTTTAGGGCCTGCAAAATGAGAATTCAGTGCTCTGTGATGGATAAATACCCTTTAGTTTCCAATATAAGAGCTAACCCACTCAAACATTTCTCACATATACGCACAAAAGCCCCTAAGAGGCCCTTTTGCATGGCTAGTTTGTTGGTTATTGGCCTAAACAGTCAGAAGGTCTATCTCTTTCTGCCTCTTGTCTCTTCTCTTACCAACAGCTAAACCATGTGGTTTCCGCTGCCTTCCACCAACGGTACAGAGAGAGAGAAAGACAGACAGAGAGAGAGAGACAGAGGAAGAAAAAAAGAGAGGCGAGACAGAGAGAGGAGAGCCTGGAGAGACAGTAACCGTTTGTGTTTCTGTGTTTGTCAGTGTGGGGATGTTTGAACCAAATTCTGAGGTCATGTCCTCTCGAAATACGACCAAATGTCAAGTCAGCTCAGGCGAAGATGAAATGGAGGCGATGAAAGGATGAAAAAGAGGCCGAACGGGAGCCCACTGAAGGTGGGGGGGGGAGATAAATGGATTTGTTTGTTAAACAGGCAACATTTATCTAAATTAGTGTCACATTTTACTGGATGCAGCAAACAAGCAAGCAAATTAAGACAAGAGCTAAAGCCGAGTTTCCGCCGTGGCTCTGCCCACAGAAAACACACTTCCTGTCTCTCCTGTTGATCACCTCAGCACATCTCGCCTCACTTCCTATTGCCCTCCCACCTCATGGTTACTTAGCAACAGGAAGCAGCAGGTTTGAGGGGCGGCCCCGAGCTGTCAGGACAGTTTTTTATCTCCTTTCTCGTCCTCCTTCTTCTTCAGGTTCATAGATTATCTCTTTGATTGACTGTATTTATTGTATGCATGATCCCTCCTTCCTTTCCTTCCCTTTTTCCTCATTCCTTCCTCTGCTCCTTGCCTGACATGAGTCCTCACCACTGCAGCCGCCACAGCTCAAACTTTCCACTGTGCCAGCCTCATAAACTCAATAAGAGACAGAGACAGAGAGAGATGGAGTGAAGAGAGGCCGAGGCTCAGGATTGAAATATCCCAAATCAGCTGATAGAGGCGACGGCGGCCGCTGTGACTCAGGCAGGACGCCAGTGGCCATCAGAGCAGGACACGCCCGAGTTCTGCCAAACTGTCTCTGAGCTGCTTGCAAAACTAATTTAGCGACACTTCCCTTTTGATTACACAGATGCTGACGCTGTGTTGAAAGACAACTGATTGTGGCTGACACGCAGCAGAGCCACGCTGACTGCACCGTTCAGTCTCTGAGGCGTTTAAATGCTTTAAAAGTTTATATCAGAGATGAGTGAGTGTGTGTGTCTTTGCATGGGTGACGTGCAGAAAAAGTTGGTGATTTTTTGTTTTAAAATTGTCAAAAGAAATCAACATTTGCAACACTAATGCACAACTTGAAACCACTGAAAAGAGTCAGGAGACTAAATTGAATTTCCTTTCCTAATACAACATAAGCTTCCTGTGGTTTAGTGTCACATTGAAATGCAGCCTAGAGCAGCAAAATCAGACCTGAGATCAGTGTCTTTAACCCTGCAGGCCTTTTATTGAGCTGCAACACTTTACTGCAGTAACATGACATGGCTTGACCTCAGACCCAGATGGACTGCTGATTGTCAGCATCAGCAGTTCAGATTGAGTAGTTAAACACATTAAATGCATTTTTGGAGCCTGAAACGCATAAATGCATTGTATTATGGACCTTAAAACGGAATATAATCACAGAAAGTGTCTGTTTTTTACCAGAATAACACAGTTTATCCACTCTTTTGGCTCAATTTAAACACTTTTCAAGTGTTTTGAAACTGATAGTGACAGTTCAGCCTCCATTCCTGCTGCCTACATCACTTTTCGTACTGAAGCTCAGGTGAAACTCTTACCTGAAGCGCGGAGAGTCTTTCAAACACTCCTCAAAGTCCAGTTTGACTGTCATCCCTCTGTTCAGGTCGCACAAAACACTTCACTGTATTTCTTTAAATCCTCTCTGTGGTGGCTGGAATAAAAAAAAATACAAAACAAAACAAAATCTTCTCGGGTTTAACGCTCCACACCGGCCGCTCCTCTCATTCTTCTGGGACGTTTCTGTCTCACAAACAGGCTATAATTTGTATTCCTCCCGCAGCTCGCCTCGGTCTGCCCTGAAGGGACGCCGTGTGCCTTATCTGAATCTCCTCTGTCTCCACATCCGAGTCAAAAAAGATTTGTCACCACTTATGGGTGAACGCAGGAGAGTTTTAGTTGCGTTTCTACCATTTTATCCGGTAAAATTACACCAAAAAAAAGCCGCGTGACTTGAGGGGGTAAAGGATGCTGCAAAAAGCCGGTCGGAAAGTTTCCTCAGGATCAAAGTATCCTGGATGATCAATACGGATCAATACGTCCAAGTGAATAAGAATAAATCAAATAACACCCGGTTGATTGAGGGTGTCCTCCGGAAGGTGCCGACTGGAGTCCTACCACTCTCTCTCTCTCTCTCTCTCTCTCTCTCTCTCTCACTCACACACATTGGCTTTACGAGGTCCAACCCCCTCTTCTCACATCTCACTATTTCCGGGTTTCTTCTTACTCATGACAAATAGTGGTTTTGAAGAACGAAACTGCACAGAAGAAGGGGCTTTATTAAAAAAAATTCCCTATAAGAATACAAATGTCAGATTAAATCTTGTTCTGAATGAAAGCTGTGTCATAAAAAAGGGGAATTTAATTACAAGCTGACTCTGAAGTTTGACATCACGAGGCCATGTGGAAAAATTTCTCCCCCTCATTTGGCTTCTCCAGTTGTTGTTTGTGTATTCTACTTTTCCGTCCCAGTGAAATGTCAGCTTCCCTTGCAGAGATACTGGGTGTGTATTCTTGTCTGACAACCTGTTTTGCTTTTGTTCAGGTGTAAAGACAAGCCAACCCCTCTGTGAGCGAATCCTCTTTCTGCTCAAGTCCAATTTCTGCCAAGAATGAGAAGGAAACAGATTGAAAGTAACACATTGTAGGAAAAGTGAATCAAAACCAGTAGATTGTGAATTTAAAATGGAATTGAAAATGATAACTTCCTAAATCCAATGATAAGAAACTAAGTGAAAACTGAAACTTACTGATTCAAAATGTAGGTACTTTTCAGGTACTGAGTCAAACATATTGGATTGTTCATTTGCTTAAATGTTTTAAAACTACTTACGAAATTGTAATGATGAAATATTGATTCAAAATTAAGAAAGGCCTCATCACAGAAACTATAAGTCAAAACTATTAGGAAGTCAACATAACAACATGCATGTAATAAGCAAACAATGCGAGTTAATCTCATAAAACAAATTGACTTAATCTAAATACTAGTGAGTTAGAAACGACCAAGAGTTTCTTCGGTATTACACAGGTCTGAAAAAAACAAAAACAAACCAGCTCATCTCAGAGAGTTGAGCAACATAAAATAAGTGATATGCACTTTGTCATCATCACCACAGACCAGCGTTGCCAGACACCCTGAAACCTGTGGTTGACTGTTGAGCGGGGAAGTGTAATTACAGCGGCTCAACAGGCTTTCCTGCCTGTGCTCCTCATTTCTCTGCGTGATGTTATGTCGAAACAAACAGTCTATCTATCTATCTATCTATCTATCTATCTATCTATCTATCTATCTATCTATCTATCTATCTATCTATCTAT
>JAPZDV010000016.1:10062464-10075536 GCA_029814665.1 Acanthurus lineatus
ACTTGAAATCATATGTTTTTTTTACTGTCACAGAGGTGTGTGTGTTTGTGTGTGTGTGTGTGTGTGTGACACCTATTTCACACCGATTCCTGCCCTTTTAAACTCACTCGTCACATGTCGAGTGTTTCCTCTCCCACCTGCTCTGCCCGCCTCCTCCCGTCTCAGAGGAGGAACTGACACACACACACACACACACACACTGCTTTAATTTTTCATGTCTTATTCACCTCAAACAAAAAAAAAAAACAAAAAAAAACCTGCCTCCATCTCTCCTATCTGTGTCCCAGGAGAGGCCTCAACCCTCCCCATAGAGTCAAGTCTATCTCCATGACAACCTTCTCCCAACAGGAAGTGGAATTCCTCCAAAACCATGGCAACGAGGTGAGTGACACTCACCTGTAGTTCGTTTAGGACAGATTAAATGTTATTTCTCACATCACCGACTCTTGTAAAGTCTTCAGAGGAGCTGCGGCTCGTTTGTCCCGGTTAAGGAAAGGTCAGGATTTGAACTCGCTCTCCGTCCTGATAGGGAATATGAAACGTCCCTCATGGCTCCCAGCTGAACCAGTCTTTGTGGTTGTGGCTTTTTTTTGGGGGGGAAGAATGCTGCTGCCTAGCTTACACAGTGCCAAGAAACAAAAGGACCGGCGCTGTCTGTCCCACCCAAACCACCATCTTTTTTCCTGTGTATATCTGCGTGTGTGTATTTAGGCCAGTGTTTCCTAATTTTGTCTTTTTTAAACCAGGACACCTCCTCACACCTGCAAAATGTAATTATTTACATGACAAATTCAAATTGTTTCAGTTATAAACAGTCAAGTCAGGCTTATGAAATGTCAGAAAAAAGTGAAAAGTGTCTGTCACAATTTCTTAAAGTCCAAGATGACGTCTTAAATAATTTTTTTTAACTAATAAACACTAAAACTCCAAATTATCTAGTTCACTATTGCATAAATCAAAAGAAAAACAGCTAATACCTCACAACTTAGAAACTGGGATCAGTAAATGTTTGGTATTTCTGCTGCAAAAAAGCACCAAAACAATTGATCGATTATAAGTATTTTTACCAAATTATTCTCAGAATTGTAAAATATTGATGCTGACCTAAAATATCCAGTATTGTTTAAGCTAACCCTGAGCTGTCAGGCACCAATATGAGCTTCAGCACATTTAACGGTGTTTTTCTTTGATTTATTCCAGTTTTATGGGTTTAAAGCAAAAAAGCGTGGTCAATTTAAATGTCATCTTGCTTTTGTAATACAGTGAAACTCAATAACATTTACAATAACAGCCCCTATTTTGGGAGCATTAGTGTAGGCAGCAGTCACTCCTGAGCTTATATCACAATGGGTGAAGTGTTTCAGGCTATCAAGATGAGTGCTGACTGTTTTTATCAGCTCTCTGTTGGCCAGGATGTGTGTGTGTGTGTGTGCATGTGTGTGTGTGTGTGTGTGAGGTGAGGCAGAGGTGTGTACCGTCCAGCTTTTCCTCCACATCATCCTCTGTGGAGCGATCCAGCCTGTCATGATTCATGGGCATTAACGTTTGCCGCCCTCTGACTCCAGCAGGCAACCGGATGTGAATCACTGATGAGAGAATCTGTTTGTGTTTTTCTCCGAGATGCAAATGTCAAACTTTAACAACAGATAGTTGTCAGACATCAACTCTTTCTGATGCTGTACAACCTGTCAAGTTGTCACAAACTTTAATTGTCTTTTCTGGTGAAATGTGTGTGTGTGTGTGTGTTTAGGTCGGCAGGAGGACTTGGCTGTGTGTGTTTGACCCAAAGACGGACGGTTGCTCCGACATGAAAGACTCTCAGAAGTTCAAAGAGTTCCTTCAGGACAAATATGAGAAGAAAAAGTGGTGAGAATTTTGTCTCCACCTGCAGCTTAACATACTGATGTGACCAGGTTTTAGCCGGAAAAGCTCAGAGGTGAACGAAAGTACAACTAGTTGTTCAAACAAAACATAATTTAGTGTATAATATGTTATAATTTGTGAATATTCCCATTCCCCAATGTCTGCCTTATGAGTAAATGCTACTATGCTAACATGCTAAGATGCCGGTGGTTAAAGGTTAAACTAAACAGTGTCACTGTAGGAATATTAGCAGGCTAACATTAGCATTAAGTTACTGCACTACTTTTCGTAACAAGGTCAAAGCTCAAATTTGTCAAAAAACTTCAGATAATGACCAAGTGACTGTAGAACTAATGACATTACCCATGAGCCTCAGCAGTGATGTACTGGTCAGTGCTAATTAGCAAACATTAGCATTCAAACATGCTAAACTGAGACTGTCAACATTAAAACCTGCTAATGAGCCTGTTAGCATTATAATGTTTGTATTTCAAAGGGCTTTGCAATTTGAGCTGAATCATATGAAGGAAAGTTGTTTAAATATAAAGTTTATGATTATTGTTGTCATATTGTGAGCTTGCTGATGTTAGCATTTAGCTCATAGCACCACTGTTCCTCAGTGAAGCTTCCCATGGCTGCTAGCGTGGCTCCAGACTCTTATTTTGGCATTCTTGCTTGAAATAATTGCCTAAAAGGTTAATTAAGTGAAAATAAATTGGTACCAATATTTTTTCTGTTGAATTTCTTATAATTTATCAAAATGTTGCAGCTTTTAAGTTGCAAGGGCATAATATTGCAAAATTAGAACAACAACTGATAATGTTTGTTCTAATTTTAGATATTCAGTGTTTGAAATGGAGACGCCCCCTCAAAAAAAAAAATAGCTCAGGGATCTGCTTTTATGGTGGGAGAGAAAAGTGCATTCAGCGCTTGGGATTTTTGATAGGTGGCTAATCGACTAAATGTCCAGCCTTAATTGTGCTTTTTATGATGCCGGTTAGTCACAGTCTCATTTAAACAGTCCCGAATGACCCATCTCTTTCAGGCATTTTTCCAAAAGCAAGAACCGGAGGGATGTCGAGGGTCCGTGGAGCCCTGGGGTCCAGGCGGTTCCCCCTTCACACGGCCCGTTAGCGAACCAGGCCCCCTCCCATAACCTGCCCCCCAACGCCAGGTCTGCGAGGCCACTGGTGAGAGAGCTTTAATGTGTCCTGATTGTGCATGTGACAGAGTGGCGGAGTAATGAAGATAAAAGGTAGAGCAGTAAAGATGAGAGAATGAGGATACAAGAGTGAAGGCAGGTGGGTGCGGTAGAGAAATGGGAAGTGAAAAAGAGACAAGCAAATCAAAGAGTGTCAAAAAAAGAAGAGAGTAGAAAGTGAAGAAACAACCCTTAATTCACTTCCACGCCGCAGCAGAGAGACAAAGACTGATGGGTCGGACAGCGAGAGGTCCAGGTAGCCTCGACATCAAAGCTGTTGCTTATGAATTATTGAGAAAGCACGAAAGAGACTCACTTCTTCTGCCTTTGTGTCTCTCTCTCTCCGCCTCCCATCTGCCTCCTTCTCTTCTATCTCTTGCCCTGTAGTCTCAGTCCCAGCTGCCCTCATGGGATCGAGCTCCTGCCATCTCGCCCGCCGACATGCGGACGGACGTGTTCACCGCCCGGCCGTCGCGCTCCCAAAGCTTCAGAGACCCCCCTCTGAAAGGTCAGAGGTCAATCTTTATCAGTGGATATCTTTAGACTGAATGTGATACATGCCTTCACCTTTTTGCTGCTTTTCTTTGTCTGTGCTCTCTCTTTGATGCAGATCCCACCCTGTGTGGGATAGAGAGACAGCGTCCTGGCTCCCTGTCGTCAGCGCTGGGGGCTCAGAGCCACGCCCCCTCCTTCCCCGCCCTCCCACGGCCCTCAGGTGTGCCCCCCGATTGCCCTCCTCATTTTCTTTTCCTCCTTGGTCTCATTTAGTCTCAATTTTTTGAGTTTCAGAATATTTATACTCAATACTCAGACCTTTATAAACACTTGCTACAACACTAATTATGTATTTTTTATATATCTGCTGCCGAAAATAGTTCCTAAAAATGCACATTTCTCCCTGTTTATGACATTTGCTAAAAGCTACAGTGCCTAGCTATTTAAAGAAACTAATAGCCTTTTTTTAAAAAGTCAAACTGCATATTTGTGATCTGTTTTTAAAGATTTATACAGGAATCAATAGACCTGGGACTGTGAGACTGACGAACAAATTGTTAGTTTAAGTCAAATAAGAAAAATGTAGACCTTTAAGCAGCTTATCATCTATTTACTGAAAAAGAAACAACCTAAAGTATAGCAGCCTAATACATATTCACTATAAATGTTCAAATGTTCTGCCAACTGTCTTTATTTTTTTTATATTTATAAACCTAATCCTCCTTCGGTTGCACCTCTAAAGGAAGGTGATGCAGCTACATGGATTACAGCAGATACTCAGTTCTTTTATGTTGTAATCGATGGACCCTAGCTGTAAAGTCTGACTGTGCTGATGTCAGTGTGTTGTCCACAATGTGCAAACTGGTGAATATTTTCACTGTTTCTCACTAATGACAATGTCACTCATCACTTTTGTCTCAAAGTGTCACTTTTGGGGGAAGGAAAAGAAAAGAGAACTACTTCTCTTTTAGCTTTCGAGTGTATTTTTTTTTATCATTCAGGTCTAAAATGGGCTCCGTGTCATCATATAAGCACACTGGGTTACTTTGTCAGGAATCACAAAAATTTAACAGACTACTCGAGCATGGACAGCAGTTTCACACAATGTCAGTGACATTTTGTTCTCTCTTTTATCCACTCCTTTCTTTTCTGTCTCTGTCTGTCTCATCTCACCCTCCCCTTTCTCTCCCCGACCTCGTAGCCAGTAGCTCTTTCAAAAACCACTTCACTTTAGGTAAGACAAGGCACCAGCCGATGCATTTGAGTGTGTGCTGAATGGCTGAGATCAATAAGCTCTTCCACGCTGTATCATTCATGATAGGAAGCCCGATCTGTGTGCCGTGCTCTGCCTCACGTGCATGTGACTTTGGCTTCGTTTTAGTGCAGTTTGAGAGAAAACACAGCGCTCTAAATTCATTTAGTCGAATGAGTAACGGCTGGCCAGCGTCCCGTGCTGCAACTGGGGTCGATATTTTTCTTCATCAGTCAGGTTTCCCACTTCAAAGCTCAGATCTGAAGGCTGGGAGGGTCAAGGAGAGACACACACACACACATAGTTCCCTCAGAGGAAAAAGAACAAGTTTAAAGTAATGCTATTTTTAGGCCGTAGCTGCTGCTGCTGCTGCACCCGCCACTGATATTTCGCACCACGTTGGTGTTGAAGCACCTAAAAAACTATGTAGGGCGCAGCTGTAATCCCACGATGCACTTTAACATTCCAAACAAGTATTCCAGATAGTTCAGGTATGTTTGCAAAGATAGTCTTTCTCTTTAGCCGTCCAGCAGTGTGTGATCACATCCCAAAAACACGCAGCTTTGACTCTCACATGCATCATATCTTCAGATAATCAGCATCAAGTCCGGTCTGGTCTCTGTCACTGACTCCTCAGTAAAGCTGCGTTTTAAACTAAACTACACAACAAGAGCCATTTTCATTTGAATCCCCATGCTAACACTCCTGGCTTATGCTAGCATGCTTTGTGGCTAATGTCTGTGGAAAGCTTGTAACCAGCAAAGACGTTAATCGAAATTTCCTGCCTTTGTTTCTGTCAAACAATTGTATTTTTGGGGTTGGTGCTTTTGAAAACTATTCCAAGAACTTGCTGGCTGGCTGCTGTGCCTTTTGATGTTTGTTTTTATTCGTTAATGCTTAACCATGATGAAGGTCGATGCTACAAGCTAATCCTGCTTTTGACTTGTTTTATCAGAGCATGAGAGTGTTGAAAAAGCATGAGAGAAATTGTGTTTTATTGGATCTGAATCAATCTTATGACTCCTTTAATTAAGTGTGTTAATATGAATAATTGCATAGTTTCGACATTTATGTACAACAGTGTGTGTTGGAATAAAATCAGATTAATGTCCGTGGATTGATCTGGATTTAGCATGTTAAAGCACTCTTGTTCTCCAAATGGGTTTAAAATATTTCTTTCATTTTCTTGACCAAACAAACTCTCTTCTTGGTCATTTTATTAGATATTTAGTAGCTTTTGATTGTATCACATCATCTTTAGCAGATGGAGTTGTACCAGTGTTATGGAATTATAATTACTGCACTCTGCTCGCTTATACTTTTCGACTCAATAGAAACAGTCTCGAATAAGTTAATGACTTTGCCTCTGGTTCAAAAACATCACATTGTGAATTCATAGAGCTTTTTTTTTTCAATAAAGCTCAGACCTGTTTTCTCACTCTCAGGTCGTACAATATCGGCTTCGGGGGCCACGGGGCCCTTCAGGGCCTTCCCCAAATCTCTTAGCGTCGACTTTGGAGGTCTGAATCATCCTCAGACGCAGCCTCTGCCCCAGTCTCTGTCCCAGCAGCAGCAGCAGCAGCAGCCTGGAGGTGTCGGCCAGACGACGCCGCCGCTGCCGCCAGTCAGCAGCTCCAACAACCAGGACAAATACGCTGCGGTGATACAGCTGGACAGCGTCTTCTCTGACACGTCATCGGTCACAGGTGGGAAATATTTCAGTTTGTGAATAAATACTTTCAATACTCTCAGTACTTTAAGATTCTTTTACTTTACTTGAGTCTTCATTTCTTTTCCTGCACAACAAAACTCAAATTCAGAGGGAAATATTCAACTTTTCACTCCATCACATTTATTTTTTAACACACAGCTGCATGTTATGTTTTAGATTAAGATTTAGGATATAAAAAACACATGATAAGCCTATAAATGCAACACATTGTTAAAGATTAAACCAGTGTTTCCCAACCTCTTCGGCTAATGACCCCTTGTAAAAAAAAAAACAGTGTCCAGTTGGGGCCTGTTGAGTTGTTTGCAGTGAGATTTCCCCTCTAAACTCCAGAGAATTTTTTTATTTAAACAACAGCTTGTTGCCAGTAAAAGAGATATTTCACAAAGAAATTGCTCTGGTGTGTTTTGACGTTGTTTTACTGGCACTTTGACTGCAGTGCAGAACCTGAGTGCTTCTTCCACCACGAGGTAATAGATAGATGGAGACACACAGGAGAGTTGGAGTGTGCGTGTGAAGCAGATTGTCACGGCCAGCTCAACCAGGTTGCATAACATCCTTACACCAAATGCCAAGGCTTTCAGCTGCTGAATTATGCTCATTGTGTTTGCTGGAGATCATGCACAATCTGATTCAAACAAACCCGTTGATATGCTGGTTTTTTTTTTTGGTAAATAACCGAAGTACGAGGCGAGTTTTAGTGCACGTAATTCACGTTAGAAGTTGTTGAGTTTTCTACGAGATGCTTTGTTGCTCTCCACCTTCATCACAACCTTTCCCTGCCCGGCAGAGTAATGAGGTTATTGATTTTCTGCCCCTGCTCGGTTTGATTCATATCAAACTGAACCCTCAGACGATATTTTATTCAGCAGATTTGTAATTCCTTTGTTCTCAGATGACTTAACACACTGAAGATCAACTGTTTGAACTCTTTGTGAGACTTTTTTTTACTCGTATTTCAAGACAGCAGCAGCACTTGATCTTTTTAAATTGCTCTCGTTGGAGCACTGAGGTGATTTTTTTTGTTGTATGTGCGTGTGTGTGTGAAATGCTTGCTTGCAGCTCCACCTGGTGGTCCTCCGCAGTACAGCACCATCTTTGGCAGCAGGCTCTCGTCCAGCTCTACTCCTGCCAGGTAATTTTAAAAAAAAAAACAACAAAAAAGCCCATCTTGTCAAATCAGCTTTTGTTTAACATGACAGATTTCTAAAGTCCCGTCATCTGATGCCCTTTAAAGGTCGTATTCTGATCGATCCTCCGTTTTTCTACTTTTCCCCAGTTCCCCCGGCGTCGATACAGTCTCCAGCTCCCAAACCTTTGCAAGTAGGTACCGAGCACGGACGGCATCGATCCCTCCCGCTAATCTGCACTTCATTTACATTCAGCTCCATCATCTTTAAGGCTTTACTACAACTCTAATTAGGATGCATGTGTGTGACTCAGAACAGTGTTGGTTTGAATAGACAGGAATGCACCACCTCATGCTGTGAATTATCTCCCCCACCCTCCCTCTCTCCCTCTCTCTCTCTGTCTCCCCCTGTGTGTCTCAGATTTCCCGAACCCATTCAGCTCCAGCTCCCAGCAGCCTGTCGCCCTCTCCCCCAGTAACCCCTTCAGCAACGCATCAGGAGGTGAGACTCATGTTCGGGGGGTCCTTCAGACATTTTCTCTGCAGCTTTTTTAAATGGCAACAGGTCACTGCGTTTGTTTTCTCCAGGACGTCTGACTGTGTGAAACTGTCAGATTTTGAATAAAATATCTTAAGATCTTAAGATCTTACAGTAAGATGTTGCTTTTTAATAACTGCTTGGTGGTTTAATGGAAAGTTTAATGCTTTATATTTCATTTAGAGTTGAAACAAGTAGTTGCTTAACCGATAAGACGATCATTATGAATTTAAAGGGAAAGAATTTGGATAATAAGTTATTTTAGGGGCTAAATCCAGCAAACATAGCGCATATTTGCTGGTTTGAGCTCTTAACTTGTGTAGATTGTCAGCTTCTGTGTGTTTCATATTAATTTAAATCAAATATCTTTGGGTTTTCACATGTCTAAAGAGAAGATCAGCTGATCATTAAAATAATCTTTGATGCAGCACTAATATTTTCACATTAACTATGATAATTTGGGACAAATTATGTTAAAAACGAGTGAAGAATGTGCACATGAAGACACAGTCATTTCCCAAAGATACAATGATACTCAACTAATGGCCTCCAGGCAAAATCTGGCCGGTGTTTAGGTGCCAGTTGGCTTGCTCACCATTTCTCAATGAAAATAAACTTAAGAAGAGTGGAAATCTCAAAAGGTATTATGAAAATTGTGAAAATTTAATTATATAGTAATCCTATAAGACATTTCCTGGAAACAGCCATATAATTTGATTATAAAAAGAAAAACATGGTGTGAAAAGTTCTGAAAAACAAATTTCTTTGACAGTTATTCGAGTTTACTGAGTTTTTAAGCAGTTTCTCATTTCCTATAAAGACCTGCTGCATTTACACTCAAATAAATATCCATTATATCTTCATGTTAAAGCCTTTATTTGTCAGTTTTGTTGATTTGCAGCCATCTGATCTCACTGTATGTGGGTGTGTTTCTTATCTCCAGGTGAATCCAATGCGTTTGTCACCTCACCCACCTCCGTGTTTCCTCCGTCCTCCTTCCCAGCACCTGCTACCCAGAATGCATTTCCTCATGAGTCAGCCAGCAACCAGGAAGCAAATGGTAAACCCTTTTTTTTTTTAAAAAAAAAAACTCTAATTCAATTTTTTAGATACTAATGTTTCATTTTGAGCAGCAAAAGTTTGGGTTAGTGAGTTTGTATGTTTGTAATTTTTTTGTTGAGTTTTAACCAAAAAAGGCCTTTTCTTACAACACAACTAGGAACCTTGAAGGCGCACTGTGCAGCCTATAGGCCTTTACAGGCCTATAAACAAAACAATGAATATCAGTTTTCAAGAGCTAATGTGGCTTGAAGATGTAATTTAAATCCATATGTTTACATTTGTAGTTTAACAAGGGCACAAAAAACAAAAAAGAGCATCAAAACTACAAAAACTACAAGTGTATCATTAAGTGTGGATCTCTTCATGTCTTTCCATTTGGTTCATATAAGTGCTCAAAAAATAAGACTACTAACTGATAAATGACAGAATTTGATCATATTAGTTCTTCAAGTTTTATATTAAACATTTGCAAATCCAGCTTCTTTTCCTCTTTGCTCTCATATGGTTTTAAGTTAAAAATCTGGTGGACTGAATAAGAGAAACAATTTGAAAATTGCCTCCTTGAGCTATTAAGGATCCAAATGGCTATTATTCACAGATGAATCAATAATGCAAGTGTCCATGAAATAAAAATGAAAACATGCACACATGCTGAGGCTGAGGCTGCCAGTGTGACATGTACTGTATGTGCGATGGCTGCAGATCAAACAGCGAGGGGCCGCGAGCCGCCGACACACTTCAGATGTTTCATTATTTCAACAGTGACCACTGAACGCCTCACGAATAGCAATTCACACATTGAGTGCAGAGCTGCTGCTGCTGCGGCGGCGGCGGCTCACGTTCTCGTCCAAGGTGTCTGCTTTCAGTTCAGTCTTCACACCACTGAACATGTTTTTTTTGGTCTCACGTTTTGTGTGTGTGTGTGTGTGTGTGTTTGTTTGTGTGTGTGTGTGTGTGTGTGTGTGTGTGTGTGTTGCAGGTTTTGCCTCCTTCCCTGCGTCCGACTCTCAGCCCAAAGTCCCCCGGCCAATGTCGGTGAACCCGTTTACGGTGAGTGCGCGTTCACACAAGTGGCACCAAGAAGTGCACTTCAGGGGCTTTAAAGGAGGGGAGGATAATTGGGTTTCTTTTTTCAAGCTCTCTTTTTTCCTCCTAACCACAGGAAGTGTAGTAAAGTGCTCTCTGCTTGTTCTCACCCTGCCTCTCTTGTGTTTCAGGGGAATGTTTACCCCAGTCGAGGGACCTCGCGAAATCCTTTCATCTGATCTCCCCCCTCCCTCGCCCCTCACCTCGGGTCACCCCCACCCACCCATCCATCTCTGGGAGCCAAGGGAGAAGTGAACTTGAGGAGTCGCTGCCATTTCAATGCCTTTGGAGTATTTTCACTCTCTAAGGGGGAGGTGTTTGACCCCCCACCTCCCTTCCTCTCTCTCTCTCCCTCCCTCTCTCTCTCTCTCTCTCTCCCCCCCTCCCCTCTCTCTGTCTGTGTTTACGTGTTTGTGGAGGAAAAAAAAAAATATGTGTGAATGTAATTATGAAATTGATGTTTGTGTGAGAGTGTCCCCCCCCCTCGACCCCCAAACCCACCCTTGTTGTCAGTATGTCAAAAGGTGTTTGTGTGCCAGTAGACGCATCCTCAGGGCTCTGCGGGAGTCACGAGTAAACGACGCCTCTATGATTTTTGCAGAAACTCATATATATATATTCATATATATATATATATGACAAACACACACACACACACACAGACACGTCGCTGCTGCTGCTATTTTGCTTTCATCTCCTGCTTAAAAAGTGCAAAAAAAAAAAACAGCCCCGCCGGTAAATACTTTAGTGTTGTCTCCTCTTTTTCAAAAACTCAGTCGTCCAAAGGAAGAGCCAGCTGAGACTCAGCATCACGAGTCTCTGCAGATGGTTTAACAGCCTTAACAGCCTCCTGATGCATGTGAATTAGCGTCGAAAGATGAGAGAGGCTTTTCTCTGTAGTTGGTCATGGAAAATGTTTTGCATTCGTCACCGTCCTTTTTTTTTTTTCCCCGAGTTATTTTTTTAATTTTATTTTTGAAGGTTAAAGTCTTATGTTTTTTCACTCCTAGGCTGCATGCGCTTAGAGGGCTAAAAGGAGATGCTACTGAATGTAAAAGCAATTTCAGAATAATTAATGTGTATAAAAAAACATTATCGCTTCATGTACCGGACCAAAATGTTTCTCGCTCATTTTTTTTTTTTTTCAGTTGACATGGAGGTGAAGTTTATTTCCCTTCTTTTGAAAAAAAATAGTTAAATACATTAAAAGAAGACAGATTCATGTAACGTCTTTGTAATGACAAGTATTCATGTTCATAAAATCAGTTTGTTGCTTCTTAAAAAAGTCTGGCTCTGGGTGTTTCTTTATTTGTAAATGTGATAAATGATTTTCCTTTAAATAAAAATACAGAGATTACATTATTAGTTCTTCAGTGGGAAAGAAGCATGTTTTTCAAGCCTGTAGTGATCAAATTAGGCAGCAGGGGGCGCCTGATATCAACTTTTCTCTGACCTCGTGCGCAAGGTTACTTACGGATGCATATTACATAACAACATAGATACTGCATAAGCATTCAGTACAAAGATAGAAACCCTTTTACAGCCTCGAGATTGACAATTACGAGACCACTTTAAATTATTTACAGTCATTTAAAATTCAGAGAAAACCCACGCATATTAATAATGTGTATTTTATGCATTATTCAATGGGATTTATTACAGCCACGCACCAGTGAGTGATGGAGGCTTCACTGCTCAGCCAGACAGTCGAAATAGATCAAAGTCATTTTACTCACAGACAGTCTGAGTGGTGGGAACAAAGTGTCTAGAAATGCCTCATTTACTCAATTACAGCAGCCTAATCTGCTGTTTGTGCAGCGTTTAGGGATCAACAATCACAATTAAATTGACTAAATTTCCCACAGGATTTAATGAGTTCACCCATGAATCGAGATTAAAAATATTTCCGTTCCATCTTCTGCTGGATTTGATTGAGTGGGTGTTGAAATCGGAGCATAAAAAGTTGATATATTGACATGTTCATACAGCAAAGAGGGGGATTTTTACAACAAATAGAACAGGATGGACTCAAGCGAGCGCCAACGCTGAAATATTACTCCAGACACACTGGAAGTGCTGCTGCCTTCACGTGTTGTAGGGAACATCGGTGGTCTGTTAAGTGCACCCCAGATAATCTCTAAAGACATCATAAAATACAATAAATGGTAAATTGAGGAACTTCTGACTGTACAAAAAACACAAATTGACTGTCAGTTAAACAAAATATAAAAGGAGGAAACCGTTAAGTATTATATTGTACAATTGCAAATGACAAAGAAGAAATGAAAAACAGTTCTGTTTATAGGGAACTTTTAATAGTTTAGGTGCTATGTATTAGTCTGCACGTTTTAAAGTAGTAATTTAAAATAAAGCAGCAGACAACTTCTGCCTTATTCTACAACATTCTCCATTTACTTCAATATTTACTTTTATTTTCTAAAATCATTTTCACCTTTTTCATTCACTGAAGAGTACTGTTTGTGTGAATTTTCTATCATTATCTAATATTTACATATCTCTCCAATATATAATGACCTGTGTATTACAGACATTAGATTAGATTAGATAGAACTTTATCGATCCCTTTGGAGAGTTCCTCAGGGAAATTGTGGAATATATTGCATATATTGCATATATTACTATATTTTACGTACCTGTTTAATATACTCATTTTTATAGTTAAAAAAGGAACCTCGCTATATTTTTACAAAACAAAG
>JAPZDV010000016.1:10075636-10097089 GCA_029814665.1 Acanthurus lineatus
TAATAATGATAAAAATAATAATAATAATAATAATAATAATAATAATAATAATAATAATACTAATAATATAACAATCACTAGCACATTACCGGGTATTGTCAATGTATTTTAACTATGGCTTGGTTTTTGCCCTTGATTAAGTTTCTAAGTAATATTTTGTTTGGTTGTTTGTTTGTTTGTTTTGTTATCCAACTTTCTTATTTCCTGCCATCCGCAAAGAACCTTTAGCAAGTGGCGAGTCGGAAGCTCTGCAGTCCGAGCTTGCGCCGGGTCCTTGAACGCACCGGTGTTCCAGCGTACTAGTCCAGCGGTGAGTGACAGTCCTGCTCCACGGTAGCTGCTCCGCTCCTCTCCACACTAACGGCAACAAGACCGGAGCCGGGCAGGGGTGGGGGGACAGACAGTCAGAGAGACAGACAGTGTGTGCAGCGCGGTGGGCTGTGTGCTCTGTGATGTGCAGTAGATGGGATTAAACCGCTCACACTGCGCTCGGAAACACTCGGAGGGAGCAGCGCTGGTAGTAAGTAGTGGAGAGTAGGGGGAGCTCGCGCCGAGCTGCGCCGCATGTGCTCGCTCGCTCGCGTGCACCTGAAAAACTTGCGCTGGCTCATCCGTCGGAGAGAAAAACAACCAAAAGAAGAAGAAAACTCCCCACAGCTGCAGTCGGAAACAAAACCGGGCTCAGGTTTGAACCTCCGGGACTCGCAGTAGCGGCAAACCGAACCGACCCCTGCCTCCCTCACGTGCCTCCGTTGATGTGAGAGCGAGGGAGGGGAGCGGAGCCGGGGATGTTTGCATTACCTCTTTAAAACTTACAGAAATTCTACAAGAGCCATAAAAGAGGTCGCGTTTGTCTTTGTCGGGAATTTGAGGAGACTTGGGGGTGTCATGGAGAGCCAAGCGGCCGAGCACCAGAGCTGCGAAGACGTGCGGAAGAGCGGCTACCTCCGCAAGCAGAAGTCCATGCACCGGCGGTACTTCGTGCTCCGCGCCGCCTCGGAGCGCGGCCCGGCCCGCCTGGAGTACTACGAGAGCGAGAAGAAATTCCGCGGCAAGGCCCCCGTCCCGAAGAAAGCCGTGGCACTGGAGACGTGCTTCAACATCAACAAGCGGGCCGACTCCAAGAACAAGCACATGATCGTGCTGTACACCCGGGCCGAGAGTTTCGCCATCGCCGCGGAGAACGAGGCGGACCAGGACGAGTGGTACCAGGCCATGGTGGACCTGCAGTGCAAAAGTAAGCGAGATAAAAAAAACAAAAAACACACTCACTCACGCACGCTCTTAATGCATGCATGCTCACACTCAGTAATGTATGAAGCCTCCTGCATTAGAGGAGAAACGTGGCAATGCCTGCAGAAGCGCACTGCAGATCGGGACATGTTTCATTCAGGTGTTTTGGATAATGTGCATGGATTACTTAAAACCATTACAGCTCACCGAGCCAAGTTTACATAGTTTGTGTCTGTGTGGCGTGGGTGCACTCCCAATGCCTTTTTAAACATTTTTGGGGATTTTGAACTGGGTGGTGTTCAGTTTTTTTTTTACACTTTTAAAACAGGTTGGAGTTGTTGACAGACGGCCTCTGACGGGTGTGTGTGTGTGTGTGTGTGTGTGTGTAAACAGGGACCTTGTATCTGCTGTGTGGAGCTCATCCTCCCCACCAGTCCCTTTTCACACTGGTGTCAAGTCAAGATATTTGCTCCCAGTCGTTCCTCCAGACTTTTTTTGGGTGGTTTTTTTTTTTTTTTTCGTGTGGGCCTCATCTGTGTGCAATCTTTGTCTCTCTTTCCCAAGTGAACTGCTCAAACACACCCTGCCCTCTTGTTTACCTTGCCTGCTGTGCTCGTTTTCTGCTTACACTGCAATATTTCATCAGGCACTGATCGCAAAAAGAGGAGAGAAAATGTTCCAAAACTTGTCAGAGAAGAAGAGCTTTTTTTTTTGCACCTGCCCACTCAGCCATGGTTAATTCATTAAAAATTCATATGCATGTCCTGATTGACTTGTTATAAGTAAGCAGCTTAGCTTCCTCTCCTGCACTGGATTTATCCAACACCGTCTCATCCTGCAAACGGCCTCGACTCCCCCTTAAAAAAAAATCACCCATGTAGAATTTTCTCAAATGGTGTCTATCAACCGCTGTGTAAACACAGCTGTCTGAGCAATAACGTCGAGCACAGCGACTCAAAATCACCTGTTCAGCTTCCCCCCCTCCCCTCCTCGCTGTGAGAGACCAGACAGGCCACAAGGGACACATGACGCAATCTTGGCAAACCTAGATACGAGTTCAAGGTGCTTCTCACTCATGACCCTCCTGCACTGTTACACAAAGCAGCTGATTAGCGGCGGCCGGGGGAAATAAAACACCTGAGCAGAGAGGACGGTGCATTTTATGTTCCTATTTTCATTCAAAACCACACAGTGAGAGAGTTGTTTCAAGGTTGAAGACAAGTTCGGCTGATTTATGAGCTCCAAAAAGGTGCAGGCTGCCAGTAGCCGCATTATGGGAATCCAGTGAAAACCCAGCAGATTTGGAAGTGGTGTCACAATTGTGGCTCCCCTTGTTGCTTTAACACAACTCGGTTTGTGTGTCTTCAGCCCACTTTTCCCAAGTGTTTGACAAGTTTCCGCAAAGAGCAGAAAGCGAACGGCCAGATGTTGGCGTGGAGATGCAAGAAACTGACACCACAGCTTTAAAAAAAAAAAAAAAAAAAAAAGCCTCTAAAGTGTGAATAATCCAACCTGCAGACACAGTCAGCAAAGTGTTTGTGTGTAAAGGTCAGACGTACAGAAGTCTTGGCTGTATGGGCTGCAGCTCAGCAGGTGAACGCTCTCGGCCTTCTGGGGAAACCAGAAAAGCAGTGGACTCAACCATCATCACGGGTTGTCCTTGAAATTACAGGTCCGGTGTGCTGCACTGCGCTGCGCTGACGGCTTCTCGTCACCCTCTTTTGTTGCTTCAAGCGTTGGGTTTCTCCTGTAAATCACCATCGCTGACAATGACAAAGGGCTGCGGCTGACTGCTGTGTAAACGCTGCGCGCTGGCAGGCATTTTTCTTGTGGTATGAGCTCGCACACAGTTTCAGTTCATACAAAAAAAAAATGAGGCCACTGACACAGAAACAGACACACACACTCACACACACACACACATAATTCAGGCTTGTATATTGAGAGTTCTGTAAGAGAGCGGGGTTGCAGGGTCACGGCCAATCGCTGCCTTAACCTGCATGTGCGAAAATAGCTTAAATGCGCACACACACACACACAAAGACACACACACTCTGAACACAGGATTCCTGCCTGTAATAACCCTCCTCTGGTATGTGCAGCTCATACACAGTTTCAAGTCTTCAGTGTCTGAATGTTGATTGAACCTCCGCCCCCGCCTCCCTGTCTACACACACACCGTCTCCTCTCCATTTCGCCACTTCTGTCAGTACAGTCAAGGTTTCATGCCCTCCCCACCTCCCCCCCCCAACTTGTCCCACTGGGGGAGACGGAGGAATTCACAGCCTGCAGACGGAGAACAGGGCAGAGAAGCTGACGGGGACAGAGCCAAGAGATGCTGCACCGTCTGCCTCGCATACTTTCCAAGAGGACCACGATTTCAATCTGATACCTGTGTGGCTGCTCATATGAAACCCGACAGGGGGGGGCGAAGTTCTCAGTAGCGCGCCTCAGCTGGAGGTGAAATCAAAGTTTTGGGTTGAAGTTTGGAATAATTGGGTTGCTTTGAGTCCTCGCAGCAAAAGCTCCCGCAGCATGCATACAGTGGAGGAACAATGCTTGACAGGTCTGCGCCGCCGTACAGCGCAGCTCCCTCCACACGGTGCTTTCGGCACTATTGGAAACTCACCTAAAGCTGCACAGGAACCATCCAGTATCACACAGCCTCCTATTGAGCCGGCGGTAATTGCACAAACACAAGCCAGCTGCCGTGCAGGGCGATATTAGGATCCCAGTTATTTATTCAGCTGAGTCCAGTAAGACTCTTTTGGGCAGCGAGCACAGTATCAGGCTTGAGGGCAGCTATTTGCTCAACTATTAGGAGTCAGTTGAGTGTGTAAAGGCTTAACCTCGACGAAACAGGGCGGAGGCGCGGCCCACAGTCGGCGTTCGCCAGGAGAACTGTCCCGCAGCTCAGGCCACCACCTCAGGAATTGTTATTGACCTCGGTTAAACGGCACGGAGGAGCTGAACTTAGGAGCCGGTGGCACTAAACAAAGGGGAAACCCGAGCTTCAAACACACACACACACACACACGCTGAGAGGCAGCGTGTGTTACAGTAGCTGAATAAAATCAAGGCCAAAAAGCAGATAAAGCCTGACTAATCGAATGACAAACATACTGATAATAGGTCATTTATTGTTAATAATTAATGTGAATATTTCTGTCTTATATAACGGTAACTTTAATATCTCCGTCCTTTGTGCTGCTGATTGAGGAAACGAACACTAAAGACTCCACTTTGTGCTCTGAAGAATGAAGCCCAGCAAGAAATTAAGTCAGTTTTAAGAGGGCTGTTCAGTCAAAATTCATAGAAATAGCTTTATTCTGACAAAAACATCTTAAATCAAGGTCCATTTACTGTTTTTTTCTTGACCTCTTCATTTCTAGTTGAAGTGCAATTCAAACCTCTATTTAAAAAAGTAATAGGAACTTGAATTAAAATCATATTGAATCTCAAAATACTATTTTTAAGGTAAACTTTGGTCAAATTAAAGGTAAATTTATGGTCAAGAAATGTAGATTTCTTTCATTTCTGATAATAAACTAAATATCTTTGGATTTTGGCCTATTGGATGTACAAAGGAAGGTGTTTTAAGATGACAAATGTAAAGACAATTCTTTACTCTTTTCTGATACTTAATTAACAACATGAATAAACAATTATCTGATTAATCGATAATGAAAATAATCTGTAATTACAGCCGCACCCAAGAGCGACATCTCTCCATTCAGATGTGTTTATCCCTGCAATACAATACATCTGCAAAGCTCCAAATAAATGACACTCGAAACACTGAAAAACAACATCTGTTTCCAAATACAATGATATGGTTATTCATGCTAATCCACAGACCTCAATGAGAACAGTGTCTCCTTCACTATTAGCCTGTTTTCAGTTATGTCTGTGGTTTATCGTGATGTAATTTTTGACACCACAAAACAAATGCAGTCGATGGCAGTGCTTCAGATTGAGCCGCAGCCAATATCCAAACCTCAACCTCAACAAGTCGCACAAAAAACTCTCAAATATGGATCAATGTGAGGAAAGTTGTGCTTGTTAGTGAGCTCTCCTCCATGCTGTATATCAGACTCTTTGGCTCTGGAGTGTTTTGATCTGGGAGTGTTGTTTGGCCGCTCTGGCCGATAAGATCTGGATCTCACCGGTGGCTCGCCGAGCTGCCCGATTAAATGTTAAGCCGCGCTTAAGCACTGCTCATCTCTCTAATTAGCCAGTAATTGTTGTCTCGAGGGTCAGCTGCTGGTGGCACAGCAGAGGCTGTGTGCTAACAGAGTCAGAGAGGAGAGGAAGCCATTGAATCTACAGTTTGTAGGCCTTTTTTTTGTTTTAATGCTACCTTGTCTTTTCTCTTATTTCATCCTCTGGAGTGGAGTGAGTTCATTTAGAGCCCCAATCCAGGCTCAAGAGCGGTGAGCTGCCACAGGATATTTCCTCTGTATAAATAGTTTGCACGCGTTAACACCCTGTAATTTCATTTAACACGACAAGCTGGCCGGCCAGGCTTTATCATGGCCAGCTCTGGCTTGTTGCAATGCAGCAACTCCTTGCATTAGAGTTACAGTAAAACATCAAGAGTCTGAAACGGCCTTGGGCGCTCATGCTCATGCTCATGTCTGCCGTTGTGCATCGGGGTCGGCTCACCGCTGAAGCAGCCTGTCAATTAAGTGCTCGGGTTTGATCGACAGCAAAGCAAGGCCAGGGGCAACAAGATCCATTTAGTCAATGAGCGCCCATATGTCGAGCACGATAGAGCCGTGGGGCTTTAAATGCATCGTAGCCTTTTATGGCGGGCCGTATTGATCGCTGTTGGTTGATACTAGCCCATTAACGCTGTCGTAGTGGGGGTCACGAGGTTCATGAGTTGGGATTTATCGGCCTTACAGTGAATACATTAGAAACATGCAGAGAAATTAGTGAAAACCTTCCTCATTATCTTGTGTGATATTCCACTGCCGATATAAGACACTGCATTGATTCGATAGACTGTAACATCAGTGTGGAGACACAGGAGGAATCCTGCCTTCCTCGATCTTTGCAGGGAAACGTTAAAACTTTTCACTTCTCTCATTCTGATCTTTTGTTTTTGTTTATCCTTCAAAATCCAAACGTTAAATCATGCTCATAAAAAAAAACAGGAAAATCAAACCCGTATGCTTTGCTTTAGAGGGTGAAGCACAATGAGGTGAAAGTGATATTAAGCACTCTGTCATTCTCTGCATTTTAGCACAAAGGAATGCATACAGGGTATTAGAGTTGGAGAGTGTCCTATTTCCTTTGGACGTGCACACCCTTAGAAAGGACTCTATACGGTGCTTATAGGTGTATTATAAGTAAGTCCTCAATCCTTTGAAGCCCTCACCGCGGCATTAAGGAACAAGCCTGCTCTATTTAGAGTGGGGCGGTCTTTCGCATCACCTTGGCCCTAGTTATTATGAAGTTTGACAGCACAGACAATGAATACGCATGAATACATGACTGCATGCTTGAACATGTACTTCTGAGTATGTTGATGTGTACATAGATGAGTGCATTTTGAAGTTTGATTGCTTAAATACACTTTATGATATGTAGGTGTTAGATTTCCAAACTGATTTTAAATATATAAACATAAATCTTGTTTGTAAGAAAAAGAAACTAAAAGAGGCTGCAAAGAATTCCTAAATATTTGAAAACCAAAATTTATCTGCTCTGCAAGACTTGTGAACATTTTGGAGTTTTTTTCCTTTCAAAACTAAACTACACTTTGTTTAAAAAAACTCACATTTTGGAAGTAAAGGCTCTAAAAATGAGGCCAAACGGTACAAGAAACCAGAGCATTGTTCATATTTAACGCTGGGAACTATTTGCCTGTTCTGATCTGATGTTACTTAGACAGCGTGTTTACTAACTCCAAGCCAGAAGTCCAAGATGGCTGCCAGTTGAGAGCATCTTCGCTTATTTAACTTCTTTGCCTCTTTGCGTGTCTCGTCGAGGGACAGCAGACGTTGGATGCGTCACTGATAATTTCATGCTCTTCTGTGTTTGTGTCTATGTGCTCTTCTTACTAACACAAAACACATGTGAAATGAACCTCAGGCAGATGCTGGTGTTGGGGAAGCATTGCGTCCCTGAGTGTGGGCCAGGATAGGGGGATTACAGATGGTAGAGATGGATGAAGAGATAGGAAGTGGAGGAGTTGAAAAGGAGGAAAAATGGGTACACATGGCAGCCGGAGATTAGACCAACTGTTTTCACCGCTGAGTGGCTCGCTCTCTTTTCTCTCTGAAATACATGCCAGGACAAAAAATGCACAGCTGTCTCCCATCTATCTGCGCTGGTAACCTGGTATGGCAGTGGGGGTGGTATAGGGGGCACAGTAGCTATGATAGGGGGGAGGAAAAAGGGGTTTAGCCCTCAGAAGTGTCTGTGCAGTGTTATGCAGTATTATGGCGCAGCACAGCGTGCTAGGGCAATGAGGTCAGAAACTTGAAACAGAACCTAGTGAGAGCCAGCCGGTTTATTGCCAGAGTAGTTTTCCCTGATTTACAGGCTGCATTAGCTAACTAAGAAGAGGGATTATAGTATGAATCTCGCTATAAATTTCAGTCATTCAGTTGGTTTTTCTTTCTCTGAAATGCATTTCGGAAAAGTTGCTGCATGACCGTAAGTTAAAGTGGAAATGAAAAGCAGCGGAAATGCTATACTCGGGTACTTTATTAGCTCTTTAAATTTTAAAACTCATCCTTAAACCAACTAGAATCACACCCAGTGAATTTTGATAACAACCCCCCCCTCCCGCCCCCCCGCCTGTCCCTACTTTGGTGAGCTCATACAATCCACAGACCCTCAAGATCCCTATGGAAGACCTACTTTCTCAGGGATTTGTGTGATAACCATAACAATAATCAGCCTGTCACTTTAGGAGGGGCTGTCAATTTCCCAACAGGCATCTAACAGCCCTGGGGGCAAATATCGCACCCCTATGCCCCCCCCCCCCCCTAAATACACATTCCATTATAACATGAAGGCAACGAGACAGCAAGGGAGACACAGCGTCGCCACATCGCCAATAACTCAACTCATAATTAAAATCCCACTTTGACAAAAATTGGGTTAGATTATGACCTCTTTATATACAGTCTATACTCCCAAGGGGCTCAGCTTGTGCACAGCAAATACATCAGCATGAATGGACTGCAGTGTTTGTCGTGTTAAGTTGCCGTTTTTCGAGCTACACGAAAGGCTGAAAGTTTCATGTGCGGTCTTGAGGGGGGAAAGTGAAGTAAACAACTGGTGCGTGAATAAGCCAGTGTAAGTTGTTTTCAGGTTGCATAAAGGAGAAAGACTTTGCTGAAACTTAGAAATAAATACAGTCACCTCCTGAACTTTATGTGTAGCCCTCCCTCAAGGTTGGTTCAAGGTTGACTGAACGCTTTTCCGCAGACATCGCCCTTATCCAACCAGCAAGCTCGATGCAGACGCTTTATTACCTCCAGGTGTATTTTGCTTTCATGTGCATCCGCCTTTAGTCCTTTAGATTTATCTCCTGCTAAGGGCCATTTTGAATACATGATTTTCCAAGGGTTTGTTTTGTTGTATAGGGGTGGTTTTGTGCTGCACGGAAATTGACCGACTGATAACCTCTACATGCAAAGTGAGACACAAAAGGTACCGCTTCCTCAACAGTCACCTCCGTTGAGCACCGCACTGCTATGGAGGTGCCCTGGAGGAAAGCCGGGGGTGATCTATAATTTATGTGGCTCCATGTAGGATCAACCTTAGCTTTATGTAACCACGAAGAAAGGCCTTTAATGTTCGATATCCTTCAATCGGTCTTCACCCCTGTAGGATTCAAGGAAAACCTCTTAAAGGTTTCCAGTGCTTTTGAGACTTGTCAGTATGTGTTCACAGTGGCCCTGAGATGAAGGGTGTTCGTATGTGTGTGTGTGTAAATGCTGTTGAGGGCACAGCTGAGGTTTAAGGCTGAACTGTACTTAAAACAAACAACACACTTCTGCTGTCCTAAAGACGCTTTAAATGGCCTCCGCAGGTTGAGACAATATCAAGACACAACTGGGTGAAAAGTTAAATTTCAGAATAAATAAAGCCTGTCATTAGATTGTTTAAATAAACTCATTTATATTCCACTTGAAAGATGCTTTTAAAGAGCCCTTATTTTCCTTCTCATGGCTCTCTGATATCTCCATGCAGTCGCCAGCAGTCCCTCATTCCCTTGGTCCCTTCTGAAAAATCCCAAAAGCGTCCCTTCCTGTTGTAAATCTAAATGGAGGAGGCAAACAGGGCTTCTTGCACACACAGCTCCGTGCACACGCAGAAAAGCAGTACATGAAACAGCCATGCATGGCCTTGAGTGAGTCATCTAATGTAGGGGAAGTGCCTCCGCACACACGCAGCCACTAAGCCACAGCCTCCAAAGCTTTCAACAAAACATCTATTCTCAGTTGCTTTCAAGTTATGTGCGATCCTCCAATTTTGGGGAAGCACACTGGAAGAAGACACAGCTAGACACGTCAGACTTGTCCCTGTTTTGCAATCTCAAGTAAAAATGTTTTGGGAAAAGGATCTGGAGAAGTGTTTGTTGTAACGGAAACACAGTAAATATGGCGTCCACTGCGCATGCTGAGGCTCCTTGTCTACATATGGTTGTCATTGTAGGATTTGCAGTGGAGTCATGGGAAAGGAAGAACAAACGCATGCAGACACCAGCATATATTTGTGATTCTGTGGTCAGAGTGCACTGTAATTAACCTGATTGAGTCAAAATCATTGCTTTAAGTAAAATACCACACAGGCTTTGTGAATGTATGATCTTTCACCCAGTTACCGCTCGAAAAGACAGTTGTCCCATCAACACTTCAACATGCCAGATGAGGTTTTCTAATAAGGCAGGTGGTCAAGTTAAGCATTATTGCACAAAGAACATCCTGTTCCCATGAAAGAGACAGGTGAGCCTCTTCGCGGGGGTTTGTTGCTTCTCAGTCTTGACATGAAGTTGATTGATTCTGTAGTGTAGACTGATTGTTGTCACGCTCGTGTTCAGACATATCCAACCTCACACTTTGACAGAGAAAACTAAGAAAATGTGGTATATAAGAGGAAAGGGGCCGTGTTTGAGGAACATTTTAGGGTGGTTTCTTAAAAGAAGAATAAAAGAAGAATCCACCCTAAAACATGAGTCACATCATGAGATTCCTGTTTTAATCCTTGGCCTTTCAGTGAACAGATGTGAGGTCCCTTGTTGCTGTAAATAAAAGAGCTTAGAGGTAAATCTTGGATATATTCAGAGGCGGTGTCAATAGCTGCTGACAGTGAGTTGCACAGCATGACAGAATTAAGGTAGTTTTCTGGGGTAATGGGCACATTTCCTGCTTTAGATCTGTGAACAAAACAGTGACTTAAAACACCAAACAGGCGGTCAAATATATTTAAGTGGTTAAGTAGGTCCTTTGCCTTTGTATGGCCCATACAAGTGCAGGATCAAATCTCACCAAGAGCTTTCTTCTCGCCTCAGTAATTCTTTACTGTCTGAATACAGAAAACCTAGTACAGAGGGTGAATAGACTGCCTGTACTTCTGCTGAAAGACACTAGGTTTTATTAGTTTACAAAGCCACTTAATTGTCAGTAGAGCAGCTCCAGAAAATGGCTCTCGAGGAGCTTATTCAGTGCTTTCTTTTAAAGTTTCTGGCAGTCTATTCACTTGCTTTGTTTTTGCAGAAGATTCACTTGTTGAACATTTTCCAAGTTTGTTCACACAAGTTTTTCCACAACCGTTGCTTTTCTTACACAGTCATCGTTCATGTGTAGGGCTTTAGCTGTCAGCAGGTTCATTTTTCCACACAGGTATATATATGCGTGTGTGTATGTGTTTGTGTGGGTCGGGATGTGTCTGTGCCGTTGACAAATGAGACCCCAGGTATGGAGCCTGCAGGTATATTGAACAGGTCTCACAAGCTCCTGCATGCTCTGTTTCAACTCAGATCTGGTTTAAAAATCAGTAAAAAGCTCAATATCAGCAGAGCTTACATAATAAAGGTACCTTGACCTCCACTTACATGTAAATAGTGGTGCTTTCAGCTGTTGTTCCCTTTGTTCATAGTTGCATGAAGGTCATGAAAGTGCTTTGTTATGGGAGTTTTACTTGACAGTGTTCTCCATAAATGCTTACCTTTTTAGTCAAATAATCTTTTTTTTATTTTTTCAGTTCAACAACCTTTTACCACCTTAACAACTTTTCTTCTTTTATCTCTGTCTGTCCCTAAAGGCAAGAACCTCACCGACAGCGGCGCTTCAGGGGACTACGGAGTGCCCAATCCCGGACCTGCATTCAAAGAGGTGTGGCAGGTGAAGGTGTGGCCCAAAGGCCTGGGTCAAGCCAAGAACTTGGTGGGCATCTACCGCCTTTGCTTAACTGACAAGACAGTCAACTTTGTGAAGCTCAACTCCGATGCTGCCGCTGTAGTGCTGCAGCTGATGAACGTCAGACGCTGCGGCCATTCAGAAAACTTCTTCTTCGTCGAGGTGGGACGCTCTGCTGTGACAGGCCCGGGCGAGTTCTGGATGCAGGTGAGCCTGTAATCTGCACTCTTCTCTATGTCGAGAATTGCAACCTTCATTCCCGCATATATGTTAAGAGCCTACAATCATCAAAGTCAGAGAAATTACATAGTTACCTAAAGGTAGGTTTAAAGTTCAAGTGACCTAACATAATGGTCTATTTTATAAGGGCTGTTGTGTGACCCATCACATCTGCAGCTTGAAAGGCGTTGGAGATGCTAAACTTTGGTAATTTAATGCCTAAACATGAACACTTTATATTGCAAAAGTCAATAGTAATTGCATTTACAAAGCTACCTTTTTTATACACTTAGATTAATTAATCACAGATTGTAATCATGAATTAATGAAACCAGCTGACATGTATTTGAGCCATCCTGATTGTAAGATATCCATTAAATACAAATTAAACTGAAATGCAATTTTTTTTCCATGAGAAAAATCTTCATCTCCTAAAAGTAGTTCAAAAATTGCTGTGGGTTCATGTGTAACTAAAAATTAATGCACAAATAAAATCAGAATCTACAAGACCTCTGATTTGAATTTACTGTTTGAGAGGTTTTTTGGGTCTTGTCTTAGGTGGATGATTCGGTGGTGGCCCAGAACATGCATGAAACCTTGCTGGAGGCCATGAAGGCACTGAGCGAGGAGTTCCGCCAACGAAGCAAGTCTCAGTCGAACTCTGGCCCTGGAGGAGGTGCTACAGCTTCTAACCCTATCAGTGTTCCCTCCCGCCGCCACCATCCAAACCCTCCTCCCAGCCAAGTGGGCTTCAACCGCCGTCCTCGAACAGAGCCTCCCGGAGGTGCTAATGGTGGAGCAGGGATCAGCAGTGCCAATGCCTCTCCCACTCCGCGGCATAACTTCCCAAGATCTCGCACTGCCAGCGATGGGGGGAAAGGTGAAGACGGGATGGGAGGGACCACGCCGCTACAAGGGCCAAGCTCCAGCCCCTCCACCAATGGCTCCTGCTCTACTACCCCAATCCTCAGGTCAAAATCAGCCCGTTCAGCCCCCACCACATCTGCTAAAACCCCACTTGGGTTGATGCGCTCTATTTCCACGCCAGCGCCCTCTCCGGCCCCAAGCCTCTCGTCTAGCTCTGGGCATGGCTCTGAGTTTGGAGGCATAACGTCCTCTACTGGTGCTGGTCCATCTGGTGCCTACAGTCGTGTTCCCTCACATCGTGCATCTGTTTCGGGCTCACCCAGTGACTATGGCTCCTCAGATGAATATGGCTCTAGTCCTGGGGATCACACACTTCTCCCCTCCCCGAGCCTCCCTGGAAGCTCTGTTGGGAGCATTGGCAGCCAGTCCCTTGGTGAAGAGGGAGCCAACTATATCCTGATGGGCCAATGTAGTGCCGGTGGTGGCAGCAGTAATCAAGGGACCTTGACATCCAGCCCCCTTCCAGCACCAGGAACACCAGCCTGTAGCTCCCAGCCTCAGACCAGGAGAGTGCTGCGGCGCTCCTCCAGCCGTGAATGTGAAGCTGAGCGTAGGTTGCTTAGCAAGCGGGCTTCGTTACCTCCCATGGCCCTGGAGAGGCTGGCCCCACGTCAGCGCAGAGCTGAAGAGGTAGCAGATGAAGATTCAGCTGATTATGCAGTCATGTCAAGGAGCACCAGCCGCGAATCCTTTACTTCGACTTCCTCCTCCACGCTAAGAGAATCCATTATGGGTGCTGGGTCAGCAGGGGGAGGAGGAGGGTACTTGGATGTGGCCGGTGAGTTTAAAAGTGAAGGGGGTGGAGGTGCAAGAGGTAATCTAGATCTAGGTGTGGACAATGGGTACATGTCCATGCTGCCCGGTGTCACTCAGCCTCCTGTATCCTTGTCCCAATCACTGGCCGTCTCTGTCCCAGACTCAGATACAAAGCCTGCCGATGATTACATGGCCATGACCCCTAACAACAGCGTGTCCCCACCGCAGCAGATCAGACCCCCACCAACTTCTGATGGCTATATGATAATGTCCCCCAATAGTAGCTGCTCCCCCGACCAGCGGGGAGGTCTCTCTGGAGGAACTTGGGTGGACAGTGGCAGTGTAGACAGCAGAGCAGGCAGTGACTATATGAACATGTCCCCAATCAGTGCACGTTCTGTAAATGGTAGCCCCCCACCTCCTGAGCACACAGGCCACTTGGAGGCAAGTTCTCAGCAGCAAGCCCCCAAAATGGTTTATTCTTACTATTCCCTTCCCCGCTCGTACAAACACAACCCTACTGCTGGACACTTTGATGACGGGCCTGGACGAGGTAGAAGGCCCAATGGGAGTTGTAGTCGGGGGATGGGTGGGGGTAGGACTATGGGAGGGCGTCAGGAGCAAGCAGCGGCAAGCAATTCAATGGTTGGACGCCACCTGTCTCTTTCCTCCTCTTCATACTCCTCCAGTTCAGCCAGCAGTGAGAGCCTCGGGGAGACCGAGGACAGAGCCACCCAGGCAGTGAGCTCCATGGCTGGGGGGGCTCAGTCCAAAGATGGGAGTAAGCTTCAGCAGAGACGGGGCTCCAGTGGATTGTCCAAGCAGGGTAATCACACTAGAAGCAGACCAGTTAGTCTGTTTGTTGATGTATCGAAGGCTAACACCCTCCCTAGGGTTCGTGAGAACCCCCTGCCACCTGAACCTAAGAGCCCTGGGGAGTACGTAAGCATTGAGTTTAAGGGGGAGAAGTGTGGCCAGACTGGGGTTGGCATAGGGCGTGGCAGGGGTCTTAAGCATGGCTCATCATTGCCTCATGGCTCAAGCAGTAAGCAACCTCAACATAGGCCAACGTCTTGCTTAGGGAACTTTATCCCCCTCTCCCGTAGCCCCTCTGCCCCCATCACTCCCCCAACTGCCTCTGAGTATGTCAACATGGACTTGGGCCCTTCTCCGTCCCCCTCACCTCTCTCCCTTACCCCATTAGTTTTCCCCTCTTTCCACACCCCTCCCACGCCTCCAACTCTTGCTCATGCCCCCAAAGCCTGTAATGAGGGCACTACTGGCCCTTGTGAAGAGGGGGCCCAAGTGGCTGAGGCCCCACTTAGGAAAAACAGAGAAAATGTCCCATCAGTGACAGAGTCCGAGTCCCCAACATCCTGTGGAGACTACACAGAGATGGCATTCAGCTTGAATAGCAACACCGTCCCGAGGACTTCATCCAGTGTTTCCCCCAAAGCCCCCTCCCCAACCAGGACTGACCCTTCTGTCCCTGTGCTATCACGAGGTCTAGACTTTCCCCTAGCCAAGCCTGGACCCAACCCAGATCATGGGGCTAAAGTTATACGTGCAGACCTCCAAGGGCGCAGAAGGCACTGCTCAGAAACCTTCCTGGCCTCACCTTCCCTCCCCACCTCTACCTCTACCTCTACTTCCTCTTCTTCCACTGCCTCCCTCTTTCCAGAACATGCTCAAGCTGTTGCCCGCCGGCTGGGCTTTGAAAGCATGCTGTGGGGTAATGGTGCTGTGACTGATAACCCCAATCAGTTTGCCCTCCCTGGACAACAACCCCTCCCCACGAACACTCAGACTTCGTCCACAGAGCAAGGCCTTAACTACATAGACTTGGACTTGGCCAACAAAGAGAGCCCTCATTTGGGCCTGGATGGACCCTCAGGTAGCCAGGCTCCCTCTCGCCTCTTCTCTGTACTGGGTGGAGGTTCTGGGGTCGGAGGAGTGAGCACAGCGGTTGGCAACGGCAGCAGCAGCAGCAGCTCCAGCCTCAACACTTACGCCAGCATCGATTTCTACAAGTCAGAGGAGCTGCGAACGCATCAGAATGGAAGCAAGGAGGGAACAGGTAAGAGTTGTCTGTATTCTTTTAAATTTAAACATTAGACTGTGTTTAGCACCATGTCTCTTTAGTTTTATCAAACACACTCACTCAAACACACTCTTTCTTGTGATATTTATATCACCACTTTCGTTCAGTTTGTGCCTCCCTCTCACTTTCTCTTTTTACTTTTGCTCTGTCACATTAATCAGATGGAAAAAAATATGCTTTCAGGACAATCTAACGGAGCACAGCCTCTCTCTCTGTCTGTGTTTTTTTCAAGAAACTTTAGCAGACGCCAGATTAAAATGTAGACACCAGTTTAATTTGGATGACTGTCTATATAATCCACAATATGAGATTAATATTGACTGCTCTTACAATTCATAAATAGATTTTCCTCTCTGTGGCTTCTCTGGAACATCAATGAATATTGATATTAGGAGTATTGATCCTCTTGAGCCCTCTTGAATGTTGTGCAAGGACTCTCAGCTCTGCACCCCCACCTCAATTCAGGTTGTCCTGTTGTTTTGAGCCCAGATTCAGGGGATGTTTCTTTTAAATAAATGTCTTTGACCGCATATAAAAAACAGGATCCTTCTGCTCCAGATGAGCCATTGTTTTCCAGTGAGGAGAGCTGTCAGAAACATCTCTCCGCAGTGCTAGTCTTAGCAAAGCAAACCATTCAGACCTACCACTGAAGCATTGTGCTCCTGGTTCAATAAAGTTGAACTCTGACCTTGTTTTCCGTTGACTCGTCAATCTAAGATCCTCCAATATGACATGAGTATAAAAGAGCAAAGGAGGAGAAAATTGATTATTCCACGAATCCTGTTTCAGATTTAATGTTATTGTATGATTTTTCCAAATCCCTACAACTTTTAAATTACAATGTTGTTATGAACGCAAGAACGCATGCTTTTAAATGGCTTTTCCAGGTTTGTAGATCTAGAAAAAAACCAAAAAAAAAACAGTTGTTTGCGGCAGGAATAAAAGTTGCGTTATTAGCAATTTGTGTCTGTAATCACATGCTAGAATGTGCACGCAAAAAAATATACAGTTGTGCCATTACGGCAAATTTTTTGGTTAGGAACGGAGGTCAGCAAGGCCAGACGATGGATTTTCATTGTATTTACATTTTTTCCTACTGTGTGAGGCAATTTTCTAGCTGTGGGGGACCACCACAGCTAAACAATGCCTCAACTAGGTCACTCTGAGACGTTTCCTCACCGAAAAACATTCCCTTTGAGCCACTGTCTGCACTAAATTGGCCTGTTAAGAAATAGACGCCTGCCGTTTAAGCAGATAGAGCAGCATTTAAATGGAGATGTGGATTTATATGCATCAGTAAAACACTCAGTAGTCTTACCTAACCTTCCACAGTGGGGCTCTTGTGATGAATGCATCCTGCCAAGCCTTGTTGTTTATCTAGCCCTGCTAGCCTCCACATGATTTGTACTGTAGCTTGTGTTAGACTTAAACCTCATGGGTTTTTGTGGGAAACGTTTCTTAGCTCAGCTCCGCAGTTGGATTTAATGAAAAATGTAAGGCATTAGCAAAAATTCATCATGGGATCTTGCGGTGAGTGCAGCGAGGCTGAGGCTGAGCTCAACAGTTGGTTTTTCATAGATTCCACGGATGGAAAATGAAACATCAGCCCGCATCCATACGTTAGAGCGTCGGTTTTATTGGGAAACAGAGGCCATGTTGGTGGAAGCAGGCGGTGTTGTCGGGTGTATTTTAAAAATAAATGCTAGCAGGCTACCACAGTGGGACCATATGGGCTCTGGCTGCTGAGTATGTCAGCGGGGCAGCGTGGGGGAGAATGTTACACATTGGCTGTGAATGTTGAGATGGGGCCAGTGTTTCACTCACACAGCTCTCAAATGCCTCTGTACAGTGTTCCCCCTCCTTTCATCCCTCCATTCCGCCTCCCCCTCTTTCCTCCTCCAATAAATGATCCTTTTGTTCGAGTGTTTTTGCCGCAGTGGGCTGGCGGGCCTCAGCAGGGCCAAGCCCCAAGACTAGTGGACTCTCCTGAAACTGTTTTCTCTTGCACTCCATAATTTGTGGCCTCTCTATCTTGCTTGTTTGTTTCTTTTCTTACCTTTTTCCTTCTTTATTGCTGCTTTTGTATCTTTGTTTTCTCTCTTTGACTACTTGTCCGCACGCTTATTCATCCCTCAGTATCTTTGTCCTCATCCGACATCAAGGCTGATGGATTTTTGAAATTCTTTGCCTCCCTTTTGTTCACTACGCACACTGATGTTCAACATTTTTTCACCAAAAACCTCTCTTGTCTTTACGCCTCTCGTCCTCCTCCCTTTTCACATTGTGTTTCACCCCATCCTTTCAACGCTTGCAGACACACTTAAAAATAGATTTTTGGTACTGTGCTGAGACGTTTTCCTTTCTCTGCCTTTCTCTGTTGCAGACAGCAACCAGAGTAAAAGGCAGACAAAAACAAAAAAAAAAAAGAAAAGCGCAACTACAGAGATGGTAAATGACGACCAATCTGTGCATAACTATAAACAAAATACAGTTCAGAAACGATTCATTATCTTGTCATCGTTGATCATGTGTACTTTTTTTTTTTAAGAGCTTAGATCTGCTGTAATTACAGGGAGTTTTTGCCCCAACAGGCAGCAGCTTGTATTCGAAAAGAGTGTGTGTGTCTCAGAGAGGCGCACTTTTGGCACAGAAAACTAAAGGGCTAAAATTGAACATCAGTAGTGGGACACAAGCCAAAAACAATCCTATTTGACACTGGTTATGTAATATGTAATGTGTAAAAATAACCTCATGATTTAGATAATAAGGAAACAGGGATAGCTATTTTACTTCAGACAATTTCTTTCAGAAAAAAGATAAAGTCAGAATAAATCAAGTTAAAAACAATGTGAAGCGCCTGTTTTTTTGGCCATGCGGCAAACATTTTAAATCTCTATTTCTCTATGCAGATAATAGGAGTGTCTGTGTTGGTATGTCTGCTTTTTATGAGCTTCAAGTTCAGCCAAAGTGTGTGAGACAGTGACTGAAATGTGTATATTTCCATCAGCTGTGTGGATCTTTGTGTGTGTCGACGTTTCCCACATAACAGAGCAGTGTCGTGACCTTCAGCGGAGTGGAGTGAAGCACTCGTTTATGAAGTGGGGAGAGTTTTCGGGACAAAACGTTAATTTAAATCAAATCAGCCACAGCTTCCACAATCTCCTCCGGGAAAACCATGCGAGAGAATTTTATTATCCGCACTCCCAGCTGTCCCTAAACTTTATTTCTCCTACCATCTGGAGAGGGATGCGTATGGCAATCTTAAAATAACCTGTAGCCTTTTAAAATTCCTTTAACCTAGATGCATACTTTAAGACTACATTTAGATTCAGTGTTTACATGCAATTAAATGCCTTTAAATCTCAACTAAATTTAGGTTCGCTTTACTTAAATTTCTGAACCGCATGAACATTGTTGTTGTTCACAGAGGCGACTGTTTACATTTGTTTACTGGTGGGTAATTGGGCAAAACTCACGCATAACTGGCCATTTGGATCAGTATCTACAGTGTGTGTGTTTGTGTGCGTGTGTTTGTGTGTGTCTGTGTACTCTCTCCTGGTATCTCAAATCTTTATCGTTATAGAGTTAAAAATAGTTGTTCAGAGATTCTTTGCAGTGCAGGTGCCACAGATAAGATGGGTCATACAGATATCTTATCAATATATAAAATTTGATAAAGTGCTCATGACTTTTATTGGTATGTGTGTTACACAATAAATGAAACTGTTTAAAGGTAAAGTAACAATATTGGACTTTTGTTTTTAACCTATCCAGTGAAAGAAAACTGTCAGATGTTGATGCAGAGAAACAGAACAAATGCATGAAAAATTAATGTTTCAAAAACTTCAATCAATGCAGAATATATTTAAAACATAGCAGAACTACCAAGAGTCTCACACTACAATAACAACTTAAAATACACTTTTACTGCATAGAAATAAAACTATATTGCCGCTGACCATCTCATGTAGTTTTATTGGTAATCCTGTTGGGTTTCTTGGCCCAGTTGGCAGCAGCTTGGCACATTCCCACCCTCTCAAAGTCCCAGGTCATGATGTCCAGGAATAGGTAAACATATTTAAAGTCAGTCATTGGAACGACCTGGAACTCACACACAGCCAAGCCCTTTTTAGCAGCCAAATCATGTCCACCGTCATCATTCAAAGTGACGTGTAATTCACTCCCATCCCCTTCCATGTCTGTCTGTGTGTGTGTTTCTCTGTGAGTGATGGAAATGAAAGATGTTGATTGAAGTCATTTACATCAGGATCTGACAATTTTATAGTCTAAATAAATAAAATTAAGGGATATTTCTGGCCTAGAACAGCCAGTGTTTTGTTTCTACTTTTGACATTAGGTTGTATTGGTTATGATAGTGATTACTGAGATGTGGGAAGATGCTACGATGATTAGAAAAGTACTGGAAATACTGGAAAAACCATGTGCACACAACTACAGTAAGTACGGTAAAGCCACAGGACTTAGAACTATGATGGATGATCACAACAAACAAATTTTATGTTACCTCTTTTAAGCGATGATCTGTTCCCAGATCTGCTCTGAAGTGCCAAAAACATCAAACAGCAGTTTTTCTTTCCCTATAAATAAATTCTTCTTCGCTGCTCTAAAACAGCAGCCTGAACAGCAAGTTATGCTGTGCTTCCACTTCATAAAGAGCCGCAAAGAAGAATCGATTTCCCTTAATGCAACGTTAGCGATCTGAAAACATAGGACGTCTCCACTACAAATAGTCAAGTCAGGGAAAACAAGACCATAGTTGTAATAAATCTGAACTGCTGTTGTAATTGTTTTATCTTAAAACCATTAAACTGATTATATTTAATGGTTCCGTGTTTCAACCAGCATGTGTGTTCATTTCTCAGCACAGAACACACAGGTTTCCCGATGCTGCTTTTCTCGCTGGGCGTGTAATGCAGAGCAAAACTAGGTTAGACTAACAGCTCTAGTAGTGTTATGTAAAACACAACCACGTGGATCGGACATGACCCCCAAAGAGGGTGAGGCTCAGGGCACAATGTGTGTATGAGTGTGTGTGTGTGTGTGTACGCTCTGTTGTTTATCTGTTGTGCCTTTTAAACGTGGTTTGTTCCAGTGCAGGAGGCAGACTGATCCCAGCACAGTGACACACGGCTCGGCTCATATTTATGCAGAGAGTGTAACTGCACACAGATGTGAAGGAGTGAACACGTGGACGACTAAACCAAAGCCGATGTTTAAATCTCGCTTCTTTTTTTTTTTTTTTGTCAGTAAACTAGAACATTTATTAGGGAAAATGAAAATGAATCTTATTTCTATATTTTCTGCAGCTTTATTTTGTATTAATTCAGCATTTATGTATTAAGATGTAGATTTTAAACACTTATGAGATAATTAGACGTTTGTCTTTTCTATTCCACAGGGGCAAAATCGACTGCTCAGATATAAAAATAGGACAAGCCGGCATCTTTTGATTACATAATCCATATTAAGATGGTAATTAGCTCAAATTTCTGCGCATTGCAAACGAAAATTTCCTTCATTAGCCTAATTACGGCATTACACAACTGCTTTGCCCCCATGGGAAGATGCAGAACAACCTGCCCAGTTACACGAGGACAGCAGAGAGGCCTGGATCTATTTTTGTGTCAGTTTGAATAAACAGAAGCCATATTGGTGTTTCTTTCCACACATTCAGACAGGTTTCGTGGAATAATATCAAAGAAATTAATGAAGGAGGGCAGACAGCACAGGATCTTTTTTTTTTTCTTTTTTTTTTTTTGAGGGTGTTTGTTTCTGTTAAAGTCAGTGACATTTCGTTCTCTGAAGTCTGGTTTG
>JAPZDV010000016.1:10098569-10124515 GCA_029814665.1 Acanthurus lineatus
GTTGGAGGAAATGAACAAAGGGAGGAGATGAGCTAAATCAACATATTGGTTTGGCAAAGTGAATTTATTTTACAACATGAGGTTTGTAGACTTACTGGACAAGTAAGGATTGATCTCGAGGATTTAGACCATGAAGACGTCTTCCTCTTTGTAGCGACTGTCGCTGAGGCTTATGGGTATCTTTGTATTTAGTGATTTATACCAACCAGCAGCCATAATCAGAGATGTAACTGTTTCAATAATAAAGTATTTCTAAGATAGTGGCTATCTATCAAAAATGGATAAAATATGATAAATCTATTGTTTGCACCTTGTTGCCATGCATGGTTTACTCCTGGAAGAACAGAGGGGGGGTGTGTGTGGTGAAGATAACTCGTTTCCTCTGACGTCTCGTCCCTCATTTTCTCTCCCTTGCTTTGGTTCTCTCCCACCCTGGTATCACCCGCATGCTTTTGTTTTTCAGTCGCTCATCTTCTCAGGACCTTGACCCGACTGGGCTTCTCACACCACATGCCACTTTTTGAAGCATGCACACACACACATACACACATACACACACTTGGACCTTCCTGCTCGGTGATAGTTGCAGGAAAAACGATGCATGTGTGTGTTTGCGTGACATTTATGGCATATTTTACAAGGTCAGAGTGAGAGCAGCACACCTGAGTGGCTTCATTCTTCAGCTCATCACATGAATGATGCCTGGAGACGGACAGATCAGCTGATAGGACAGGTGTTACAGTGTAAGACACTCCACAGGTATCACTTACACACACACCTACATCATTTATTCATGTTTAATCACACTTAAAGTTAAAACAATGTATGAACTTCCTGTTAAGTCACAACTCTACCTGGGGGAGCAAATCAGTGTGTCGTAAGGGCTATTATTTGTAGATAATGCATTCAGGAAGTTGTTTGACTGAAAACAGAGAAAGTTTCCTGGAAGGAATGCAGCAAGCACAACTCCAAGATAACCCGCTGCTAATCAATCCCTTCCAATCCTGGATTTTTGTTTTAGGCTGATAACAGTATTAATATTTAAGAGTTTTAGAGATCTTAATCTTCCTTGCTTGTTTTGTCAAACCAACAGTCCTAAAACAAAGTCTGAAAGAAGTCTGAAATATATGAATAAGAGGAGAGAGAGAGGTCAGAAATCAGAGAAGCAGCATGGGACGACAGTGTGTTTACACCCAGAATATTTTTACATTTTACATAGTGAATTAAGGATTTATCTTGACCAAACCAGAACCGAAATGATTGTTTAAACAGTGATAAATAATTCAGTTTTGTTTTGTTTTCTGTTGATCTTGTATTTGGTGTGTTTTGAATTGATGAAATGACATGACAAGAGTAATCTCAGCTGATGTTTTTGGTTGAACAAGAAGGATTTTACACTGTAACAAACAAAGATACCTCCCAGAATTTGGTCAGACACTTTTACAAGCACTTTCAGTAGATTGACTCTGATGGACGCTGTTGTCCATCCCAGCCATTGCAGCTCATGTCGATTCTTTCCTGCTTGCACATACCGTTCTGTGCAATTGTATCACTTTCCCATGCCTGGTTTTCACGTGTCTGGCTATTGAGGCTATTGAAACACCATACAAATTGGACCAAAACATGTCCTGTGAAGACATTTTCTCCGTGCGACAACAACAATACCGAAGCTGCTTTTGGAATTCAGCTGAGCTGTAGATGTAATTCTCTCTCCTTTGGATTTATAAAATGCTAAGAAATCCATTTTAATTGGAGAAGTTTGGTGTTTTTTTCTGGTTCATTTATTCATAGATTAGTTGCTCTTTTATAGCAATAAATCCCTCTGTTAACCTTGTGACTATGTGAGGCTTAACGTCTTGCTGAAGGGCTCCTCGACAGGAGCTCCGTCGTGGTCCCTTTCCTTTTTGTGTGTGTGTGTGTGTGTGTTTGTGTGTGTGTGTGTTTCTGGTGAGCTGCCCGGCTGAGCGAATGGTAATTAGGTAGTAAAACCTCGGCTAATGGCTCAGTACTCCAGTCATGTTTTGACTGACTAGTGCCTTATTCACATGCATTTGGCACACAAACACACACACACACACACACAAACACACACACACGTACAAGAACACAACGGCAGGGGAATGAATTGTATTGGCAGCTTGGTCAGTCAAAGAGGCGCCGCCGGACAGACTGCGTGTGCGTATGTGTGTGTGAATGTGTGTGTATGTGTGTGTGTCTGAATGCCTTGAGGACTTTAGCCATTGAACTTGTCATTCTATGTGACAGAAAAGCGTTTGATTGCCGCACCTTGGCATGCTTGCTTTGCAATTCAGAGCTCTTTAGTTACATTAAGAAGTCTCGATTTGTGCGGTTTACACACATGCATGGACACACACACACACACACACACACAACTAAACACACAGACAACCAAGTCTTTAGGCTGTGTTGCTCCTAATAGGTAAAGCTAAGAAAGATCAACCGAGCCAATCACCTCACAGGAAGCAGAGATCAGCCAAAAGCTCCTCAACTAATGGCCAAAATAACCTTATTGACCTGGCTCTGGCCTACATCGACTACGACTACACGCACACACACACACGCACACACAGACACACACACACACCTCCTGTCTCCTTTGTCAATACTGTTTTGCTCATTCTGTTTTGAACAAAGCCCTTTCTGCCCCGCCATGCCTCTCCAAACCTCTCCTTCTTCCTGTCTTTTCTATTCCTCCCTGTGGACTTTTTGTCTGCTCGTTTTTTATTTTCACACCAGACTTTATGCTTTTTTTTTTCCTTTCTCATAGTCTTGTTGCACAGTTTGAGGGGCTTTTACGTGGGTGTGTGCGTCATACTCAAATGAATGCGTGAGTGAATGAATGAATGCACTTCTTATAGGGTCGCCATCCATTAAATATAATATACAGTGCATGATTTAATTTAGCTAACTCATAGTAAAAATAACTTGCACAGGATGTCTGCATTATGAAATCAATAGTTTTTTAGTCTGTGCCTCCCAAGTTAAGATGAAGCACCTGCTGAAAGAGTCTGTATTAATGTGTAAATATCATCTCATTATGACCCTGTATAATGAATAGTTAGATTGTGCAGGTCTGTGAACATGTCACAGTTTGAAATGCTTGATTTATCGGCTGATGTGTAGGAGCTTTTGTGCGACTTGAAAGACGTGCTCAAAGGAAAAGTTTGACATTATGCCAAATACACTCACTGACTTCACTTGTTGCAGAGATGTAGATGAACAGGCTGATACCGCTCTCATATCTTTGTATTTACACTCATGTTGTAACCTTTTTCTTTGTACAGGCTAAACAAACCAGGTATAACTTGTTATTAATGAGTTTTTAAATGTGAAGTTTGCAAACTAGGTGATGGAGTAACACTTGTTATTCCACTTGTATGCAGTCCTTGAGCTAAGCTAACCATCTCCTGGTTTCAGCTTCATATTTATTGGAACAAGTGAAAGTGATGTTGATATTCTGGCATTTTCTCAGACCTGTCAAAGGTTTTCACCTCTAAAGCATTTCTAAATCAACAAGATGTTTTCCATGTGAGAAGCCTGTAAGACTGTATTTAGGCACAGCGGGGCTTTGAGATAAATGCTAATTTAGGAAGGATAACATGCTGAAAATTACAATGCTATCAAGCTGATGTTTAGCAGGAACACTGCTCACATGTTTACCACCTCAGTTGCTGACATTTGTTTGTTAGCCATGAACACAAAACACGACTTTAATGGCACTACATGAAACTGCAGTGGATAACCAGAGTTTTTACAGTTGATCATAAGGGGGAAAGTAAATATTTATATCACATTTTAATTAATTCATTAAAGTCACAAATGTGAATTTAAAAGGGATCATCAAAGCCAACAGAGTTCATCATCAGATGTCATAGATATTTGTACCAAATGTCATTAAAATCCATGCAGTAGTTGTAAAGATATTTAACCTGAAATCAAACCTGTGGACCGACTTTACCATCGCTCAAGGCAGCCTGACTAGGGCTCAAGCATGACTAAAATGCCAGACATTTCTCTGTTTACAGCCTTTCACACGTGGGAATTTGCCACTTCTGTGCTTTAAAGGATTGAAAATTGAGCATTTTTGGATTTCAGACAGAACAAGTTAACTTTAAAACATCCAAGAACTATTTGCTATTTACAGCTCTCTTTTTTTAAGGTTAAATTGACATGAATTTACTTTACTGTACTTGCTGTGTGTGTGTTTGTCTCCGTCTGTATATGCGCATACCTCTCGGTGTAAGTGTGTTAGCTCGGCAGCGTGCCAGCGCCCTGAACGAGCGTGATCCTGGCTACAGAGCGCTGATTGTGCGCTGTGGTATGGGATGTCTGCCGGGCTCGCAGAGCGTTGGATGCTGCCTAAAAAGAAACGCAGCAGCCACCCACCGACCCACTGGGGTTACTGAGGGCACAGGGGGAGGAGGATGATGGTGGGGGGGGGAGTTTTCCCCTCCTTTCACACACACTCTTTCTTATTTGTTCACTTTTTTCTCCTCCTCCTTCCTCACACACTCTTCCAGGAAAACATTTGAGCTTGAGCTTTTTTTTTTTTTGCTTTATTAGAGTTTTCTTTGTGCCTTTTTCTGCATTTGTTTCCCACCCCCCCTCTTTTTTTTTCTCCGTCTGTCTTCCTCTCTAATATAAATTTCTCCCCTCTCCCAGGTGATTGTCTTGATGTCAGCACTGCCACAGTGTTTTCTCCCATGTCTCCACAGTGATCTATGTGTGTCTGCCTGTATGTGTGTGTGTCAGTGTGTGTGTGTGTGTTTCATCGGGGGTTCGGGGCCGTGGCATCGCTCAGCTGCTACTTCTCTAACTGGGTTTGTCTGTAAAGAGCTTAGCACCCATGGGCGTTGGAGAGCACTAAGCTGATTACGGTCTACTAACGAGCCACTTCTCACATGGAGGCAGTGTTTGTGTGTTCGCTTCTGTCTGGCTATAATACTGTTTGTTTATGTGGCTGCATGTGTGTGTGTGTGTGTGTGTGTGTGTGTGTGTGTGTGTGTGTGTGTGAGTTCGTTGGGTCTGTGCTGACTGTCGAGGCCGGATGGATCAGGTGGAGGAGGTCCAAAAGGATGAGAGGAGGTCAGAGTTGATCTCTGGGTCAGCCGAAGTGCTGACGGCGACAACAGGGTGAGAATCCAGTTTAAGGCTCCTGCAGAGGGGGTCAAGTTATTCTCAGAGGAGCTGCCATGAAATCCTTCTTTTTTCCCCAGCTCAGCCTTGATCTGACTAGACTGTTTGAGTCGTGTCCACTTAAGCCATTTTAGACCAGCCTACTGTTTGAATAAATGGTGAAATAGGTGGCAAAGAGAGGTGACAACACATTACACGGTAATTTTATTCAAGAACATTTTATCAATTTGTCTGGAAAAGGCCATGAATAAAGTAAACACAGCCACACAACAGGTGCAGCTGGGCCTTTATTTTTCAAATCGAACTCAAAGTCGTCAGTTCAGGTCGACGTTTCAAAAGTTGTAATCAAACTGCTGCTTCATTTTACTTCATGTTCTTTTATTTCTATGTTATTATTATATAATTATTAGTGTTTCATTACATTTGCCACTGATGGTTGCAGTTTATGCTGGCCGCATTGACTCTTCTGCCACTTAAAACTGATTTAGAGACAGTTAAAGTGTTATTATAACCAACAGGAATACTGACCAAACCTGTGAGATAAAAAGCCGTTTTTTTTAAACCAGCGACTTTCAGCTTTGGAGTAAACCAGAAGTACTTTGCTTGCAGATGTTCATAATTACTTGTCATTATGGTTGAAGGTCAGACAAGTCAAAGGTTTTGAGTTTATGACAGCTATAACCTGCAATCAGCATGCAGTTTAAGAAAGAAGTAAAAATGGAAATATAATTATTTTTAAAATTGCAGCTTTAGCCAACTGTTCCTGCAACATGGGGATCAGAGAACTTTCTGTAAAGCAGAAAATGGTGTTTCAAGTCAGAAGCAAGAAACTGAGGATCACGGGAGCAGTGGGGCCATCTTTTAACTTCATACCGATTGCTCAACTCTGACTGCCTGGGGGGAAACTATAGGCTAAACACACACACACACACACACACACGCAGCCTACAGTTCAGTTACCTAATCCTCACACATCGACCAGGGTCCACGTTCTCTGCAGCTCTGTTCAGTGTGATCAGGAAGCCAAATTGACAAAAAGTCAAGAATTTCATTTCAGTGAAACAACTACAGAGCGTTTTCCAATCTGGACCAGGGACAAAGTTTTAGATTAGGCCTTGACTGTTCCCCCCTCCTCACAAACACACACAATGGCAGGGGACACACACTTTCTAATGCACGTATGAACAGAACTTGAACGGCCACCCACCTGAACGCTTTCCATGGTCAAAAATCTGTGAAATCTTCTATATGGTGATTGAGAGAAAGAACAAACAGTCCCTCAACCCACCTTATGTAACTCATCAGTGCAGATCGAATGAAGGAGCAGTGATGTTTGCTCACCGCTGCCAATATTGGTCTGAGAGCGGTCGTTAACCTTTAGAGTGCTGCCTCACCTCCACGTCACCTCGGCGTCAGCACCGTAACCAGGCCTCGGCGGTGGAACTAACAGCTTCCTGTACTTTGCAGGGTTTTCTTCATTAAATTGCTTAAATTACTGTGAGGTGCAGGATGTGTGTGTGTGTGTGTGTGTGTGTGTGTGTGTGTGTTGTAGAGTCGCACACGTGCTCGCGTCCAAGCACATGGGTTTTCTGACTGGAAATGGTTTTCTTGGGATTGAATTGATTTCTTGCCTAAGGAGACAAGTCTGTACTTTGTAGCGTACAGCTATTGGCCAATTTTGTAACCGGTTGTTTGACAAGAAAAGAATAAACACATTTTTTATGATTTATTAAGTAATTTATTAGAAAAATATCTAATATTTGCTGGTTTTGCATTCAGGTTGGCTTTTTTAATCATTATTAACTGAATACGTTTTGGCTGTTGGACTAACTGACAGAATAAGTAAATATTCAAAGGCATGCTAACTTTGTAGCTTATGTTAAAGCAGAAAAATACACTATTAAAACCTTTTATTACACTTGCACTTTTGTTTTTTAATTTGCTAAGACTAAACTCTCCCTCCAAACCCCTTAAAGGGCCCAGCATCTCCATTTAGAGAAACCCATTCATGCTGTTTATACCTAGTTATGGCTTCTGAAATATTAGATTGGTTTGCAGTACAGTCAATTGACAACTACAGTGATGTAGTTGTTATTTTCTAGCTTTGTATCATTGTTTGTTTTTTTTAGTCATGCATCAAGAACAAGTAGTCCTTCAAAAGCATCAGTTAGTGATTTATCTCTTATCTTAACTCTTCGCTCATGTAAGAGTTGTTTTAGGACATCTTACTGACAACTTTGGCTGGAATAATAGCAATTACATTTAACAGCCTGTATATCATCGCACATGCAACCACGTAGAACGACAATTGCGTACTACAAAACAAACAGGTTTTAATAATAGAGTAAGCCTCGGTCTTTAACCAGAGTTACTGTTCTGATGAGAGAGATGTGTGTTCTCCATTTTGTCTCGTTGTGAAACATCCTGTAGCTGCAGGGCAGAGAAAACTGCAGAAACTAAAAACTATCACTCGAGATTAACAATGAATACGGATCAGCTGATGATCAAGCACCATCAGTTATTGCGACTAAACTGTGCTGACGCCTGCTTGCAAATTATGGGTTGCTGTAAGAATGTACCAGACAGGTAGATAATAGTAATGAAAGAGCGACATTGAAAACATCCTAAGCCTTTCGGTTTGGTTGCATTTATTCGATGTCTGTCAGGTGTTGTTGGCGAAGAAAGTTTGGATTAAGCTGCTATGCAAAATTAGCACTTATTATGTTTGCCAGGATTTGTTTTCTCGCCACTTAAGCATCGTGTGCCAAGTTTAAATTGTTTGCAAACCACACCTATCAGGCACAAACTGGCACTGTGTCAGATTAGGTTGAGGAGTGTAAACGTCTTTTTACATGTGCATTTATTTCTCCAAACATGCATTTAAATGAGCGTCATGTATGTTTTTTTTACGTGTGTTTGCAGGTGTGTGTGTGTTTGTTTTGCAGTGTAGAATCAAGTCATTCATGTGCAAACAGCTGTATCTCTCTGGTATTAATGAGTGCATCCTGTTTCTTAAATGTTTTGGTCTTTTTTTAATGCTTCACGGAAAATTTGATGTTCTGCTTCTGTTGCCCAGACAGAAAACATCCCTGGAATCTACAATTATATCCCACCAATACACCTCTTTACAGCCATTAATTCAATGTTCTTCTCCACTGCAGGCGTCACACCGCCTAACCGGAGCATTAAAAGCCCTGAATCGCCAGAGGAGAGGAAATGAAATGCGCACAACTCTCCTGTTTACTTATTAGTCATACGTGGTCGAGAACAAACAAGCAGAAATTGCATGTGGAAGTGAGACGGGAGGGTCGTGCGCACACTGTTCATGTTCCCGCTGAATTTCATTTGCCATTAATCAAATTGTTTGTATTCATGACCAGTTGTCATCCAGGGGAGCTGAAAGAAACGTGGCATGAGTTTTTGTTTGCACGTGTCGGCTTGTTGTGAAAGACTGGTTGTTTACGTTCAAAAGTGTGAACGTGCGGTCGCCTCCGGCACGTGCGTACACTTGCCGCTTCCCAGCGAGGCGGTGAAAGCCTGTTTCTTTCTGCTGATGATGGAGCTTAAGGATTTGCGGAGTCAAGTAGTGTGTCTGAATATGAATCATCACATCCTGTCCAAAACAACACATGGACACACACACAGTTGGCGTTTGGCCGTGCGTCATCCTGCTGCTAATTTACATGACGTGGGGACTTCATGTCCACGGGGATCTTACTTGATACACATGTGTGGTAAAGATAGCACATATTTGCATTGAAAAAATACCACCTTGCTGGTCTTCGTGTGTTTTTGCATGAGTTTTTTAGCCTGCTGTGTGCATATGTCTCCTCCACGTAGAAGCCGTAGTAATAAGCTTGTGCAGCCATGACCCAAGTCAGCCACTGCCGTCGCCTCGCTGCCCAGCTCTACTCCGCTCCACACACACATACTCATTTCCCAACGGCTTGCGGTCTGTTGACTCATACATTACGCACACGACCAGCGTGTCCTGTTATTGTGCCATCTGACACTTGTACCCGTGTCTCATTTAAGTCGCTTAAACTGCTGTGAATTTTTTTTTCCGGTCGCTGTTTTCTGGTCTCTAGTTGTCTTCATTCATCTCCGACTTTGTTAGGAAACCGACCGCACGTGCACACTCGGTGGTTTTGCATATTTAGCGCAACTTAGCATAGTGTATTTAAGACATTTCAATGTATTATTCCCTGCTGTGTCATCCATTGATCTCCATTTATTTACATACAAGCGCAAAATTTACTAGCAGGCACTGTTTTTGTAATGCATTACTGTAAAGAATCAAGGCTGCATTGAGTTTTGTTCCAAATCACATTATGTTTGTACAATACTGTGGCTAAACTGCATTATTGCGCAGTAAAAATACACTTTCATGTTCTCTTTGATGGATTATACAACTCAAGCAAGCTTAAGGAGAGTGCCATAAACTTAAATACCGTATTGAAATGAATGGAAACCAGCGGTTGCCTGAAACTGCCAGAACAGGACATCCAAAAATAAAAAAACTGTACAGCATGCCTTTGAAAATGGTCAGCCAAAATGTAAAGTATAAGAACACATAATTTGTAGTTAAAAACATTTCTTTTATGTTTTGCTCGAAACTCCTACACAACGGATTTGAAATGGAAAGACCATGAGGGTTATGTGGGGACTTTAAGGTTTAATTTTAGTGTGTTTACATCCATATGGGTTGCCTGGTGTGTGTGTGGGGACGATGCCCTGTCATTGTCCTGCTGCACTGTTCAAAAATGGCATAAAACGACTATGACTCCTACCTACATCATTCACTTTTAGCTCTGTTTTTGCTCTCCAGCTATTTCAGAAAGAAGTGATGAACCTTGAAAGGCTCATTTATGCTTCCAGTACGTATAAACATAGATTTGTACATTTTAAACAGTGTAATCATCACTGCCTTTATACCTCCGTGTCCTTCACATTTGAATGGAGGTTAAGCCATACATCTACTTAGAGTTTAAAGTTGCCCCAAAGAAGAAGAAGAGTCAATAGTTTTTGACAACTACAAACATGGCGATGATAGTAGGAGGTATTGTTTATGTATCTGTTAAGAAAAAGGCAAAATCTGAGGCACTGTTAATGTAGACTCTGATCTGTTAGGCCATTGAACACATCATGACATGTGGATGGAGAATTTGTTTCGGTAGCATTTCCAATAAGCCCCTCATGTGTGAACGACTGGCTACACTGCCTGACACTGCCCCCAAAATACGGACTAACGGGTAATGCAGAGTACGGACAGAGGGCTCCGTATGTATCAATGTGCGAATCTAACGTAGAGCATAAATGAGCCTTAACTTGCTGGACGATGAATTCGTCGGTGGGACCATCCCTTTTTTTTACACTGACATTCATCACATTCATTCACATGACATCATTGTTAATAAAAATATTGATTAGTGCAGATTTAGGGCGGAAGTCGGCCCCTGATCGTAATTTTTTCACTTCAAATCCGGTCAGTTGGTGTAGAGCTGTAATAATAAATAACTTTAAAAGTCTTGTAATAACAAGGAAAATGCAAACTGTCAATTCAAAGTAGTAAATATTGTGGACAGAGGAGCGATAGAGTTGAGCAGAAAGGCTAAACATGGAGAGAGGACTCTTTCACGAACTTTTTGCTCCCCCTGTGGAGATGCGGAGAAGGTGAGACACGTTGCTAAAGGAGCCTCCAGAAGGTTCGTAGGTAAATATTTGCTGCGTATGTTGGCCAAGTCTGGCTGTCAGGCACACATACACTTATGTAAACACACATACAGACGCTCGCCCATACCTAAACTCATATCAGAGTCTATGTATCTCAGTCGGCTCGAGTGTTTGCAGTATACAGTCGCACTCCAGGTTATTCCACCGAAAGCCTCAGCTGCATTGACCTTAAAAAGGCAACGTGCAGTAACTTAATACAAACGTGGCAGCTTCTTTAATGTGTGTTTGCACTGTTGCGATATGAAGGGCCTTTTAATAATTACACAATTCATCTTTAAACTGGAACAGAGGCTGTAAGCTGGCACGTGGACACACACAGAGGACTCCACTGTGAAACGCCGACTGGCATCAGTTTCTAACCACGCCGCACTTATTTGTCTTTTTGTCTTGCTTGGACAAAAGGTTTACCTTTTGGTTGAGGAGTTTAAAGCTTCCTAAAACATCTGACAAGATGCCAGACGGTATTGATGTGCAAAACAAAGGACTAATCCTGCTAACTGTTTTGAGTTATGCTGCTCTGACACAGCGCCCGAGTGAAGCAAGACCCAAAACAAATGTCTCAACAGCAGCTCTGTCGCTCAGCTGGCTTCCTTAAAAATGGTGCAACAGCTTCTTGTGTTTCATTTCGTTTGTGGGTCCTCGTCTGAGAGCCGGAGTGAGCTGGTTACTGGCATTCTGGGAAACGCCTTACTCAGAACTGAAGACCCCACCTGCTCGTGCTATCACTCTATATATCACTTCACTGAAGATATTATCCCCCGTGTATGTGTGTGTGTGGAGGCATTTCTGTGTGTGTGTGTTTCGGAGGGCCTTTCTCATTGGCAGAGAGTAGCCAAACTGGTGGCGCGACTCGACACACACACAGAGAAATCAGTGGTCTGAGTCAGCAAACAATGACAGTGTGTGTGTGTGTGTGTGTGTGTGTGTGAGAGAGTGTGTGAGAAAGAGAAACAGAGTGAATGAGATAACATTCCCCAAAAACCCTTTAGTCCTGTTGGCCTTAGCTCCGTGTGTCCTGTCCAGGGACAGGACGTCCCATGTCAGATTTCAGATCAGTAGCCAGTTTCAAGGACGCCCACATTTTAAACGCTATATTTACAACCACCAAAGGAAGTTTCTGCTCTGCGGGGTTCAACTTTAATATAATTCCAGTGTGTTTTAAAGGAGTTCATTTTTCAATTTAAAAAAAAAACATTATCTCCCTCGAGGAGCATATTTGACTTTGGGAGCCACAGTGGAAATATTTGCTTCCAAAACAGCTTTTTTTTTAGCATTAGCCTTTTTACATGGGAGTACAACATATCAATATTATAACAATATTGCGATTTAAGTTTAGATATCATCTTTTCCTGGATTTAAAGGCAGCAGAACAGTAAAGTGGCATACTTTTTAAGAATCTTATCTATGATATTGAGGTATTTGGTAGAAAATGTTGCAGTATTTTATTTTGTCCATATTGCCCAGCTTTAATTTTATGTTGTAAATTTTCAAAATCAAGTTTGGCAGAAGATCAAGATGCAGCTACAGATCACAAACTCGGTAAATGTTTGTGGTTCTTGAATTTAAAACTGATTTAAAGCTAACGACTATTGGCATTATCATTTATTTTAGGATGTTCTGTATTAATTGATCATTAACTCTGTAATATACATTGATAATTATTGTTATTTTTTTCTGAACCAACAGTTGACGCACCTTCCTGGTGCAGGTAATTTGCCGACACCAGCTGATTAGACTCACACGGGCACATAGGTTATAAAAACTGGCCCATGTGTTTACTCAGCTTCTCCCTTTTCTCATTATCACTCTGCTTTAGGTTTGCACCTTCAGAGCCTCCATAGGACATCAATAACATGCATCCATGCATCAATTCATTGCTTTAATTTCTAATCAGAACACTCTTTTGTGCTAACTTTAGTTTTAATAAATTAGTTTAAGGTGTGAATTCCCTCTTTGTCACATTCATACATTCAGCAAGTGTGTGACAATTTACATTAATAACAACAGAAAAAAGCAAATCCTCACTTTGGAAATACTGAAACCAAGAATATTTGGTGTTTTCTCCTCAATAAATGACTTGTATGACTTTTGCTTTTACTCAGAGTACAATATAGGGAACATGTGCTCACACACACATGCACACACATACACCCCCACAAACCCACCAGTGAAGGCTTCAGCTAACTCCCAAGCAGTGCTGCTTCCAGCTTCCCTTTATATGTTTTAAAATAGCAAAAGTCTCAGTTTTCTGCTGTTCCCGACCTGTTGACATTCAAGTATGTCGAGACCGACATGCCTGCATGGGTCGAGCAGGAAAAATGGCTGAAAACTGGCCAATCTGATTTTGCTCAAGAGTGATCTAAAAATACTTCGGATGGCGAAGCCGCACGTGGGCAGTGAATGTGGTTCTCCCACAAATGTGCTTTTTTTTTTTGTTGTTTTTTTTTTGTTACCCCCCCCCCCCCTCGCTCTTTTCCTGCACTCAGCACTGCCGCTCTGTCTCTGTCTGTCTCTTCCTGTCCCCACACATTCCTGCTCCTCTGTGTGCCGTAACACACCCACTCAGTCTCTCCCACTGTGTCGCTGCATAATGAAACAACCCCTCAGCCTTTTGTCTCTTTTTTTTTTCTCCCCCCTCTTTATTCATTATACAATTCAATCAAAAACTCTAACAAAACACGCAACATTCAATGACTCGGAGCTTTTAGCATGTCATTTAAAAATTGCTTTTTGCCTTTTTTCCACCCTCTGTGTTGAGACTTAAAACACATGCTGTAGTTTCAGCTGTGTGCTTTCATACATGCATCTGTGCAAGAGTATCAAGTCCACCTGTGTCTTTTTCCATGCAACCCCCCTCTCTCCTTTTGCAACAGTACACCCCCGCACATGCACACACACACCTGGATTATAGCTTGTTACATACTGTAGGGGCTGCTGAGAGTGTGATTGACAGCGGCAGAGCTAAAGGCAGGAGAAAGTGTGTGAAAGTGTAATAAGCTCGTCTTCAGACTGCACACAACCAGCTCTGCTCCGTGCCATGTTATTAATGTAAATTTACAGTCGTGCATAAGGAGGAAAATGTGCTGTGCTCACTGTTCTCCTAATGGGGGCTGTTTAAAACAATAAAAAAGCTTGCAGTCAGATGATTCATTGATGGTATTAAGGAGTGTTGTCTGGTTATTGCCTCAATTTTTTTTTTGCAAGACGACATTATTAAAGTGGCTTGTGTCCTGAACTTGCTAGAAATCATGTCTCAGTTAAACACAGTCAGCATCACCGCAATGTTTTTCTTCTCCTATGATTAATGCTTCACCACTTGTATTTATTCCAAACAAACTGCTGCTGGTGTTCCTGCAAACAGAAAAGGCTCCCTGTGTCCTGGAAGACTTATTCCTGGAAAGATGGCTCTGCTCCTGTGCCTGTTTAGGGCATCAAATGTAGAGTATGTGAGACCAGACTGGTGACCAAGTTTAACACATAATACTGCTTACCTTTTGAACTTTATGCATGACCCTGCTAAACTTGTACTAAATTTCAGGTGTTAGCCTGCTTAAACCGGAGCCCCTTTCTTTTTTTTCCCCCCATTAACCAATGAGTGTCTTTAAGTAACTCGATCAAAGGAAGAGCTGGAAGGTTGTGCATGAGGTTTGAAATGGAAACAAGTTTTATTTGGTGAAAATGCGTCTGTTTTGAACTTGATGCGAGTCGAGCATAAACTTTAGAAAAGTGGATTTGACTGCATGCATCATTTTATTTCCTGTGGAAGCTTTGATACGTGTGTTTCACCATGAAACTAAGTCAGTTTAATATATTGTGACTGTTGTAAATCCAGACTGACTGTAGCTGCCACGAAGATGCAGTTTTTCCAAACTCTGTACGATGAGCTCTGAAGCCCTCGGGACGTAAGTGTTTGACATTTCAAAGTTTGATTTTTTGGGTGGAGTATTATTGTAACCTTATTGTCATCCACAAACGTGCCAGATTTATGACTAACAAATAAGTACTGTGAAATCAGACACCTACGCTGTGGTCACACTTTGAGAAATATATCTTCATAACTGACAGACTCTCTGGCGTCATTATAAGAAATTAAATGAGGTGACACAGGAGCTGTCCTGCTGCTTCAGCCTGCCAGTGTTCATTTCTTGTATCTGCAGCTGTCTTGACATTGAATCCCGGCTCATGTTGCGTTCTTGTACCTCATACCCGCTTGCCTACTTGCAGGATGGATGATTTAATGGAACCAAGTATAATAACAGTACTGGAGGATTGCAGGGCTAACGTCGTTGGCTCGAAAAAATCGCTGCCTTTGTGGAAAAACAGTTGCGATTTTAACATCCTTTTAATAATATAAGTCCTTAACGATTTCCAAAAGAAAGTTCTTGGTTTCCACTTCATCATATAGGTCAAAGGTCAGGATTGGCTGCGGAGTTGCTGCCTCTGAAACCAGAAGGAATTTGGTATCTTGCACAAAGACCTCTCCGCAGGGAGAGGGAAGAGAAACCCCCCTAAACACTTTTATGCCTGAATTCAAAGCACATATCGATGTATTCCAAGAAGTAGCACATATTTCTGCTCAGGGCTCGTAAAGAGATGAGATATGGTGATAATCACTGTGGGGATTTCCAGTGATTTTCATGCATATTTTCCAGGTGAAGTCTGTGGAAACTGCCACCACTGATGCTTTTGTTCCCATGCAGGTTGGTCGACTATACTGGTAACTGTCTTTTCTAAATCTTCTTTTTCCTTTACTTTGAACCATGCGATATAGTTCAATACCTGTATTGTGGTTTCGTTTTCAAGCCAGACAGGTCAGGCAAGAACTTTTTTTTTCATGCCCTCGTCAGCTTTAAGATTTGGGGCTTTTTTGCTTCTGTAGCAGAAAGTAAACATCCAAAATACATGTAGCTGTTTGTTTTGTTTCAGATTTGTGTTCTAGAAATGTATGCAGACTATTTCATATTAAATCATACTACCTCATTTGTATATTTAAACACAAAGTTTCAGAAATCTTGTAACACAAAAAATAATGTTCTTCATGCAAGTAATCAACTGGTGTAGTGTTGTGTTGATATCTTGTTGTTAAAACATTTTCTCTATTCACCTGGTGTCTTGACAATAACACTTTGCTTAAATGCACAATATGGAATTTCTGCTGCCAGACGTCTGAAAACAAAAGACATCGTTGATGATAGTTAATGACGTCATGAAGTAGCAGGGGGTCATGGGATTTGTTTATTTCATTGTTAAACAGATGCCATTGCAAATGAGAAAAACCTTTTCACAGACTAAGAAATGTATTAAAGTTTTATTCACATTATATTCAGTCAACCTACTTCCTCTCTCTCTTACTTGTGTTACCCCAGAAGTTATTGTCAGAGGACAAACAAAAATACACCATTACCTTAAATAAAATAACAGATTTCTCTGAGTTAAAACATGTTTGGGATCCGTTTGAGATAATATAAGTACACAACTTAACAAAATATATATATATATCTCAGCTACAGTCCTTTTTGGAAATTTTAATGTGTAAATGTTACACATTGTGAGTTTAACACGAACTGACTGAGTGACCAATGGACCCAATGACTCACATCACTTTGCTTTAGTCTTGTGGGAGCCGGAGCGGCATGAAAATGACAGACTGACACACTCGATTTACGAACAGAGAACAGGGTGGCTTTCAATTTTAGGCAGCCCTCGATTGAGACATCACATAGACCCAGACTCTCCTAATTACACACACACACACACATGCACACGCACACTCACACTCACACAGAGCTGGGGAACGGTTATTGGCTAGACACGGACTGCGGAGGCAGATAGCCCTGTCTAACCTCTTGATTTAAACAGTCTGGCAGAGAAAGGGATGAAGAAGCACACATACGCTCACGCAATCGCCACCGCGGTCATTATTACATCGATTTGCCCACAGATGGAGAAACCATGCAAGGAAATGAATGAGATCGATAGAAGAACCGCCAAGGGAGGGTCAGACTGATGGAAGGGGCAACTCGGGGAAAATAAGAGACCGATATTTGATTAAAGTGGAAACATTTCCTGTGTGGTTGCATATAGGAAAGTGTATGTGAGTCTGTGCATTGAAATGAGGCACTGGAGAGTTGTTTAGCATGTTTTACTGTATAATTTCCCATGTCTGTGTTTGGGGAAAGGTCATCATTAAGTGAATGTCATCCGCATAATTATAGTATCTTCCTCTCTGTCCCTTTAGTTTGTGTGTATATATGTGTGTGTGTGTGGTTTGCATGTGTGTGTCCATGGCAGTGCACCAGTGCGTGTCCAGCCTCTCTCTGCCGGTCCCTTTGGTTGGCTGACTTGATTGTTTTTGCTGCTGTGTTTTTTCGAGCTGACTGCCTGAATGAGGGAGCAGCTCTGTTCCTCTATGCTCTGCTTTAGGCCGTCATGGCTTGGGCCGGCTGGCGGGCACCGTCTGTGCTGAGGGGGGACTAAATATAGCTCACTGCACCAGGAAGAAGACAAACTGGAGAGTGAGAGAGAAAGATAGAGAGAGAGAGAGAGAGGGAGGGAAGGAGGGGCGTAAATATAGAGTACCCTCATGCAATTAGAGAGTCAAGCGCTGCTGGGAAATTTTAGGCGAAAAGACCTGTGAACTCTCAGCTTGTTCTCTTTTACTAGCTTTGTGCATTTGTTATTTTGGCTGACGGCAGCCTGAGTGCCTTTAGTGTGAGTCATCACATCTGACAGAAAGTAGCACAGTTTAAAGTGCACTGACTAATCTTTATAGACAAAATCCTCCTTGTATTGTTAACTCAAGAACTCTCTGTCTCATTATAAACATAGACGTGACACTTTTACAGGTGTGCCAAAGTAATTACAACATATACATTCATCATCCTCTGCATAAGATTGTTGTTGGTCTGAAGGGTCGCACACACCGCGTGATAAAGCATGTCACACTGGGTGTGTCGTAAAAAATCTGTGTCAGACTGTAAGATATCAGTTTTGAGGCATGTCAGACTTTGCACACAGTCATATGACTCAGTCCATTCAGCGTTATTTCATCCTATAGTCTGACCGGTCGTTTCATGGAGAGAAATGAGTCCTAAATTTGTGACATGGTTTGGTTTTGGTTGTCAAACCTCTCCTGCTGGGATCAGCTGTAAAATGTTCTTGCTTAGTGATAAAAATATGTTATCACTTTTTCAATGATCATCCAGTCATAAACTCTTGCTAAGGCGCATGGCAGGTTACACATTCATCCAATCATAGCCTGCATCCTCTCACAACGTGCATGACTCACTTAGGTGAACAGGATTAAAGTGCCAGCACCAACGGCGTCTTTCCTCTCATGCTTTGACGTGTTTATTGTTTTTCCACCAAATCCAGCTCCGGTGATTTAACCAATTCTGTTCAGGATTCTTGTAAAATTTTTGTGCTATCTCACAAACCAGCCCATGTTTCCACCAGTTTTGAGCAAAGCCATTAAAGAAAACCTCAACAGAGGGTGTTGCACAATGCAAAACTACTGGTAGGATCTGAAACATCCACTTTGGTTCCCATGGGACTCTTATTGTTTTTTGGCTGCATGTTGTGTGTGTGCATGTGAGAACACATTGTATTCCTGAAGTTCACAGAACATGTTGTTGAAGTTGTCAGATTAGGTGGGAAGAAGGTAAAAGAACTCAGACATGCCTCTGTTTTTGTCTCAACATGGTGAGGTTGTGTCAGTTCACTCTACTTTGAACCTGAAATGGCTTGCAATGCACAGTTGTTGGCTCCTAACACTCAGTTTTGTTCCCAGCATCCCACGCCTGTCATGTTGTGCTGTGATCAGGAAATATAAAATTTCGATCCAGACATGAATGAGTTGTCAGTGGACATATCTTGCCGTGAAATCAAGCACCACCTGTTTGAACTGAGGAACAAAGAATTTCAGAATGTTTCAGCATGAACAACAACATGAAAAGTGAGCCTTTTTTTTGTGCAAAATAACAGTTTATATGCACATTTCCAACAGCGTCAGTGCTGTTGTCTAGGACGCTAAGGGCCTGTGCGTTGCTAGGTCCCATATCAACCAGAGGCCCATGGGGGGGAATGTTCTCTTTTAAAATAATGACAATTGTCAAACCACATAGATTAGATCAGAGAGGAACAGCAAGACTGTCCGATCAAAGAAATCTTATCCATATCCCTTGCAAGAGCACAGCATCCAGTTCAACTCTAGCTAATCTCAAGCATGCAGTGCTCAATGTCAGATCTTAAAGTAACAAATCATTCTTAATTAATAGTTTTATTTCCTCTCACAATCTTGATTTTATGTTTTTAACTGAGACATGGCTGGACAAAAACACAGCTAATGTGGTCCTGATTGAGTCTAGTCCATCTCACTTCAATTACAACATCAGCAGCTTTTTACCATCTAAAAAACATTGCCAGAATCAAAGGAATAGTGTCTAAACCTGACTTAGAAAGACTAATCTTAATAACTTGTCTCCAGCAGGTTAGACTACTGTAACGGCCTGCTCACTGGGCTCTCTAAACGAGCTGTAAGACAGCTGCAATCCATCCAGAACGCTGCTGCTCGAGTCCTGACTAGAACCAGGAAGTACAACCATAGTAGTCCAGTCCTCAGGTCTCTGCGTTGGCTTCCTGTCGCTCAGAGAATAGACTTTAAAACAGCTTTGCTTGTGTACAAGTCTCTTCATGGCTTAGCTCCAAAGTACATCTCTGACATGTTGAAGCCATATGAACCAACTCGGACTCTGAGAACCTCAGGGAGGGGTCTCCTGCTGGTGCCCAGAGTCAGGACTAAACAAGGTGAAGCTGCGTTTCAGTGTTATGCTCCTGAAATCTGGAACAGTCTTCCAATAGATGTGAGACAGGCCTCAACTCTGACAATGTTCAAATCCAGGCTGAAAACACTTCTATTTAGCTGTGCATATGACAACTTATCTGCACTCTTTGTTTTTAATTAAATTAAATTAATTAATGATTATTTTTATGGTTTATAAAATGATTTTATGTGCCTTCTTGTGATTATATGTAGCTGTAAAGCACTTTGAATTGCCTTGCGTATGAATTGTGCCCTACAAATAAACCTGCCTTGCCTTGCCCTTTCAAGCTGGGTAAAATTGTTGATACAGGCCCCCATTTTTGTGGCGATGGTAAAGTGGGAGGTGGAGGGGATTTTTAGTCTTCATTCAGCAATCTAGCAAACACTTTGTGGGATACAAACCCCCAGTAAATCAGCTTTTGGCGGATTTTTCTCACAGTACCTCCATCCTAACAACCGTTTTTTGATAAACAACCCTTCAGATGTCACCAGGTTTCACACACAATTGTCAACTTTGGTCTGGGACTGCCCCCAGATCGCCGGGTCGTTATGACAAGCAGATGGCTGCTTGACACCATGAGATTTGTCTGCAGAGTTATTATCATGTCTGTTTTTCTGCTAAACCTATCAACTAAGCAGACAAGGCCAGGAAAGACTCAAATGTGCTGCTTTGACTCCATCTTTTGAATTATTACAGACATTTTCCAAGTGATACACACCTCCGTACTGGCAGTGATGTTAATCTGAGGAGCTAAAATTGCCAGAAAAACCTGACATAATTCCTGGATTTCTATTTTCCCCTCATACTGGCACACATGCACACTTGAGTCTGTGCCTGCAGCAGTAGGTGTCCTCACTTCCTCCCTCCCTGTTGTTCCCTTTATCACTTTCTTCCTGAGCCTTTTTCTAGCTTATTTGACTTTATTGTTTGTTCTTGTTGTTCATTTTAGGGTCACTGTGTTCCTGGGCTGATAAGCAGACACTGATAACTTACATGAGATATTATTACCAACCTGATAAGCCAGAGATACTGTATATACATGTCATAATATTTATTTCTTCTGTATATCTGGGTTATTTATTATTCTACATCTAACCACGCCATTTCCTCTTTCTCTCTCCCTCTCTGTTTTTTTCTTCCAGAGTGCTGATGTCAGTTCGCCCTCCTTGGGGAAACAATCTGGTACTACTCAGCTTCAAAGCTCCGCCTGTTCCTTACGTGACAACCTATCACATCGTGAGAGCAGCACGGATCGGACACGCCCCCCCGAAGCACTTTGATGGAGACTGATGGAAAACTTTTTTTTTTTTCTTTTTCTTTGCTTTCATCTTGTTGGTTTGCTGAAACCAACAGGGATGTGTGCCAAATGACACTCTCGGAAAGCCATTTGCTGCTCTCATTCCTTCAGTGAAAGCCAATCAGAGAAGGGTACAACAAAAAAAAAAAAACAAAAAAACAAAAATGGAGATCTGTGTTTGTTTGTTTATCCAAGAGAAAAACTATGAACATCAAGTGTATAACAGTGGCTCACTATTTAGTGTATAAAAAAGAAAATAAATAGAATTATATATCAGCTCCAAAAGTGCCTCACTTTCAGATTGTAGCCATTTTACAAAGAACTTCAACTTCGACTAACTGAAGCTCTGGGAGGAATTTTTTGTGAGTTTGATTTGATTTGATGTAGTTACAACAAAAAAAAAAGCAGCAGAAGATGCAGATAAATTGGGTAGCACTTGTGTGAGCTTTTCCTGCATTCATGTTATATGGGATCAACTGTAGAAATGAGCAGTTTTGTAATTACATGTTGATGGTGTGAGGGTTAAAAATACTACGCACTGTCAACATAACACCATAGCGTTTAAATTAGAGTTTGTTTTTCTTTTATGACAGATTTTGGCTGACATGTGACTTCCATATGTGTTTTCACATATGTTGTCATCGAGCGCCAAGTCGTAAATCAAAGTTTAACATTCATAATAGAGACTTAGATGATGACATGAACAATATTTACAAGACACAAACTAGACATCACAATATATCCGATATGACATGAATGCAGCACTTATGCTAACGTGATAATGGTACAAGCGATGAGCTGGCCTTCCTGTCTACTGTGAGAAGTATTAGCGTAGCTGCTGTTAGCATCCTACTCGTTGTAACTTCCGCTGCTTTTATTCCGTCGATTCCCCTTTTTCCTCTTTCTCCCTTTTAACAGAGCCATACACCCTAAAGTATTAAACACACAGGCTTGAAAAGAAAGGCACTTGTAGCAGGGGATGCAGTAGCTAGGTAGGTAGCTTAGCCAGCCATGTCAGATTTAGATATTAGCACGGTGCCAGGACGTAAATTCACCGTCCTGCTGACTACAGCTCAGGGTGAGACCCCTGATATAGAGCCAAGCAATCCCATTAGTGCTATTAAGTCCAGACACTTATGTCCCACTTAATCCCCTTTGTCTCAGGATGCTAAATGACATACGGTACACACAGTAGAGGATAGAGACCCTATCAATAGCCATGCTAATGCTAGCATTACAGCAGTCAGCACACTGCTTTTAGCAGCGGAAATTGGGGCAGTTATTTCTCTTCTGTCATGATTAAACAAAAAAAATGCTAATTTGTTCTCAATTCTTTTATACATTAAGGTACCAAACGTTTTAAGAGGAACGATTTTACACCTAAATTTTTCAACGGGTTGAATTGAAAGTGCTTTGAATCTAAATCCTTCTTTAAAGACACTCTGTTTCTATCTCCTTTCCTTCCTCCTCTTCTGTCTTTTGCTTGGCTCTTACTTTAATCTTCGCTATGCATCAGCACTTAAGTGCCTGTCTGTCCCTTTTATCTGTCTGCCTCTCTGCCCCGTCTTAGCAGCTAGCACTAATAGGGCTGTACTACCAGAATATGTCGAGTCTATTTTTGTGTCTCTTTGTGTCTCTTTTGGCTGTACAGTTCTCATAAAATATCTTGTTTAATGTTTGTTCGGTGTGACAGTGATCTATCAGATGACTTGACGGACAGCCGCGGCTCTGATCAATGGAGTCTTGGACTGTTTCTCTTTACCTGTAATGGTGGACTCAATGTTGCAGGGCCATCAGTGCCAAAACACACAAACAAACGAAAAAAAAAAAAAGACTAAGCTCCGTCAGCACCTCAAGAAACAACCTTCAGCTCTCAAGTCTGGACTTATTACTTTGTTTTTTGTTTTAAAAATGTAACCTTTTGTGTTCCCCTGTTGTTTTTCTTGTGTATCGGTGGGAAGAAATGTGACATATCTCGCTTTCGCAGTCTGCTTATGAGACTATTTGGAGATAAAGGTCATTGTGGAGACTTGCGTATGCTTTAACCTTGAATTTGCCTGTGACTTTGACCGGAGGATTACGAAGAAATGCACGAGGAGAAAGAATAAGGCCACCACGGGAAGAACAACATAGACCTATGTCTAAATACATGTGCAACTATGTAGCTCCAAATTGTGTTCATGTGTTTGTCTGTCTGCCTTGGAAGTTCATGAACTTTCTCCTTCTGGTCACATGACCGTCGGGGAGCCTGGAGCATTACAATCCAGCTTTATTGTGAGCAGATTGGAATCTTTGGTTTGAATTGCCTCTAATAGCGGTTGTAAATGCAGAAGTGGGAAAAAAAACTATTGGACTTTAAACCAGATTCAGCGCTTAAATCCGTGCTTTCGTGCAGACCTGCAGGCAAACACATGGTGATTAAATGAAATGTGTCTATTTCTTTTGGGAGATGAGCTTGTATTGAAGTCAGCAGTTTTCAGCCAAACACAAATGCTTTGAAGGTACTTTTAGTTGAGAAGGAAAGAAAGCAAACAAACAGACTTGCTTTCAATCCCGACAAACAAACAAGATCATCCTGCCATTTAGAGCCCCGTTTGAGCTCTGAGCATCTCGAGAACTTTTGAATTGAATGAACTTTTTATTTTTTTCTTTTAACTTTGTCAAACTGCCTCCAGTCTGTAAAATCTTTCCGAAGAAAACCTCAAAGTGCTGGACGGTCACAGCCGCAATATCATGAGGTAAAGTTCCTATGAGAAAAGCTCAGACAAAAGGGGTTCAAGAGTTTAATTGGCTGTTATGACTTCATTTATTGCATTGTTAACGAGTTTAGAGATGTTCAAAAAAAAAAACAACGTTCAGGAAACTGCTGCTGCTGTCCTAAAATGTTTTTATCTCTTCATCCTGTTCACCCGTGGGATGGTACTTAATGGGGAATTTTGTGAGATTTTTGCCATTGATGTAGACAGTTTTACTTCTGTTGCTAAAGAGAAAAAAAAAGTTATTAGCAATTTAGTAATGTTCAAAAAAAAAAAAGTGCAGGAAAGTGCTGCTGCTGTCCTAAATTGTTTTATCTCGTCCTCCTATTCGCCCGAGGGATGGTACTGAATAGGAACATTGTGAGATTTTTGCCATTGATATAGACAGTTTTACTTCTGTTGCTTGAGAAAAAAAGAAACTGACTAAAACGAAAAAAAAAAAGTGAAACAAGTAAAGGACTTGTGGTTTTTTTTCTTTTGTTTGTGTGACTGGCTGCTTAGTTTCCTCTTGAGTGATGTAATGGGGGTAATTGTTAAAAGGCTTTAAGAAACCAGAACAGCAGCACCACTGATCTCAGAAGAGGAGCGGAAGACGCTGCAGTTTACAGGCTGAGGCAAGTGTGAACATCTGCCCCCGAAACGCCACAGATGCGGGCGGGCTCATGCCCCTCTCACACGCACACACACACACACTCTTTTGACTCACACTCGTAAAAGGCTGCGACCAAAAGCGCAGATGTCACACTTTTAGTCAACGGGGGAGAAAAAAAAGCAGGCTGATTGTTATCCGCGAGGACTTTCTAGCCGCGTTAGTCACATTCACCACTCCCATCGATAAAATCACTCACACTCAAACTTGGCTGCCTGCCGCTGGTGTTAATCACCCGTCTTACTGGCAATTTGACCAGCATGGTGTTTGCTGGGTGAGGCTCAGAGACCTCCCTCTGTCCGTCTGATTTGATACCTCGTTGTCACTCATCACTCGGCTTCATTTAATAAGCTCTTAAAGCCTGATAAATCTGTGCTCCCCTCTCCTTTTTATTGTTATCATGTACGCGATCTTGTGTCGTCCTCGTCCACAGATGGCCAAGTAACTCAACCCAGACCGAGGCACCGTAGGAATTAATAGAAATGAGAACACACACACACACACACACACACACACACAGATGGATCAAGCCTGCACCTGCACATCCTCTCACTTCCTTTACGGAGTAAAAATAAGGGTAGTGTGGACAATAAAAAGCCTGGCAGCACTTGTATGAAAGCAAAGAAACTGCCACACCTGAAGCCTTAATGTAACCTACACTCTTTACAGCTCACGTTTCCTCCAAGTCCGGAGGGGGTGCTCTACTTTAGCACCTTTTCCCACAATGTGTATGAACAAACAAAGCTCCTGATTGAGTGGTTTACGTTTATCACAAATAGCAAGAATGTTCTTCATGCTTTTTCTTGCAAACGTCAAGGTTTTATGAATGAAAAAGTCCACCTCAGTGGTTTTGATGCACCACAGTTGGGGCAGTGAGGAGCCAGGCTGACTTGACTCTGACCTTTTTTCACAGTGATGGTTGTGTGGACAAACGGAGCCGGACGGAAACGTTAAAGCTTCGTCGGTGCTGATTTCTCTCGCATTAAGGAGAGAACGGATGAGCAGAGGCGGGTGAATGGGCGCAGCTTCCATCTGGTTGTCGTGGCCACAGAGGCGACAATGACCGCAACATCTACGGTCAACACAAGAGAGTTAAAGAGAGAGGAGGTGGTGGAGGTGGAGGAGGACATGCTGGATGGAGGCCAAGGCAAGAGGACACCGTTGGCGCTGGATAGAGGCCAACAGGTGGACCTGTTGTGTCTGAACGGGCGGGTGTGTCGTGTCCTGAGTGTGTGTGTGTGTGTGATACTGTATCTTTGTACTGGAGCTCGGTGTCAACACATCTACATGCACCTTTTGACGCACAGCAGCAGAAATGAACTCAATAGCCCCGCTTGTTTACACACACTGCAGGGTGGATACGGGAAGACTTGCCCCGTCTCATGTGAATTAATCCAACACTGAAAGCTTAATGAAAGCAGGGCAAACTCCATCTGCTGATGAAGACCATGTGATGTAGTGAAAAGCTCCAGTCAGAGAGTGAACTTGGAACCTAAACACCTAAAGGGATAAAAAAAAAAAAGGATAAAAAG
>JAPZDV010000016.1:10124615-10142276 GCA_029814665.1 Acanthurus lineatus
ACACTGAAATCTTAATTTAAGCATGGCAAAATCCATCTGGTGTTGTATTCCATGTGATTTATTGCAAAGCTCCATTCAGTTTGTTTACTTGGTACCAAAAAACCTTAAGGGTTTAAAAAAAGGATAAAAAGTTCATGTTTATTTAATAAGATTTTTCTCTAAATGTTGCTTTTGTTTCTGCTGAAACACTTTTCCCTCCTCAGGCCCCTTAAAAAAAAACCTCCAAATAAACGATCTGACAAAGAAAAATCACTTGTTCATCTGCTCAAAACTCACGTCCACACGTCCGACAGACACATCTCCCCCAAGATGTCGTTTAGCCAAAGCGTTGGACCTCCTGGATCCTGATCTTGTCTTCAAACAAATTTAGCAATAGTCAAACTCATAAAATACTTGGCTTTTGTTTTGTGAAATAGACCTTTGCTCTTTTTTCCTAAGCAGTATTTTATTTTACAAAACTCTGTTTATTTTTAAAAATATGAAGGACTGGATTCAAAAATTGTTGTGAAAAGAGCTGAACCTTAATTTTTCCCTCACAGGGTTAATAATGCTTTTATTGAATACCCCTATTGTCTCAGAGAGGGGAAAAAAGCACCCTCTACACAGCATGTCAAAATAAAAGCACAGAACTTCAGCAAGTTACTTTTAGCTTTAAACCAAAAAAGGTTGACATTAAATGTAAATTTAGGGCAAAAAAAAGCTTCAAAACCCACTTTTTGCTTTCCCTCAAAAAAATCAGACTACTGTATCAACTGTGGGGTAAAAAATTCAATACCATCCTACTCTCCTTACACCTTTTATCCCTATAATAGTTTCTGGACCGTCCCTGAGTGGAAGTGGTCTGCCGAACGCTGCAGGAAACTTTGTAATGTGGTCATTGCTTCATATTTCTGTTTAGTTTGTAAGAATACTCCGGAAAAAGTTATTGGTCGATGTTCAATAGCCGTTAAAACTGCTTAAAGTGCCATACGTAACATTTTAGCACCATTTATAGTACAGTTCCCATATAGAGGTCAAATTGGTGCTAAGTACTTTTCATGTGCTGTGGAAGTACAGGAGTATATGGTAATATAATGAATGTTGACTAAAAGCATGAAACTGTTCCAATAAAGGGTTTTAAACTCAGGCCAAGTGGGTGAAAACCCACCAATAAAGGACCTAAACATTATAGACACTTTTCTTTATATTGTGACCCATCGATTAAGATTTAAAGCAGATTTTGACCACATTTTTTACACTTTATGCCATAAAAATTCGGAGGAGCTGTACTGTCATCGTGCTGAACTGTTACATAAAGCACCTTTAAGATTACATAAACAACACGCTGCGCAATAGATAACACTAATGTTTATCAAGGTGTGTTTTATTTTAAAGGGAGATCCTTTATTGCCCAATGAAAACACGTATCAGACCTGTGAAAAGACCTGGTGCGAAGCGCCGGTATAAACCTGCAGTCAGATGCAGTTCCCTGGCCTCGGTGATAGAGCTGAGGGTGCTATTTTTATGGCGCTTACATCACCGGTCTCTGGCCTTGCAGAGCATAAAGTCCATACTGCTGCATGTTGACAACAATACAGGAAGTCTTCCTGTCTTTATGACTTCCTCTATGGCACAGACCACAGGAAAGCACACGGAAATAGCTTTCGCTTCCCATAGCAGACGAGGGAATGTTAAAACAGGCACTCGTCCATGCTCCTAACCTGCTTCCTTCCTGTCATTCACATATTTGAGCGTTTAATAAAGCGTTTGGGCGTGAGTTAAGACACACCAAGTCTACCTAAAGTGACTGAGATACGTCCATGGCCAGATTTCTCCGGGCAGGTTGCCACGATAAACATCAGAATTAATGCTACAGGTGTTTTAGCTTAGGTAAACCTGCTGTATGTTGACCGAGCCAATAAAGCACCGGATTACAGTCTGTACACTACAAGCTGCTAATCCTCCCAACTTTCCCTCATTTTTTTTTCTCTCCCTCCCTCCATGCAAGTTTAAGAGCAAAGTTAAACACTGTAGACTCAATAAAAGGCAGTTCACACACACACACACACACACACATACAGAGGAGTGGATCCGATTGTGGGGGTCCACGCCGCCGCCGCATGGCATGTGAGGTAATCTGATCCACGAATGCCACGGCCTATGCAACCATTTTCTAATGTATTTCCGGCTCCCTCTCTTTTCCTTCGCCGCCCCCGCTTTCACATAGTGTACTTAGCCAAACAAAAAAGCCTTTCTCCACCTCCTCCTCCTCCTCCCCTCCATCAACTAACGCTCACCCTCTCTTCCTTCTCGCCTCATAAGAGAGTGTTTGCAGTGATTGTGGATTTTGTCTCTATTACTTGCATACGAAATTAGCTCCCGTCTCTCCGAAGCTGCCGGACGGTCTGAGAAAAAAGGGGACGTTGAAACCGTAAAACAAAGTGCCACATGGAGTGAGAGTGAGGGAGGACCAGAAGGGGAGGAAGGAGGGAGGGAGGGAGTTGAGGAGGGCGTTGTGGGGGAGTGGTGGTGGTGGGATGTGTGTGTGAGTGTGAGTGTGTGTGTTTGGTGAAGGTGGGGGGGGGGGACTGTGAGGCCTCTGTGCTTTATTTTCCTTGAAAGCTCCATGAAAACCGCAGACACATGGTACAGAATTCCCCTCGCAGTGGGAGAGGAGGGGGGAGGAGGGCCGGCTTTGCAAGAGAACACCACACTGTCTGTGATAAACACACACACACATACTCGGGGAATATTATATACGAGTACACACACTTGGAAAGGAACGGAGTGTGTGCACCAGACGTAAAAACACTCAGCCACACAAAAGGCAACACAAAAAAAAGGGGAAGAACTTTGAAGGAGCCGCCGGGTCCACGCCTTGACATGCCAGCACTCCGAAACCTCCGTACATCCTATCACCTAAATACCTCCCAGCTGCTCTATGGGAAAGTGGAAGGTCCCACTTTCCACGGGTATTGGTATAGTCGTGGTGGTAGCGGGGGTGAGGAGTGGTGGAGGGTGTTAATCCAATGTACAATGTGTTTAACTTTGACTGGCAGGTCCCTCAAAACCCTCCCACCCTCTCCTCGCTGTGGGGCCCCTTTGAGCATGTAGATTGAGGATAAGCATAGAGCCGGTATTTAGGTGGAGCAGGCTGACTAGGAAAAAAGTGAAGGGTTAGGTGGTGTGAATGGATCTGTTAGGAGCTGTGATGTGGGCTTAGCGTGGACCCAGTGCCCCTGAAACGGACCGCTTGATTGGCTGATTGATAAGGGTGGAAGCAAAAGCAAAGATTTTGCTCTTAATTGTAAGTTTTTCTGCAAATCTTAGAAAAATCAAAATTAAATCCATAACAAATTTATCATATCATGTTAAACTTTTTTTTTTTTGGTTTTGCCAAAAGCCCAGCAGGACCCCACAGCAGGACAATTACAACATGCAGTACTAAGGTCACAGCAGGGGATAATAAAATGGATTAGTTACGCCATCTAGTGGTATATCTGGCACCTGCTCTTGCTGTAAATGCTGATCATAGACAGGTTTAATCTATAACCAATTAAATTGCCTTTCACAAACAGTATAGATTAGATCATAACATAATGACATGCAGCTAACAAGAAAACTCCATTAAAGTCTATATTTCCTCTACAGCTTTAATTAATAGGAACAAACTACATAATGATTTGTTTTCCTTAATCACTCTTTGTAAAGGCTTTGGCCTGCTTATTAAAGGCTTTAAAAAGTCAAAAAAAAAGGTCTTTTTACAAAGTGGAAGAACAAGTTTTTCCATGTGTGTGTTAACCCACAGACCAACATGCCGAAACCCTACTTGGAAGCTCGAAAGAGGAGATGGAAAATCTGTGTCAGCACACTGAATAGCCGCCTCAAAAATTAGGACACAAGGAATGGGAATACAATCAATTTATAAAAAGCCTCAAGTATGACCTTACTCCGTTTTCCTTCTTCAGACTTGACATTACATCATGCAAATTGTCTGGCATATAAGGCGAAAGTTATGCTCAGAAATTCACGTGACCCCTCCTGATTTTCCACACATCATAAGGTTTTGGTTTCTTCTCAGAGAGGAGACTTGAGGTTAAGTTTGGACGATGTAATTTAATAAAAATGCTGCATTACCAAACATGATTTACAGTGGGTAATGGTATTTTTAAATGACTCCCTACATTTCTTGTAATCTGCTTGTCATGCTAGAAAAGTGTTTTTAACCACAGTGAATAAAGCTGTGGGAGAACCAGAGAACTGAAACAGTCTCAGGAAAGTCTTTGAAAAGCCACCTAATCTGTTTTGTGCTTGATCTTACCGGTAGCAATCAGGACGGACTCTAGTTGCAAGTCCAATCGATTAATGTGTTGATTAGTTTTTGATTAACATTTTTTCTACACAACATATGATTTCCCGTACAGCTTTCTAAAATCCGAATGTGTTATTTGTCAATGAACAGTCCAAAACCCCAAGATATTGAGTTTACTATCATTTAGCATTAGAAAATTAACAGAAAAACAGAGGAGATGGATTCAAGAAGCAGAACCCAACAAATGTTTAACATTTTGGCTGGAAAAGTTGATCAGATGATTGATAAGCTATTAAAATAGTTGCTGTTTAATTTTATGTTTTAACTTATTGATTAGCTATTTAGTAGCCTATTTATATGACATTGTATTTATTGTAAGCTACAGTTATTATTACTAGCATGTCCACACTTCAACATTCATAAAAAATAAGCTTAAGACTCTCCATTTCAGCAAACAGTAAGCTAACGGCAACAGCTTGTTAGCTTAGCTTTATTTAGCACTAAGAATGATAATAGCGTTTTAGGCTGAACTTTCTTTCTTAAGGTAAACTAACCTTCCCCTACCAACATATCTTAAAATAGGTCATTTTATCTGTCAGTTTTTTTGGTTGAAAAACAAAAATGTGTAAATATTTTGCAGGACAGGTAAATACCGGACTTGGTTTGCTAGGAAGAGCTAACCATTAGAGCCTCCACGAAGTTACAGCTTCCAATCTACTCCTTTGAACCCATTACAGCCAAGACTTAATGTATAAACATAATTTTGGAGACAAATGTGGAAAATTATCCGACATGATAAAACACCAAAATATCTCAGATTTCTGACCTCAACAAAGATTCATAAAAATATCCACTAACTCAGACATTTAGCTTTAAAAATTCTCACCAGTGATGGTTTACTTAAGAATGAAATCATGAGCAGGCTACTTTTTTCAACTTTTATTGGTTCAAAACACATAAGATTTCAAAATGTCTCTCTCATTTCTCTGTGTGGGACCGTTTCATTGACTTGAAGGAGATGTTCCCAGTTGATATCCGTAAATAATCGAGCTCTAACGAGTGTTCACTAAGTCCCTGAGTCTTTGTGGCATCAGTTGAAAAAATATCAGACATATTAAAACCCCCACTTCCACTTCCTTCATTATCCAGGAATAAACCAAATGTTTTCATTTCACTGTCAACTCCATCACCTTTAACACCCAACTTGTTTTCCTCAGCTCTTCTGAAATCTTCTCTCTCATCCTTAGCGTGCACTTCAGGGCCTTTGCTTGTGTTGTTTTCACGATGTATGCCATCCTCAGAGTTTGAGGTCCGACGGCCCACCGCTGCTTCTTGCTTGTTCGTTGTTATGTTTGGAAAATAATCCTTATCTGTCGGAGTGATTGGGCTCTGGGTTGCAGCTCTGACACCACTGAATGAAGCACTTCCAAGAATATCAGCATACGTGACGGCTTTGACTCTGGCAGGCCGCTTGGGAACTCTGACTATTGGTATAATACCAGGAACATTTGTCAGAGAGGTAGATGCATTGAACTTTTTGCTGCTGATGTGTTTTCCTGTCACACGTTTACCTATCACCGTGTTCCTGGTAGAGCTGTTTAGCAGACTCACCAGCACTGCAGCAGGTTTTGTCTTGTTGGGTGTTCTTGGCTCAGATTTTGGGTTGGATTCAACTTTGAGGTCCCCTGCTGATCTGAGATAAGCTGAGGAGATTCTGTGACTCACAGATGCTGGAGTTGGATCTTTTTCTCTGTGTGTCAGGAGTGTTTTGTTATGAGCATATCCAATTCTCCTTTGAACGGGGTGAAACCCCATATGAGTGTATATTTTGCGGCCCTTTTTGTATTTGTCTGGCGTAAATGTGGTTCCTTCTTCAGCGCTTCCTGCTGTCAGGTTTTGACTCTTTGTGGCCACGTGGCTGCTACCTGGCTCGGTTTTATTGTACAACCTGTGAATCCTGCTGCTTTTTTGTTGCCAGATCTGTGAACTTCGTAGATTCAAACCCTCAGAACCCTGATGACCTCCGGCAGGCTTGTCTGGTTCAGTAACTGAAGGTTTGGTTCCCTCTAGTGGCCGAGAGCTGAATCCTTTGAGACCATACACTTTTCTGTATATCTTGAACCGTCTGCGATCTGGGTTGTTATCCATACCTACATCACTTTCAGGCAGCAGAGGCCGGGTTTCCTTTAATCCTGATGTGAACGGACTAGGAGTCGTAATGGTTTTGATGATATCTAAAGTACCAGGAGGAGGTGAGGGATAATCTGTGGGTGGCCTCTCAAGTTTTGCTGGTGTAGTAGGTGCCTTCCTCTGGCCAAAGCTATACTTTGGGGATAAAGATGGGTATATATTTTTGATTTTAAACTTTCCTTTATCAAAGCTGTACCAATTAGAGTTGGTCCTTTCATTAGGGCTTCTGGAGGAGAAATCTGATGGCTCCTTCTTGGCTCTCCACACAGGATTTCTGAATCCCTGGAAGCCATAGATGCTTTTTGCAGTTCGTCCAGGTTTGTAAGCATGCGTTGTTCCACTTGTGGTTGTATTAATTAAGTTACTTACAACAGATTCCTGACTGCTGGTGACATAGCTACTCTGGAAATCTGCATTAGGTATCTGGACAACACTTTCCATGGTGTTATCTACCTCTGACGCAGGATGTACAGACATTTGAGCAGCAGTTTCAGCTGTGGGATGTTGATATTTGGTGAAACTGTCTGTCTGAGCATCATATTGGGCCACATTAGGATTATAATACTGTAGACTGGCATCATCAGAAAGACGCTTTATTTCTTTGGATGGCTCTTTTGTCTGTGATTGTTGTTTAAAATTTGAAGAAAACCCACCGTAAACAAGAGGATCTGAGAGTTTTTGCTTATGTGATGTTGTGAAAAAAGCATCAGGTCCATCACCAGCGATTGTAACTATTTTGTTTCCACCTGAAGAGGTCTGGGAGTCTTTGAACAGATACGACTGGAACTTTTTGTGCTCTGGGGTCTCATTGTGGCTCACTGAGTGCAGCCCTTGGGTGAAATCTGTGATGGATGAAGTCATTTTTCTGGGGCTTGGATTGCTTTTTATAACACTGGCTTCTAAACCGTTGCTGATTGATGGCGCGCGAGGGGCATTTTGACTTGTGAAGCTGAAAAATTTGCTTGATTGAATCCCACTACTTGTACTTCGCGGCCTGACCACAGCAAGCTCATTTGTCTCTTTATAGTCGCTGTAATGCCCTCTTGAAGTTGGCAGTGAAGCACTCCAATATCTACCACTCTGGGATGAAAAAAGTGGCGAGTCAGGGGGTTCCCAAACAGTTTCATCTTTAGCTGCCGTTGGAGAGTAACTACTTGGAAATTTTTCTTCATTGTAGGATTTCTGAGCATCTTTGGGGTCCCAAATGTGCGAAGAAAGAGGGCTCTGATGAAAAGGACTAGCAGTTTCTTCGTAAGATGAATATCTAATGATTACTGGGTGTGAATAAAAGGCATTCCCACTTTGGGGTACTTCCTGAGAGAGAGGGGGGTAATTTTCCGTGGATTGCTGTCTCTCAAAGCTTTGTCCTAAGTGCTGGGAGTGGCTGGTGAAAATGCTGTTTGCTGACGTCACTTCACTCTGCGCTCCAGTAATTCCTGCGTGGGACTTTTTGTTATCTGGAATGTTTTGATTGTAACCAAAGTTACCTTCAGTAAAGCGTGGAAGGTTTGATTGATGGTCAATGATTGATAGAGGTTCTCTATAATCTCTGCTTGTCTCAGTTTCACTGTTAGTTACGGTTTGGAGTCCAGTTTCTGTTGGAAACAAACCAGGAGGAAGGGAATGATGTTGGCTGTATGGAGTATACAGTCGTCTCTGGACGTTGTGCCACACTCCATTGTCCACCTGGGTTGTTATCTGATTGGCTATATATAGAAAAGAATGAGGTCATAAGATAAGCATTCACTTTGTCTAGTGCTGTTCAAGACACTTCAAAAACAACATGAGAAAAACATTTTTTACAGGTGTGTTTTTATTATTTTTATGTTGTTTAAATGATCTTTTTCTATGTTATGCTAATTTATACCCTCATTTTGGTTAAATATAACCCAAAATTACTGTCTCAGGATCAAATAATCTTCCTGATTTGTTTACATAAACTGTTAGATTTTTTTTTTTAGATAAAGTAAAATCCCAATCTCTTTATGTTTTTGTTATACTGCCAAGAAAAAGCTTAATCCTGGCTTGCAAAGTGAAAAACATGCCTGAGAAAATATCTTTTTTTTGTTACTGTTAAAACAATAAGCTGCAGATTTAAGGAAACAACCATGTCTGCCTCCTTCCTATGCCAGCAGCTAACACATGGCTCATGACAGTTTTAAGAGAACCATTTAGACGAGCATGAGCTCACCAAAACTGCAGACACACCGGCCTGTTTGCACTCACCTCTCGCAGCATCTGAACACATGATAAACGACATGACAGCTGCACAGACCGGAGCAATGAAAAACAAGAGTCTGCACAGGAAAAAAAAGACATACTTACAGGAGTACTGTATTTAATGGCAATCATAATACTATCAATCAAAAGTAATCACCAACCCTTTTAAATTTAACGGCTGCATGTGCAAAAAGCCTATAAAATGTGATTTTTTTTTTTTTTTTTTACCTTGAGAAGAGAGCAAAGTTTTCCAACATGATGGTCAGCTTCCTCCCAAGTTCGTATGATTGTCAAAAAAAGGACCATAAAAATAAGTTGTGGTGGTGCTGTCAGGCCGTGTGTTTTACTTGTCGGACAAATGAGTTAGTGAGCTTCGGCGCTCTGCTGCTGCTGCCGGTTGAGTCTGATTGGAGGCAATGCTGTGCACCTGGCCTCAGGTAAGTCACTTCCTAGAGATGTTTGTGAAGGGTAGTTTCCTATTTTAGCTCATTTACTGTTGAATAACTCAGAATATGCTTGAGTATTTGACATATTTCCCTCTGTAATATGTATTTATCTTTTATGTTCCCTGAATACAAATACACTTCTGCCTCCTTGTTGACTTTTACTTGCTTGGCTTATTTCAGCTGTGCTCTCGCTCACATTTGGTCATTGTTTTCACGTTTTCATAACACCGACTCACTTTTCAAACTCCCATCCAAAATTCAGCATGCAAAGACAACTTTAAAGTGAATTGTTACAAAAATCTTATTTATTTTTTTCATTAAATATATAACAAATATATCAAAATAAATACAATACTGAAAAGAATAAATATAATATACATTAGTGCATTATTAGGCTTAAATAGGCCACTTTGGCATTTCAAGAGTTTTTCACAATTTCTCATTTGACTGCATCAGTTACATAGTGGTCATCATTCAAACGAGTGGTTAGAAACCTACAAAGGCTAACTTAAATCATGGTTGACTGTGTCCATGTGTCTTGCCAGCAAGGTTTCTTCTTGATCAATAACATCATCATTGATCATCAATCATCATCATCAAGTCCATTTTGCATAGGAGAACCAGTAAAATAATAAATAGTGTCACATTATCCAGGGCATCTGAAGCGGCAGACTTCTTAAAACATGTAGCAGGCCATCATGGCGAAGTTCCTCAGGTCATCACCAGCCAAACAGTCTGCAAAAGAGATCACAACATGTAAGAACATTTGATTTATCCACTATTTATGAAAAAAGAAGAAGCTTCCTGTTTAGTGTACAGTGCTTATTTTGCTTTTTAACACATTAAGCTTTTCTGTGTTTTGCTCTGGATTATTTCAGGGCAACTTCTGAGTGTATGGGCTCACATGATGGATGATTTTATGAAATATGGTACAATATGTGATAAAATAACCTGAAACTAAAATCCTAAACTTTGTAATATGTCACTAATGTAGTTGTGGCCCTCTCTGCCAACTAACAATACTACTGCAATTGTGGTCACATGTGTTCTGAACTATTCATTTTAAAACCTCCCTATTTTTTTTAATCCTTGTATGAAAAGTTGAGTAAAAGTTCTTAATTGTTTCTCATAAACTTAAATCCCATGTCTACTTACTTTGTCCGCCCCTCTGCCGTGGGTTCTTCCCGCTGATCTTCTGCCAAACTTTCTTCAAGGACCGCCGGACCCTCCTGCCTCTGTAGGCCGAAGGAGAGACGCTCTCCTCGGCTTGAGTCTCCGGGAGCGTTGCCTCCTCGTTTGCGTCACAGTTTGCGTCTTGAACGTGACCGTCCTCCTCTCCCACCGGCTCGTCCGGCTCGTCCGGCTCTTGGTCGAGGACTCCCGCTGCCAGCAGCCGCTCCAGGACGCACTCATCCACCCTCAGCTCGGCTCTTATCATCCTCCCACCGGAGATGGATGTGATGTGTCGGCACAGCGGGCACATGATGGATGTGTCGGCTCTCTTACGCTCCTCGTCGGTTCCCGTCGGCCGCGACAGGGCCAGCAGGCAGCTCTCACAGAAGCTGTGTTTGCATTGAAGCTCCCGGGGACACCGCCGACCTGCGTTGTAGGTCTGGTAGCAAATTCCGCACTCCAGCTCTGAGTACATTGTGCTGTTTGACGTGATTTGTTCCTCGCTGGTGGGATCCTCTCAGACTTTATAGCTCAGGGCTTGAGGAAGTAGGAGGGACTCATGAGAGACGTGCTGCATCTCAGTCAAATAAACATAACCTATGAGTCATCAAACTCCTAAAACACGTGATGCAATGTAACCAAGGCAGCAACACACCGTGACACACACACACACACACACCCAGTTCTTGTGTATTTTCACAGTCACACACACCTCAGGGAATATATAGGGCAGGATCACAACCACCCAGCAGTTATGGATCACATGATGACACATGAATCAGAGGTTGGACTGGGAATTGATCATTTACTCTGAGAGACCCTAATCTGTAAAATTTTCCCTACTTAATCTAACTGAAGTGTCAGAAGTCCTACCGGTCTCCTCCCTCACTGACACTCCAGTGTGTGTGTGTGGGTGTGTGTGCGTTTTACGACATGACGTAAGCCATGGTATTACCCTAACAGTCCTCTTCCTATCAGTTGTTTTTCCTTTAATGGTGACTTCCGGTGAAATCCCAGCCAACAGTCACAGGCTCTCTCTTGCCCTGTGTGTCTGTGTGTGTGTTTGTGTGTGTGTGTGTGTGTGTGTGTTGTAAAGCCTTTTGTTAATTGTAGGTCTTCCCGCTTTTGTACCAAACCTTGAACTTACTGTAAGTGTTTCTTTATGAAAATCACAACTTTTCAACCTGGATGACTGTAAAAAAAAAAAGCTTTTCCGAAAAAAGGGAGGAGAGATTTTTCCAGTTCAGTAAAAACTTTTTAAAGTTATCATTTCAACAGTTTGACTCTTACAAATATCCGTTTTTTCCCTTTAGTGATATTTAACTTCTTATTGATTATTTATGATACAGTCTGTTTTAATGAAGGCAGAGTGAAATGTGGTAATTTCCTTTTTTAGGAGAAAAGCAGCTTTGATCAAACAACACAACAGAAGTGACGGCATTCAGGCCAGACTTTATTATTTATTGTGCACTGTACATTTTTAGTGCGTTTTGTAGGTTAAGATGTATTTATAAAGATCTTAATACAAGTTTTCTGTGTTTTCTAACAACTTTTTCTCTTGGAGAGCCAAAACAAGGTCATACTGCTGTCAGTTTTGTGTTTTTTTGAGCTTTTAAATGGTTTGTTTTGTTTAAGAAGAAGGAGAATTTGCTAAACCAAAGTAAAACTACTTGAAAATTTAGAGTTTAATGTTTTTTCTTTATTATATTCAGATTTGTGAGCGAACCACAAATGACCATCCAAAGTATTAGCTTCTCAGGGATTAAGTAAACATTTCTAAAAAGGTTTAAATGAGTCTGACGGAGGTAAAACTCTGCTAACCCAAATATGAGTGTATCATTCTCATTACAAACTCTTTGTGGTTTATTCATTTGGTAACCTCATGTAACTTCTTGCTAAAAGTTTCAAAATCCGTTGCACAATTTTCACCAAGTTTTGCATCGTAAAATGACTTTCAACCTAATAACTCTGCTTTTCCCAGGAGGACAAACTGGTTACAAAGAAATTGGTGAATAGGGTATAACAGATAATGTAATCCAGATTATTTGGCTTGATTTATCTGCCAGTCTCTCACTTTTGTAAAGTTGATTGAAACATCACCCCTCCTCCGAATACGTGACACCCACTAGTTTTCAGTTTTTATGATGCATGCACTAATTTATTCAAAACTGAAAACATTATCAACTTAAGCACACAGCCAAAGAAAACTTCAAATGAATCAGATTTTATTTCCTTAAATGTGTATCAAATACATATGAAATGGGCCATTTTGGCAGTTTACCAGTTGTCCATGTTTTCTTATTTGACTGCATCAGGTACACGTTGGTCGTCATTTAAACAAGCTGTTAGAAACCTGAGGAGCTCACATACACAGCACTCATGTTTGACTGTCAAGGTTGCCAGCAAGATTTCATCATGATCATCATCATCATCATTATCATCAAGTCCATGTTGATAATAAATACAGTATCATTTATTCAGGCAGAAAAGCAGTAGACCCTTTTAACCTTTTAGATTTTTTTCTCTTGTTTTAATACTCCTCCACTGTCCTGCCGGTCTTTGGGTTTAAGTGGTGGCCATCGTGGGCCTGAGTTTCTTGCCTTTAATGCCTTCAGCAGTCATCCTGTGAAACTTTTTAAGGCCAAAAGAAGATTAAAGGACAGCTTAATACTTTTACCATAACATTAAAATCAGGTTTTGGTTACTGTACTGTTGCCACTGGTTGGTTACTGTGTTTTTATCACTTCATCAAACAAACAATTACACCGAAAATAGCAGAGGAGGAATTTTGGCATGTCAGCACAGGACAACCAGGTTACAAAGACATCATTCAGTTAGATGCCGACGGATACCAGAGTACAAGTAATGTGACTTAATTTATCTGTCCTTAAAATCACCTGTTTACACTTCATAGGAACAGAAACCCTGCTCTGAACATGCTCATTTCACTGAAACTTATTTACTTTTGCTAGGTTTCTGTACAGGCACCCACTCATTATCAGCCTGTAGGAGAAATGCTCTTTATAGATGAAACAACTGTATTTCAATGTAGGAAAATGTAAGGATGGTAATAATTACACCCTAATCCACACTTTGCTATAAAGACCTCCAACATGCTGACTGTGTGGAAGCATAATCACATAATATGCGAGGAGAGCACAGTAAGTCGGGATCAAGAGACTCCAATATGTCATTTTCTGTCTTGTGTGTCCTGGTTACCTTCACATCACCAAGGGTTTAATTACTGCTGAGCAAAACCACAGAGATGCCTCATGGGGCACGAGAAGGAGAGACGACGACAAGAAAAATCAGGTGAGACGGAGCGAAAACAGGAGGCTGCCAGCCAGTCAGCCAGCCAGCCAAGCTCAGACACGTAGCTGCAGAGTATTAAGTTTGAAAAACTTTGGAGGTTTTAAGAGGAGAGGAAGATACCCTGCCAGGATGAGATCTGTATCAACATGAGTATGAATTGTGAGAGGGGAAGTACCTGGGTCAGAGGTGGGCATCAAAGTGTGCTCTGATCAAAGGGGTCTGCGGTGGGTAAGTGGCTCTCTTATCTGCTTCCTGGTATGCAAGGGTGGATCACTGCCAGTCTTTTTCTCTGTATAATCTCACTGAGCCTGGTGGCCTACATAGATAGAGGGGGGGTTCATTTATTTGCACAGTAAACCCATTTACTGCCAGCTTTGTCATTTCCATTTCACGTGTTTTTTTTCAGTGATTTAAGATGCAAATTTGTGTTGTAAATTATACTTTAACTCAATTTTTTCTCAGATATATGTACAATGTTGTTGAGTAATGGGAGTAAAGGTTTCAGGCTGTGTGTTGCCACGCACCAATTCAAAGGAGACCCCATGTGCTAAGCAACGAGCCCCTGTGAGTGAGCCTGGGTTGCCTTATAACCGTCCCATGTGAGACACAAACAGAAACAAAAGAAGAGCCATTAAAGCAGAGCAAAACTAATATTTTGTTTGATAAATCTCAATTTAGATATAAAAGTTTTAACGATAAAACAGGAGAAGAAATAGTTTAATGTTTTTGAGAAATTCACTTATTTGTTCACTATGCATGCCACTCTCAGCAGCTGGTTAGCTTAGCGTAGCAGAAAGACTGGAAACAAGGGTTAAAGTTAGCTTAGCACTGTTCAAAGGCAACAAAATCTACAAACCAGCATCTTGAAAGCTCTCAGATTAACCCCTTTAACACCGAGCTTTTCATTTTACACTTCAGTCTTTACTTTTGGAGCTAGCAAGAATAGCAGTTTCCTGACTTCATGGTAAACTTAACTTATGAGCTACGTTAAGCTGTCTCTCCTGTCACCTGCTGTCTCGAGCCTTATTTTCAATGAAAGCACATAATCTAACTCTTGGAAATAAACAGCAAAGAAGTGTATTTCTTCAAATGTTGAACTATTCCTCGGACTATTCCTTCTCCTTGGGCTCATTTAAAATATTCCTTGGTGTTAAAGGGCCACTCAAACAATTTTTAACTGCACTTTGATTGAAAAAAAATTTGTAATGGTCAAAGTAAGTACAAAGTAATGGTCATTATCAAAAGAGGAGAAGCAGAGACAACAGACAATTTTTTTCACAGAGTAAATAATGCTATCTACAATAAATAGTGTCCCCCTCCCTTAAATGGAAATCTGAGTGGAGAAAAGATACATGCAAACATTCATGTGCAGAAGACACTATTACAGAGATCTGTTTTGTCCCTTCACAGCTCTTTCGTTTTCTTCTTGCCTCACTTTATGTTTCCCAACGTCGTGAACGTTTTCTGAACGTGCAGGCCGGCACACAGTTCATGGACTTTGGGCTATTGTGAGAAGGTGGGGGGGGGAATGGTTAGACAGTGGATTAGTGGTTAAATGAATGAATGCTGTGACTCATGGGCTGAGGAATCTGTTCATAAAACTCAGAAAAAAAAACAAAGCAGCAGGAGAGCAGATTGTAGCATTTAAAAAGCCTCTTGAGTTTCCTCAGTTGTACAGAAGTAGACTTTAAGTATTTTCTCTTTACAGATTTTACAACCTTCTGTTCATATTCATCCACAAGTTGCATCTTGCCATCGAGCTCCCACGCCAGCTCCATCCACTCACCCTCCCTCGCTCCCAACATGATGATAGGGAATGTTATCCCAGCTCCGGAGCAGGGGGATCCAGCTGCTCCAGCATCCAGCTCCAGCTCCAGCTCCAGCCTCACCTCCGGCTCCAGCACAGCCAGCACATCCCCTGGGGAGCCCATGGAGGCTGAATGTCCTATCTGCTACCAGGAGTACAACCAGTACAATAAATGCCCCAGGATGCTGGAGTGCCTCCATGTTTTTTGCACCGAGTGCCTCCAGAGGATCCAGCTCTGCCCCTGCGAGCCCCCTGACCCCCACAGCCCTCCAGCCATCCCCTGCCCCCTCTGTCGCCACCTCACCCCTCTGGAGGCTGGTGATGCCCTCTCCTTACCCTCCAACTCCCGCATCCTGGCCAGTCTGCCCCCGATGGGCTTCCGCATGCCCGTGACCATGGCGACCCGCCTGGCCACGGTCACCCAGAGGGTGGTGCTCTCCCTTGAGGGCGACAGCAGGGACGCCCGCTTCATCATCCTGCCCACCGTCAGCCTGCAGGTGCAGCAGATGCACCCGGACAGGCTGTACGGCACGGCACCGGGCCTGGTGGGCGAAGAGGAGGTCATACAGCAGAGCAAGAAGACGCTGTTCTGCGTGCAGATGTTGGCCATTACCTTCTGGGTGCTGTTTGTGATCACCTGCGTGGTCGGTGTTGTGTTTGGCCCACATATTTTGAACAGAAAATTTTAATAAAAAATAGCATTTATTTCCTTTTCTCAGCTAACATAGTCTTTGACATGAAGTTATGGTGTAGGGCACTGCAAAGCACCAAAAAAAAGTAGGTTACCATGCACATTTAGAGAGTGTAAGACTGAAAAAAATCACTTATATTTTTCAGATTATATTTTTGATCACTTTCATTGTTGATATACACTTTGTAGATGTGAAACTAACTCAAACTCTCCTTTAGTTTATGAAATCCCACTACATATTGTACATTAGTTAATGATAGACGGATAGAGAGCTCCCTCTAGTGGCTTATTTGGAAATGAAAAACTGTGAACTCGACTGCAAATAAAAGAATTAAAAAACGGAAAAGTCAATGAAATGGTCTCTTCTCTCTAATGTTTCATAAAATTTTCTCTGGCTGTCCCCCTAATGTCATAAATTAAATTAAGCTGTCTTGCATAACACATTTACACACTGTCAGCTGTGAACATTTAGAAAAAAAATCTGTTCTCCTGGATAATCAAACACTTTCACACTCTTTCTAAGATAAGAAATTTATGTTTATATGTTTATCCTAAGAAGTCCTCATTCAAAACTTCAGCATCTTATGTGAACAACAGTTTTTTGGCACAATATGATGATAAAACTGGCTAAGAGGATGTTCAGGTACGAGTGAATGATTTTATGAGCTCTAATGGAGGCATTTAATAGGACAATAACACAAAAGTGATTATTTCCAAATGTGTTTCCTTCTGAGCTAATAACACTGGAGAACTGAACAAATGTGGCTATTTTACAAATATAGAGATGGAAATTAAAATATGTACATGATTATACAACACACTTACACAACACATTTGATACATATACCTTTATATAGGAACACATACAAGTTTTAAATACTCAGGTTATACATAATTTTTCCACAAACAAAATAATAAACTGTACAAAACTCTAAATATTATTTCCATTTTTTATGTCTTACTGTTTTGTGTTATTGTCTGTTTATTTTCTTAAACCTATATCTGTTTGATATGTTGCATTTGCGACACCATATTCAACTCAACTGATAAACAGCAAAAAAAAAAAATTAAAAGTTAATTACATCTACAATATCACAGTGTTGCAGAAAAAAAATATAATACTTTATTTAACTTGTAATAACTACAATTGGAAAGGAAGGCGTGGAGTTTCCTCTAAATGTGATTTTATTTTTCCTTATCAGCATTATTAGTTAAAAAGGCACTGATATAAAACAACATAAGAAAATTCTTTATTAAAAACTATTACAAAAGGGGGGGGGGCATAAGCATTTAAACATCAGCATGTAGTAGATGATGAATATGTAACAGCTGTTGATTTACTCTTAATTATTCATGCATATTATCTTACAAACAGGGTTTATTTTCAACCTTTTTCTCTCTAATAACATGATAAATAGTGAGGCTGGTGGAAGGTTATTGGGAGAGCTCGTACGTGAAAAAAAGGGGGGGGGTGCGTCCTTACGTCACACGCCGCGTTGGCTAGCAAAAAGTGGTGAAAAGTTTTCTAGTC
>JAPZDV010000016.1:10142376-10156820 GCA_029814665.1 Acanthurus lineatus
ACTGGGTGAAACGTTTTCTAGACCCCCCCCCTTCCCCTGTATGTTTTTGTTGGGGGAAAAGTTGTTGGTAGTTTTTTTTTTTTAGGTCGTGTGAATGTAGCGTGTCCGTCGTCTTCCCACCACCCGCCTCGGTAGCTGAGGGAATGCGAGTTTTTTTATTTTTCCTCCCCCCGTTTTTTTTCTTCTTCAGGACGACAGCAGCGAGCTTTTCGAGCAGGGTTACGGAGCTTCACGTCCTCTGGCTCGCACTGAAAATCTCAGTGGCCATCATCGTTTCACCTCTGCCGTCTCGTTAGCCACCTAGCTAGCTGCGCCGCTAAGCTAACTAAAACCCAACAAAGTTAACGCTACCTCGCCTCAAAAAAGTGTGTTTCTTCTTTCTGTGTGGTTTGACTTCCAGCTTTGGAAGAAGAAAAAGAAGAAAAAAAAGCAACCGTAAAGCATGGCGGAAACCAAAATAATTTATCACATCGACGAAGAGGAGACGCCGTATTTGGTGAAGATACCCATTGCTGCCGAAAACATCACTTTGCTGGATTTTAAACAGGTCTTGAACAAGCCAAACTACAAATTCTTCTTCAAGTCTATGGACCAGGACTTCGGGTGAGCTGTGCTGATTTTTTCCCCCTTTAGCAGAGAAGAGCTTTGTGGTTTTGCATGCCAATTTAGTTTAGATAAAAGCTGCTTAAAAGATGTGAACAGCTAAGGTAATAAAAGTTAAAATGAATAATAAAAAGTATAAAGCAAATGTTTTTAAACGACAGAAAACAGACATATAACGTGCCATTGTTTTCTGCCTAAAGGAGCATTAGTTAAGAGCATGAATGAGTGGGTTATTACAACAAAGTTTTTAATGAAATTCATGCCCAGTTGCGTGTAAGAAAAAAAAAAAAAAAAAGTAATGCAATCCTTACTTGTGACCGGCTGTCGCGTGTTTGTCAGAGATAATGACCTCGATAGTTTTGAGGTATAACAAACTTAAATGAAACCAGCCATTCAACCAACACATCCTTAATCAGAAACAGGAAAGTTATAATGGCTGGTGATGAATATCCGAGTGCCTCTATAACTACTTAGAGGTATGTAGGCTGGGACATTTCTCAGGAAACATCATCATTACAATGGGAGGCATTCCCTGTCCCTGCTGCTTTTTCTTTGCCCTAATCCTCATCCCTCCCTCCCTCCTTCCCTCCTTCAGTCCATCATCTTGTGAAATCCTCGCCTTTTCTTTCTTTTGGGATTGAAGCCAGGGTTTTGTCTCCCCTCTTAACACTTTGGCCTGCCAGCCATCCTTTCATTCCCTGGCTTCCTCCCTTTCCTCTCCCCTTTTCTACCAACCCACTCCTCCAGAAAGAGCTGTCTCCTTTCCTCTATCAATTAATCTTTTTTTTTTTTTCTTTTCTGTGTGGCTGCTATGCATTTTCCTGCAGAGGAATGAATGTCTGTGGTTTATTTACCCAGTGAGACCCTTAGGGCTTCTGTTAAATGCATTGTAGTCTTGGATGGATATGAAGGCTGGGCCATTTGCCTCTTTTACTCTTTGGATGGCACCATCAGGGCCTGTGCCAAGGGAGCTGCAATATCAACTCAAATACCGTGATGAAATGGATAAGATGGCTTTTCATTAGGGCTTGACAGAGTTGGCAGTCAAGAGGTGCCCCTTGGCTCGAGATCATTTGAATATTAATAGCAGTCACATCAGTAACTGACTGCAGAGACATGGCTTTGAGAAAAATCTGGTGTAATTTCGCTCAATATGCAATGTCTGGTTTGGGTTTGTTGAAATGATTAGTTGGGTTAGTAATCAATCGGTACATCCACAAAAATGAGTCACATCTTATTTTTGTTAAGTAAAATGCAGCTCCTGATTATCTGAATGTGAGCTGTTTACTTTTTTGCATTTATGTCACTACAAATGTTGTCTCGTCAAACTATAAAAGTAATGTTAAGATGTGACTTTGTGCAGGTAGCTGGCTAGAAGACACAGATTTGGCTGGATGTGTGTATCCTGGCTGCGTTCAAGTGTAGCGTATTTCTGCATTGTTCTGTTTGTTTACAATGCCTGAACAGAAAAATGTACATAGCATTGTCATTTTTTGAGCAAAACATGACTCCATCTATAAAAACATGAAATCTTGCTTCCTGTCTTAGCTGATGTGATGTTGTTACGTTTATGGGAGTTTGTTGAAGGTAAAAACTCTTGCTAATGCACTGCCTCTCCTTCTCTCAATGTCCTTTCTCTCTATAGACATCTTCAGCTTGTTTATGTGTGGGTGGGAAAACATAGCAGCATTTTTTTTTTCCCTATTCATTCTGCCTTGGCACTTATGAAAAAATTCCCATAATGGTTGGGAAAATCCTGAACTTTCTGAAATACACCTACGTTTGGCAATTGTGTAATATTCCACATTTTAGGGTTTATTCTGTTTTTGTTATGAAATTCCACGATTCCATCCCTATTTTCTGGATAATGGAAATCGTAGGATCCTACACATCGATGTATTGGGCTCCCACATCCTTTCCATTCTTTTAAGACCTCATTCAGACCAAGTCAGGCGTTGCAACAAAAACACAAGTTCCCATATTCATTTAAAAGTGAGTAGTTTATTTAGGTCAGGCAGTGTAAATTGCATGGATTTCCAAAATGCAAAAAAAAAGAAACATCTGCATGTTGGCTCAGGTTTGAACACTGTTGTATACACTGTTGTATATGTGGCTGGTTTGGTCTGAAAAAGCCCGAAGAATGTCCATCTTTAAGTCACTGACCCCAACAAATGACTGGTTGATCAACTTCTGCAAGCCCCAAGCAATTCGTCCATGGATTATGCAGGACCCTCGATGTCTGCCCCATGCATTTCACTGAGAAAAGACCAAATATTAGACATTCTTCTGAGTATGATGCAATGCAATTTAACAACACCACAAACTACATCCTCCAAAATGCTCATGTGGTTAAATCAACACTTTTTGAAAATAGTTTAAACAGAAACTGAACACTATAACCTTCATAAAAGAAGGATTTATTGCAGGATTGTTGTATTAGACTGCGTTACTTTTGACTTATAAACTGGCAAATGTGTGTGTGTGTGTGTGTGTGTGCCTGTGTCACATAATAGCAATGAAAAGCTATTACCTGCCCTTTTTTATGGGCTTAGTAACAACTGAAGGGCCCTTCTTTTTCCACTCTAAAGGTGTCTATTCATTATATTAACTGGTTTTACCACAATAATCCGCGTAATTTTCAAGTTAGCTCTTAGATTAAGAGCTTGTTCTTGTGTAACAAGACAGGACATGGTTACATTTAGATACTGTGTGCTTGTAAGTTAGCACATAGTGTTTCTCCAAAGGCAAAAAAAGTCCACATTTTAAAAGAGCCACTTGCACCAAACTCACTCAGCAGGGCGAGGGAAGTCATCCAAAGTGAGTATGGCAGAAAAATAACCAGTACTTAACCTAAATTGCGCAGCCTGGCATCAAACTCTCATAGCTGAATATCTCCAACTGAGTTCAGATGAGAAATTTCAAACATAGCTCAGAGTCAGCTGTCCAATCAAAGCAGGGACGATTTCACCCCCCCTCTTCTCCACCCCAGGAGTGGAGTGTGTAATAGTGTGTGTTTTCATTTGCGCTGGTACGAGGCCAGCTGTCGGCCAGAGCTGTGTGTGTGGCAGTGGGGGAGATCTATAGAGCAGGGTAGGCCAGTGCCGGTGCTGGAAACCTGGAACTGGACGGAGGCCATTTGCTTGGTGTCTAGAGTGTCCACGGGGAGAAGAAAGGGGAGGAAAGAGTAGGGTGGTGTTGGCTCAGGGTTATTAGATATTCTTCTGTGTACATCTGCTGGTAAGGAGGATTAGCGAGCTGTAAGAAGTGAGTAAGATTAACTGTCAGAAAGGAGATGATATGTCGGGTTTGAGGAATTAATAGTAGCACGGGACTGGGAAAAAAAAAGGGAATGTAAGGGTTGGGGGGGGGACTTCAGGTTGTATCAAATCCAACAGGACTCAGCATATTTCAGGGTTGTTTGTGCATTATCCAAGGCATTTTAGAGTGTGTGTGAAATAACTCTCAACTGTGGTCACTTGTTTGTTTGGAGGGCAGAGGAATGAAGACAATTACGCTCTCTGGAGAAGAATGTTGCATGTGTTCTTCCGTCTAAATGCAGTTTGTCACAGCGTGCGAGGAGAGAAACGCTAAATAAATCAGATGGAGAAAAAGTTCCTTTTGTTAACTAACATTCAGTAGCCACACTAAGGACTTTACTTTACAAAGCCCTCCTGCAACAGATCCCCACTAGTGTCCACAACAATCTGGCGGTATGCTGACACTCAGTCACCAAACCAGCTCTCAACAGCTGCTTACCAAAGCCTAGTGGACCCTGACCAAGTCTCACACGCATAAGAAGAGGCCCATTGGCATATGAAGCTGGAAAAAGAAAACTTTCGAAGGACTTGGAGCAGTCAAGTGTCCTCTTTGTAGCACTTGTGCCCGGTCTCTGTCCCGGCAAACTACTGTAATAACATGGTGGGAGGCTGCAGGGGGGAAATTACACAGCTGAAGCCGAGTGTTTGCCTTTCAGACAAACATGGAGGAAGAGTCTGGAGGAGGGAAGAATAGCCAGACTGATGTGACTGTCTTTCCTTTAAAGAGATTCAGCCGAGTGAATACTGGGCTCTCTTGTGACTGTTACTGTGGAGTTATTGTCACCAAGTGTAATAGATTTGCATGCACATTTAGATGGCCTGTGTTATTCTGCAAGGGGGCACAAAATCAGTAAGAGAGAAAGTGTGTTTTAGCTCATTTCTGTGACAGAAAAAAATCCCCCAGCGTCTGTCACTTGCCAGAGGAAGCAAATCAATGGCGTTTGCTCTTTTCTTTGATATCAGTGCTAATTCATAGCTTTGTGGCCTGGGGAGTATTTTGTTAATAGGATTAGACAACCGAACAGTCTCAGTGATATAAATGTAATTTCATTAAAAGTGGATTTTGCTCTGATGCAGCAAATTGTTGCAGAATGAGTCTAAAGATGCTTGTAATGGTCAATTAATCCACTTAAAACAAATCAAAGTTACATTGAGATGAAATAAACTAAGTCAATGCCACATAGTGAAATTAAAGTCATGTAATACAAATATTTTTAAGTCAATAAAACTTTTCACCAAGTCATGGTTTTTAGTAATATGGTGATCAAATGTTAAAAACACTGATAGAGGATTTTGCCTGTTTTATGGATTTAGGTCATGCTTTCTCTGCACAAATACAGATGTCCTGAGCTGATCCTCACAGTTGGCGCCCACACTGATCTTGGCATATTTTTCATTATGAACTAATCTAAAACTGATCATAATCAGCTCTTTCTTTACTGCACCCTGCTGTTTTTTTATCCTACTGATGTTGCAGACCTGCTGTCTTTTACCAGAATCAGACTCAACAGTGCAGATTTTTTCTCACACCCCAGTGAAAGTTTCTGTATTTGTTTCCACTTATTGGACTCAGTTTGAGTACAGAGCCAACAAAGCTGTCACTCTCTCTCTCTTTCCTCTGAATACAAAGCACTTGCGTTGCAGCCTCTCAATTTTTAGCCGGCACTTAAAATTACAAACATTGTTGGCAGCAGGTCATGTCAGCTGTTGTGAATTAACTTTATTTCTGTAAGTAATTTGATGAAAATGACTCGACTGTTGTCTGGTTGAAGTGCTCTCTTGTGTAATTAGGTGTTTTTTCAAGAGTTGTAGTCAGCTGATTATATTCATATCAGATTAATAATTTATTAGTTTAGATAGAGGAGTTTTGAAGCAGAAGGTCCAGTATTAGGATGAAGTGGATTGTAAAAATATAAGGTGTGTCATAATATCTAAAGGTTTTACTAAATACATTGCATATCAGACATTTGATATTTATACTTAATAACTATTTAATAAAGTTAAGTTTCAGATTAGACTCCAGATCAGCAGATATTTGATTTTACTGCACTGTGATTGGGATCAGGGCCAGGAAATGCTAAAAGCCTGTTATACATAAAATAAGTAGGTTACATGTTATTTGACAACAGTCCTACTTAAATGTAACAATAACATAACTTTCTGGTGATATCAGTTTTAAATCTGCAGGGAATTTACAGCTGTTGAATCGATGTGATGTGAACTTAAGTCTTGCTCAACCGTAGCTACGTCAGCCATTTGCGTTAGCCACACACTGATCCATGACACACATGGTAACACGAGAAATATGGCAAGCGAGCAAGAGCAGCTTGTCAAAACACATTTTAGTAACATGATGGAGTTAAGTGCATTGTTTGATGTAGTCCAGCTATGTTGTTGTCATGGTCTAATATGTTAAATGTAATGTGTCAGCAATGTAAGCTATTTAATTCCCCTGTTCTTGACTGCGACCTTGGTGTTATGTTCAGCCCTCACTTCTCCACCCTGCCGCACCAGCCGTATATCACATACCATGCCATACTGTTATGAAGGGGGAACATTTTATACCTTCTCAACCTTACTTTGTCTCTGTTTTTCAGGGTGGTGAAGGAAGAGATTTCAGATGACAGCGCCAAGTTGCCATGTTTCAACGGCAGAGTGGTGTCATGGGTAAGAAGTCACAAAGCTTTACATGTTGATAATTAATGTGAAAGTGGGCGCTGTCTTATTTTCACTGGTGACTTAGGCTGCAATCAACCAAAGAAAATCTTTGTCTGCTGAAATTTCACCTACTTTCTATCAAATGATTCGTCGATGGAGAAATTTATACTCATGAGGAATGTGGAGGAGACATCGTACCTATTACTTCTGAAAGTTTGCTTTAAATTAGACTTTGCATTCTTGTAGTTTTGCTTGACTGCCCCTTGACTTACATGCTAACAGCATGCTAGTGCCAAGTTCAACAGGCCGACCTAAAAAAACAGTAAAACGGCATAAACGTGGCAAAACTACAGCTTTCAAAGTTGAAGTCGGGTCATTGACAAGCGGTTTAATCCATCATTGAGCTTGAACAGTCGCTGGCGCTTGTTGCGAAAGCAATTTGGACTAAAATGCGTAGTAAAAAAGCCATCAAAAATAAACTTTATCCACTTACCCCTTCTGTCCTCAGATGCTTGGGACTGATGTTGTGATTGTGCCGGTTCTTTACCATGTTCACAATTAGTTTGCAACAAAGTAAATATTCAGCTAGTGAAAGTCCTGCTACGCCAGGCTGCTAAATGCTAATAATGGGCCATCATGTTGGTTAGTAGCCTTAGTTTTTGTGGTTTGTCCCATTGTGTTGGCACTTGTCTGCCCTTTTCAGCAGCTTTTATGCCAGTTGCGTTTGTTTAATCGGTGGCATGACCTGTTTGTGAGAGAAATCACAGGGAAATCTGACTGACTGTTCAGCTAAAGCAAAGCAGTGCACGATAAGATAAACAAAAGTGAGCAATTCAAGACCAGTTAAGGACAACTCAGTGTGATAATTTTATCTTAAAACACCTATATCAGTTTGTATATCTGTGTATCCACAGTCTTATGGTTTCCTTTTCTACAAGACAAATAGAGCGTTGCTACCTGTAGGTATGGAGAATATTTCTTCCCACACAGGGCCAGAAAATCCATGTTAGATGGCTGTTGGCTGTAATCTCTGTGTTGTGTTTAAGTGCTGCTTTTTGTCCAAGACACAACAGTAAAACAGCAGTTAACCTTTCACCACTACTTCTTAAATGTCAGTCTAGTGTTTCTGGAGCTTTCGGCCAAGCATTCACCATCAGCTTTCTGGAGGCCAAAGCTGTGAAAAGGAAAGTGCTTTGACTTCTTCTCTCATAAGTCTTGTACTCCGCTAAAACATGGGATTATAAAAACAGACACTGTAAGTGAAATTTATTTAATTATTAATTTAATTCCTCAATGTTTGTCTGAAACAATATAGTCTTTTACCTAAAAATAAAATGCATAACACATAAATGACCTCATTTCAACAATATCCCACTGAGGCCTCTGTGAAATGTTAAGTCTTGGCTTATCTCAAAGTCAGCTAACATCATCAGCCAGAGGCCATTTTCAAAAACCCACTTTTCCTGTGCATTCTCCAGACCTCCCTCAGACTAATGATCTTGTCTAACAAGCAGCAGTAAGATGGAGTAGTTATATTTAAGATTTGAGTCATGGACTTGGCATGATTGTATTTTATATTGAGACATCATAGACCCTTGTTTAGTTTAGGCTTTGGTGAATGTTTGGGTTTGTTCATCCTTTAAATCTAGAGTCTGGTCCTTTTTTAATAACCATCTAAATATAATTTGATCCACTCACAAACAAATTAGTTATTTCCATTTTCTGGGAAAGATAATTCTACTACACATATTTTATAATATTAAATCCATCCTTTTTAAACCTTGACAGGTTCCCTGTATACCTGTTACATGTTAATAGGTATTGCATTACTCTACGAAAGCCAATTAGGCATCCTGAAAGAAGTAAAATAAATGAAAGAAAAGAGAGACAGTCGGTCTTGAGTTTTTATGTTTTTTGTCTGCGAAAAAGCAAGTCTTTAAAGACTCCAAATGGAACTGTATTGTCAATATTGTTGGGTTGTTTCAGACCTTTAACAACAACACTGATGTACTTTGGTCTAAAATGACCTTAGTCGTTTAAAAGTCACTTTATTGGTGTCAGAAATCTTCAGCTGAATGATGTAATCTAATAAATCTGCACATTGTAACGATTATTTGACATTTCAACATGCAGAACAAAAGTTGCTCTCAGTTTCCCGAACAAATCATGAGGAAGGCAGATGTTTCTCTCGCTGTGCTAATCAACACTGAAGCTCACGAGCTACAAGCAGCACAGCTTGTTACCGGCTACAGTAAAGGGAGCTGCCAGCTACAGTTTTCATACTTTCCATTTCTCCAGCATAAGGCCCAGTTGTTGCAACCCCGCCCTGCAGGTAACATTTGAATCGAGACAAAACATCGAGCCCGAGCCCATATAAGCAGGTCTGAGGCCAGAGCCATCTGTTAAGTGCATAAGAACGAGGCGAGGCATTAAAAGAGGGGGGAACAAAGCTCCGAGACCAGAGGGACTGATATGTGATCTGCAGGCCAAGACGGATGGAGGGATCCCAGAAGACGAGTGTTTCATAGCCAACACTGGGAAGGGGAAGAGCAGGGAGTGACTCAGTGAAGAGGGCGAAAGTCAGACTGTGTGGGCAGATAAAATCCATTCAGCTGAATTATTTTGAAAGGGAGTAAAAAAGCTTGTTTATCTGAACTTTCTAAATGCACTAAAGTTCATAAAGTTTGGATGGATTTGAATATTTTTGGCATTGAGAGATCATGTTTTTTTAAAAAATATTTTTGCCAAATAAAACCATGTTTTTCAGTCAGGTGGTCTTAACTACATCTTGTTCCCTTCCTGTGTGTGTGTGTGTGTGTTTTAATGGTTCAGGTAACTGGATGCTCCGTGGCATTCATCCTAATTGTTGATGTGTGTTACTCTGTGTGTGTGTGGGCACTTTTGTTGTATAATGAAGAAAGACGGGTTAAGTGTGGGATTGCATTTCAGTTTACCCTTGAGATGTCTGTCTGAAAAGAGTACAGTGTTTGTATGTCAAAGTAATTGACATCGTACCCGATTCTCCTCCACCTCCCTCCTACTCCTCCTTTCATTCCCCTTGTTTTCTCACCCTCTCTTCTCCCTGCCCTCCCTCAATTTGTGTCACCGGTTACGTGCCAGTTTCTCCACACTTTGCATAGTTTGTTTCCTTTTTATCACCACCTGTTTTCATCTTTTATCTCTGGTTTTGCTTTTCTGTTTTGTGATTTAAGTCGTCCTTCTCTCTCCTTGTTTTCAGCTGGTATCCTCAGACACTCCAGCAGCAGAGCCCCCGGTGGCGGTGGTGCCCCCTGTGGAAACAACGACCCAGCCTTCGCCCCCTCCTCCGCCCCTCCCACCCCCACCTGCAGAGAGGACCGGGGGCATCGGGGACTCCAGACCGCCCTCCTTCCAGTAAGCAAAGGGCACACACTCGTTTGATTTACTTTACTCTACTTTTAAGCCTATTAAAGGCTGCACATTTCACCAGAACCATAAAACCCGACAAACACTAAACACACACAACCTCCCTTTCCCAGGACTGTAGTGAAGGCATTGTATCTTTTCCTGAATATCTCACACACTCCCAGTATCAAGTTACAACAAGAATAGCAAGAATACTACAGCTCATTTCAACCTGATCTTAGCCGGAGCCGCCCATGTTTATAACTTTACTGGTACTGGGAGAAGATTTGAGTCAGTGCACATAAACACACACACACACAGACTTGATTTAAAATGTTCTCAAACTGTGTTTTTTTTATAGATTCACTTCGGTTTCTTGCTTTGTAATCTTATTCATATCGTATCTATTGGTTTTTGTTTCATTAACCTCACTTTGTTTAGTTTAAGTAGGCTTTGATTTTAGTTTAAAGAATATTTAAACCTGCAATTTTCTGGCCTCTTAGGCACAGTCCTCCGAGCTGTAAACACAAACATTGACTTAACAGTTGTCTGCTGACACAAACAGCAGAAACAGAGCAACAGTAGCATTTAATTGGAGTTTTGTTTTAAGCAAGCTAAAGATTTTAAGTCCAATATTCACTTTCCATTTAGTTTTTTTTTTTTTTTTTCACCAACTCCTCAGAGAAATGTCTGTCTCTTTAGCTGCTAAATATTTCCGCTGTGTTCACCAGCTAATTGCTAATTTTGCTGTCTGCCAGTCAGTGCTCTGCAGACATCATGTAGTGGGTTTTATCAGAGCCTTTGCATTGAAATGGCACTAATGGGAGCACTGAGACTGAACCAAAACAGTGAAATTACAGGTTGAAAAACAAAAACAATAAACTGAAGGAGGCCGAAGCGTTTGAGAGCTGAGCTTAAGGAAACCGCAGTCAGGCAATAATTCTCCATAGGTTTGTCACTGCAAACTATCCCTTTCACACTGCACTGGTTCATTGTTAATGTAAAAATGGTGATTATAGTGGCTTTTAAGAGTGCAAAACCACAGAGCAGTCTAGTCGCAGACATATTCAGAATGAAATAGAGATCCTTAAAATAACTGTCTGCCTTTGTTCTTCACTGCTCTATATAGTATCCATGTTATTCTACCAAAATGTGAGGAAACCATTACTGTAATTTAAATATGACCTGTGGTGTCCAGAACAAACCAAGTGTCTATAATTTTAGTGGCCTCTTACCGTTCCACACTCCTTGAGAAGTATGTTGTCTGGAGCTCATGAAGTTTGGTTTAGGGGTCAAATGGAGTTCAACCCATCAGTGAAACCTCCCACTACGGCTTTGGCACTCTCATTTATTTCTTATGTTTGGACCTCGTCCTGTCTGTCTCCTGTGGCTGCTGGAAGGTTGCTTGATGGTTTTTGAATCCAGTTTCAAATTAAACAGTTTCTCTTTAACTTTACTAAATATGTGGTTGGAGAATTAACTGTGTTCATTATTAAATTCCATGCTGTATTTTGAGCTGGATTAACACCAATGCTCATACTGGAAAATTAAATCTAATTCTAATTGTAGGGTCTCTGTGGCTATGTGAACTTCTAAAAAAAGGACATTGAGGTTTTTTTTTTAGATCTTGATTTTATTATGAGCCCAAAGACTGTCTGTCTGTTCAGTAAATATTAAGAACCCAATGGATAAAAACCAGATAACTGTTTTTAGTTTTTATCACAAAAATTAAATTTAGACTGTTTCAGGATTCAGTGTACTGTAAATGCATAATATGGGTAGATATATAAAGTTTTTATCTATAATTGAATAAACAAAGACAAATACAGCCTGCCTAAAACTTTAGAAGTTCACATTTTGCAGAGTAAAACATTGTTTTAACTTATTATATATAAAAAACACTGTTCTGCCAAATAATAAATAAGCAACATGAAACTCTTCATTTATAGAGTATTTATATGCTAAAAGATTACTAGAAGTTTACAAAAGCAGCTAACAAGATAAGAACTGTAGACTGATTTTAAACTTTTCTGATGTTACACATCACACTCTGCTTTCTGATCTTTGGGGGAGCTTGTGCATATGTGTGAAGTCATATAAAGCCTTTTTGAGGCTCCAGAGTGTGATGGCAATGTCTGTTAAGCTGAAGAGTACAAGTATAAAATAATTAAAGAAATCTATTGTTGTAGAAATAGAAAGATGTACATGTTTATTGCTTATTGTTATAAATATAATATCTACAGAAACAGTGTTGTTACATTAAAACAGTTAAATTAAATGTTCAAATCCTGCTGTTCTTATTCTTCCTGCTTCTCCTCTTGCAGTCCCAACGCCACAGGCAGTGTGGAGACCTTGGACGACCAGACTGAAACAGAGTCTGTAGTTTCCTTCAGGAGAGAGAGACCTCGGCACAGAGAGAGCATGGAGCAACACGGTGAGAAAAGGCAGATCACGGTGCTGATGAAAAATGCTCTCTAACATCCAAACAATGGAAAAATGACGATATAATCAAAGAATGTGGAGAAGCGAGGAAAGTTTGCTATCTGTTAAAAAAAACAAAACAAAACAAAACAAACATGGACTTGAGCAAACATGAAAAATTCACAGCGAATATCTTCCCTTTGTCCTTCCGGGCTTCTTCTGTGGTGTCCCAGGTCCTCGTATGAATGGCCAGAGTCGACTGGAGCGCCACCTGGCAGGGTATGAGAGCTCCAGCACAGTGATGAGCAGCGAGCTGGAAACCACCAGCTTCTGTGACTCTGACGATGACGACACCATGAGCAGGTGAGAGACAACGAAAGAAAGGAGGTTTTACTAAAAAAAAATAATGGCTTTAAGACTCCTTCATTTAATGCATCCCATAATGGCATTATATCATAGATGTAACTGTAAATAAAAACAGGTAAGTGCAGTAAATGTTAAAGTCTGCTGCTACACTCCACTGCTTAACTTTATAGTAACTAAACCTTTTCTTTTCCTGAATCCATACCTCTACTCAAAAACTAACAATTAATCAAAAAAGATTTATCATTCATTTTCACAAATTTGTGTTTTAGCCCAAAAATTCCCACTGTAATATTTTAGAGAGAAAGATGATCTTTTTTTGCAAGTTTTCACAATAAAAGATGATGCTGATTGGATTAAAATACATCACTTTGTGCATATTTTTTTTAATTGGAAGTAAAAATGACTTGAAATAGACACTTTGCTGCAGTCTACTTTGATTTTCTTCCTTTTCTTGAAATACAGAGGATAAAAAGCGACCTGTCCTCAGATAAATGGCAGTGGAAATAAAATTTGTGCTTCTCCATTATCTCTGTTTGTTTCAGACACAAAAAAGCAAGAAAAAAGGTGGACAGAAGCAATCTTACAAAAAGTTTGTGATAGCATGTCTTCTTCTGACCTTATTCCTTTATGTGCCCCGTAAACTTGTAGGTTCAGCAGTGCAACAGAGCAGAGCACAGCCTCAAGGCTTCTGAAACGCCACCGCAGACGCAGGAAACAGCGCCCCCCACGTTTAGAGAGGGTTTGTACTATTGGCTTATCTTTTTAGGGGGAAGAGCCACTGAAATATTTTTGCTTTAATTAAGCAAATCTCATATGTTAAATTGTTTGTGTTTGAACTCCAGGCCTCCTCCTTCAGCAGTGTGACAGACTCAACAATGTCCCTGAACATCATCACCGTCACTTTAAACATGGGTCTGTAAATACTTTCTTGTCTTTGAGTCTGTTTCTTGGAAGCGCTACATCTAACTTTTTGAGAATATATGTGTGTGTTTGCTTTGTTTTAAAACTAATGTGTTCTCTGAACAACACAGAGAAATACAATTTCTTGGGCATCAGCATCGTTGGCCAGAGCAACGAAAGAGGGGATGGAGGCATCTACATCGGCTCCATCATGAAGGGAGGTGCTGTGGCTGCAGACGGACGCATCGAGCCCGGTGACATGCTGCTACAAGTGAGGAAGAACATTAACTTAATTGCAAGCCAAAGGGAGAGGTTTTATGTTTATCTAAATTACTGTTGAGATGACGGTTTTGCTGAGGAAATAGACATTTTTAAAACCTTTTTTGGGATCTTCTGCTGAGGAACAGCTTTAGTGCTGATGCAGTTGTGTTGAAAATTGAATTGGTGATGTTGTCCGGATGCTTGTTTTGTTCCACCAACACTCTGAAACCTAAAGATATTTGATTTATCACTCGTATTATTATCAAAAATTGACTTATTGTCATTCAGATCTCCTCCTAACGCTTCATTACCTTTGAAGGTGAACGACATCAACTTTGAGAATATGAGTAATGACGATGCAGTGCGGGTGCTGAGGGAGATTGTACACAAGCCAGGGTGAGTTGCTGTTTTCTTATTTTAGAAACTATCCATATCTGTTTAGAAACTATAAATATTAAGTTTTGCCAACACACAAATGATCATGACACATAGTAATGATGATATCTTATGTGTTTGGTGTTCATCAGGCCCATC
>JAPZDV010000016.1:10157414-10172077 GCA_029814665.1 Acanthurus lineatus
TCCATATCTATTTATAAACTATAAATATTAAGTTTTGCCCACACACAAATGATCATGACACATAGTAATGATGATGTTTGGTGTTCACCAGGCCCATCATCCTCACGGTGGCTAAGTGCTGGGACCCCTCCCCTCAGGGCTACTTCACTCTGCCTCGCAGTAAGTTTCACGCAGGACTTCCAGCTTTTCTGTTTACGCCAAGATCAATAACAGTTTCCTAATCTCTTTACCTGACCCACCTTTGCAGATGAACCAATCCGACCCATTGACCCAGCAGCGTGGGTGAGCCACTCTGTGGCCATGACGGGGGCCTACCCCGCCTTCCCTGGCAGCTCTTCCCTCAGCACCATCACCTCCTCCTCCTCCGTCACTGAGACTGAACGTGAGTGTTTCTTTCAACGTCTCACTTCTCCTCTTTATTCTCAGTTCTTTCATTTCCACAATTCCTCTCATTAAACTACATCCTTCACTTTTAAGCCTTGTCTAGTTTATTTGCCTGTCAGAAATAAAAAGTCTAAATGAGGTTTGTTATTATAAAGTATCCTTTTCCTGTTGATATCTTTCCATCTTGGACATCACATCTGCCTTTGATGCTAGCTTTACCTGATGTGATATGTGATGTCTGCTGCTCTTCTCCCTTTAATTTGGTCTTTTATTTTGTAGATTTTACACAGTCCATATTTCATCTCTCAGTCATTTGTTCATCTCTCTCTGCATGTCTGCACTTCTTCCTCTTCAGTTTTCCTAAAATACTCTTCTGTCTGTTTCCAGGTTTCGATGACTTCAACTTGTCGCTGCACTCTGACATGGCATCCGTTGCCAAGGCCATGGCCTCACCAGAGTCGGGTCTGGAGGTCAGGGACCGCATGTGGCTCAAAATCACCATCCCCAATGCTTTCCTCGGTAAGACGGGGATCAGAAAAAGAGTACATCAAATTCACAAACTTTCTGTGCCTCAGAGGACTCCACAGGGCGGGCATTATGTTCTCAGAATTAAAACCGTGTGACTTGTGGGAGAGGAGAGGAAAAAAAACCCTAAAGTACAAACTTGAGTGCCTGTTTGGACTGAAAACATCTGTTAAATTGGAATCACCTGCAACTGAATCACAAGGAGTAATTATGTAAAGTACATGTTTGTCCATTTTGTTCTTTCTTCTTCAATTTCTGAATTCAACCTGCATTTTTGAATAGTATAGTAAAAATCAAGCATCTTAAAGGTCATCAAGCAAGGACAAAATTACACCTTGCCCCGAGGTAAATGCCATTATTGTGCCGTTATTTTTGAGAAAGTCAGAGGAAAGTGTTGATTTACAAAAAAAAATGGCCTTTTTTTAGGCAGATGTTTGTAGTGTGTTTCAAGTGTTAATGCTGCCTAATCCCCCCTTTAGATGGTTTGCACTACACTCAGACTATTTATTGTCACAACATTATTGAGGTATTTTATTGAGATCCTGTCCTGGAATCGATGCACTGAGCAGAGTCTCACAGCAGAGGAATAATGCCAGCTGACCTACTTAAAGCACAGCTTTCCTCATCAAGATGTGTTTCAAATTTTTCTTGTGATTCTAGATTTTTCCACTTTACTCTAATTTGCACTCTGAAGTCCTGAATGTGAAATATTTGTTGCATACGTGGATCTCTGCTTTTGTGTTTTTACTGTGCAAATAAATGTGCATTGACACATTTAAAGTATGTGAATTGTCAACTCAGTCTGCAGTTGTTCATTCATATTTACATCCAGTTTTACTTGTGCAAGAATATTTTTCCTTTTTTTTCATTTAACTTTATATGCATGGATACTTTAGGTTTGCTTTAATTTAATATGTGCACTAGCTTCTGTTGTCTCAGAGTATTGCTTTGGTATGAATCAAGTTTCATTCTTTCTTATCTAACATGTCATGCATCAACCATCAGGCTCAGACGTAGTGGAGTGGCTCTTCCACCACATCGAGGGATTCCAGGACCGCCGCGAAGCCAGAAAGTACGCCAGCAACCTGCTGAAGGCCGGCTTCATCCGACACACCGTCAACAAGATCACATTCTCCGAACAGTGTTACTACGTCTTCGGAGATTTAAGCGACTGTGAGAACTGTGAGTGACTAAACAACACTGACAGTAAAGATTAGATCTGTCTGCATGAATGTTATACTTAATCACATTTGCATGCATGCCTTTGTAAACATGCTGGTGGTTGCAGGGGTCACACATGTGACATATCAGCTATGAAAGGATTTCTTTAAAGGACTGCTATTCTTAAACTCAGAATTTGCAGAAAACATTCGATAACAAGCAGAACAAATAAACAAAATGTTACAAGCAGCAGTATGAATGTAAAGTTGTTTGTAAAGAATGAGTTTGTTGTAGACCTTTAATGAACATTTTGCGTCTGCAGAAGTTGTATCATTCGTTCAGCTTGTTAAACCTGTTTAGCAGCAAACAGCTGATCATTCATTCTTCTCATTCATCTCCTTCTTCTCATCTCCCCCCCAGACATGGCCAACCTGTCCCTGAATGACAATGATGGCTCCAGCGGGGCCTCAGACCAGGACACTTTGGCCCCCCTGCCTCTTCCTGGGGCTTCCCCATGGCCCATGATGCACACCTTCCCCTATCAGCCCTACCCCACACATGCCTTCTCCAGCCAGCCACCCCCGTACCATGAGCTCTCCAGCTACAGCTACGCCCCCGGCAGCACCGGCAGCCAGCACAGCGAAGGTGAGCTCAGACGCTAAATCTGATGCTAGTTGCTTCTTTAGCTTCTGTGACTCAGTGTAATCTAATCTGTAATTTCCTATCTGCCCCCCCCCCCAGGGAGCCGAAGCAGCGGATCAACGAGAAGCGAGGGTGAGCGCCGTCGCAGCACTAAAGGTCCCGGCAGCACCGTGGGTGGAGGGGAGAAATCCCCCTCTGGTGGAGGTGGAGAAGGTGACTCGCGCTCAGGCAGCGGCAGCGAATCAGAATACTCCACCCGCAGCAGCCTGAGGCGCGGCCACGGTTCAGCCGCCCCCAGCGAGCACAGCCACGCCTCCTCACAGCGTTCACATCATCACCGCATGCCCCAACCGCCCCACATGTCCCCCTACCCGCCGGGTATCCTCCCCTATAACCCCATGATGGTAATGATGGTACCCCAGCACCCACACCCAGCCATGGCGACGGCTCACGCTCTTCCTCACGCGCAGCAAATGCCCACAGGGCCCATGCATCCGGCTCTTCCCCCGCCCCCTTCCTCCACTCCAGGAGGGCCTCCGGGCGCCCCACCCACCCGTGACCTGGGCTCCGTACCGCCAGAGCTGACGGCATCACGCCAGTCGTTCCACCTGGCCATGGGGAACCCCAGCGAATTCTTTGTGGATGTCATGTAGCCTTTCAGTCGGGATGTTGAGTGACCATTCATGTGAAGTTAGTGTACGGTTCCCACTTGTTTTGACGAGGATCTGGTGGTAGCTTTTTGAGCTCACAAGGGCCTATTGACTCGAAGGCACTTGTTGCAAATTTGGTGAGAACAGGGTTTAACATTGACAAAAAAAAAAAAAAAGACAAAATTAAAACAGAAATAATGTGGGATATGGTCTGACTAAATGTCTGTGAAGTCTAGTTACTCTCATTCAAATACACTACTTAACCCAGTCATGATTTTGTTCTAAAGATAGAGCAGTTCTGCTTTCTTATCTCAGTAAAGAGCGCGTTTGTTTATCTCAAAAAGCAAACTCTCAGTACAGTGTTTTGAATGCAAATTAGAGCTGCTCTGCACTCTGGTTTCTGCAGTCCTCAAAAGAGAAATATTCTGTGTATTTACGGAGGGGAATCACCTTCCTAAACCAGCTTCTTATGTCAGAGCTGTCCATCCAGGAAGCGCACAGACCCACAGTTTAACACTAGAGGGTGCCAGGTACACTGTGTACTTGAAAAGGATATAATCCTGTATACTCATCTGGATCATCATGCCAGATTTGTTGGCAGCACAGGAGTATATCAAGTGCCTTATTCTTTACATTTTTTTTAGAGTCATTTTCATACTCAAGGTACATAAAAATAACTCTTCTTATTCCAGCATTGTTTGACAATGAACTTCTGTGTATATAAATCTTTTACTCCTATGTAAATGCAACTATACAGAACAGCAGGCTCTAATGTGAAATGAAAATAGGTCCAAAAATGTCAGGTGAACTTGTGTTTAATAATCACTGTCTAGGCCTAGTTGTTGAATAACTCTTGTTGTGAGGAGTTCTCAGAATGGGACTATAGAGGCGTAACGGTACTAATAGGTGAAAAGACGAGACGCTGAAAGCGGTACTTTTTGATTACATGCAGTGTGTATATCTTCAAGTTACTGTGATCCAAGCGCCCCAGCTCCCCATGCTTATTTTTATGTTACTGACTCTCATTATTCACCCATTTCATTTTTTGTATGAGTGACTATATAAATCATGTATAACCGAACTATTAAGGTGCTAAATGAAGACTCAACATTTCAAAAAGAATGACATTGACAGTGTCACATTGTTTGATTTCATATTGCCACCTTTTGTTTGTGTATTTGAGAATAAATTTGATACTTACAAACTGTTCAGTTGTATTTTTTTTAATTTTTTTTTTTTACTGGGGAACTCAAAAGAAGTCCGTTTGACTTTGACATGTCCATGTTACACAACCAAGGTCACTGACGTGCTTTGGGTTCATTATCTGACTGTTTATTAGACAGAGAGCATTTACTCAGTGCTGATCTTAATGTGCTTCAGATATTTGGTTTTTCACTTTCATAAATGGAATTAATTTACAATGGAGGAACAGAGAACCAGGGATAGAGGATGTGGATTAGCGTTTAGTTACATAACAGTATAATTTGACACTGTAAAGCCAGCAATTTAGTTGCAATTTCCTTCCTAGTAAACCAAAATTCTTCTCTGCACATTAGACAGAAAACCTGTTGAACACATTTCAAGTTAACATAGTCAAGAATCAACAAAGCTGTCCATAAGTATTTTGTTTTCAGCACCTTTATTGTTTCCTCTGGAGAATCAATTATTTTTGGTGTGTAAGATAGATAATTACAGGGAGTCTTCTTTACCTACAATAGTAAAAAAAAAATATTTTGAAACCCTTTATGAGTGCCATTAGGTTTAATTTGGAGTGTATTGATTATTTTATATGAAACATATTTTAATCTCAAAAACTCCTTTTTTATAATGGTAATAAACTAAAACCATAGGAAAAAATATAACTGCTTGTCCACCAAATATGTTATTCCTGGATTTCAGTATAATGTCTTTGAAGTTCTGGAAATAATGTGTAACTCCCATAAATCTCCTGGAAAGTATGCAAAAACGCTCTGAGATTATGTAAAACACACAGTGGATCTACAGATTTTACAACCAAATCACTTTTTTCCTTATCAGCACATTTTGAACAGTACCGATCTTATTTTCATGACTTATTTCACATTTTTATGCCGTTCAACGTGTTAAATGTACTTTTATTGCCATCAATTTACACGTTTCTGAAGCTCGAACAACTCTTTAACGTAAAACTGCATATCCCATGAAGCATCACGATGACAAAAACGCTTCCGGCTATATGAGCTCCCGAGGAAAAAATTCAGGTTGAAAGTGGGTCATTCGGGGGGACAGACGGCTGCTCGACAGACACAGGGGACGTAATAAAGAGGCCAGGTGGTATATTTATATACACATATTCGTGCTTTCAATTGTCGGTTAAAAAAAGAAGTAATTATCTGTTTTTCGGATTTTTTAGCGAGGAAGTAAAACACCGATTCAAAACAAGCTAACTTAACGTTACCAAACAATCCAACCCTTGTTGTTACGTAGCTGCTAGCTGCCAACGAGCTGCTAACGTTGACTGTTAGCTAAACTCCGTTTTTCTGACTGCATTTAATAATATGTTTCCGTTTAGTTTATCTTAATACTTAGTGTTTTTTGCTTTTTTTCTTTTAGAACAAAAATAAAATCATGCTGCTTCGTAAAGTGAGCCAGTCTTCCGCCCTTTGTGGCACCGTTTTCAGGGCTTCTCCCGTGCTTTCTGGGTAGGTAGCTAATTAACCTTATTTGAATCTGTTGTTTAAGCTGTTTTCCAAGGGTTAAAAAAGAAAAATCACCTTTCATTTCTGTGTCTGTGCTGCAGAGGTCAGCGTCATACCGGGGCTCTGGTTGCCGTGCAAAATGCCCGTCTCTACGCAAGCCAGGCTGCAGAGGTACGTTTATGTTAGCCTTAAAGTATAATGGATGTATATTTATGTTGCATGCTATGGTGTTAAGATATTTTAGAGTTTGTTGTGTGTTTTGTTGGCTCAGTGAGGCGGCTGGCTGACATAACGTTGACATCCCCTCCCGCTGGAAGTAGGGTAAAGTTCACTGGTCACATGACTCAGTCATAAAGGTGACACCATGAATGCGGGAGACAGTGCAGTTGTCCTGGTCAGGGTTCAGTCAAAGCAGCTGAGTTTCCGTACTTAATAAGCTGCTTTATTTTAAGTACTTGCTAGTTTCTAAAATAGTAGATGGTAAATGGATTTATGACAACCCCTGTATGCAGCTGTATTTGTAGCAAATTAAACTGTGGTAATGTCAACAATAATAGTTCTTTGCATGGAGAAGTCCACAAGATCATTTAGGTGTGGCAACAGACCACCTGGCCTCAAACAATTAAATGTCAGTATAGATAATCTCACAGCAAAGATAATTTCAATGACATGTTTTTTTGTTTTATATCATCTCAGGTATTATGATCATAAAACAATATTATATATGCTGCTTTGCAGTGACTCCTGGTAATAATGTATTTATGAGCTGCCATTAAATTTTATATTTGTTTGCAATTTGACAGCAGAAATGTAATATAAGGTAAACAGTTAATTTTCCCTTTCTCTCTCCTAAATACAAATATTGAAAATTGAGTTTTTCTGTGTTTGTATAAAGAACAAAATCTAAAAAATAGAAATTAATTTGATGAGAATTTCTACCGTTCTGTTTTAGATGTTTATTTTGGCTCTCAATTAGACTTTGCTCCCAAAACACACGCTGATGAGTAAGGAATATATCATGACATTTTATTATGTAAATATTGTCCAACTCCAGTCACTTATTTACTCAGTCATGTTTTCATGATCACATTATATAATACAGTTTACTCTGAGATACTATTTTGTTACCTGTATAATTGAATGGAATGCAACTCAACCCAACCTCTGTGATAAATCCTTTCAGATAGATTTGTCATCAATTAATTTAGGATTTATTTGTCATCAATTAATTTAGGATTTATTACAGGTTCAAAGATACATGTTCACAGTACAATTTAATATTAAGTTTTGTTTTCCCTGCTGGATATCACAGTGGTATCACATGTCTGTTGTACGCACAACACTTCTGCCTCTGGGTGACTCAGCTGACTGAACATGTCCTTGGCTCTACCTTTCACCCATTTGAAACCAGTCCTTTAGGCGTCTTACCAAGCCGGTGCTCTGGCTAGAATAGGAAAAACTCTCATCGTGGTTTCTGATCCTCACTGCCTGAAACTGTCCTTTTGGCTGTTTGGATTTCATATCCTGTCAAATCTTTTGACATGAGATCTTGTTGTTTATCTAATTATTGTGTGTCATTTTGTGTTAAATGTTATTCAGGGATGTATATGCAATTTTTTTTCAGCTGATAATGATACTTGATAACTACCTGTTTTTCCAAAAATAGTAAATTATGCAGAATTTAACATTTTTGTATTTTAAGAAAAAAAAGTTAAGTCATAGCCTGTCGTTCACACCTGAATATAAGAGGATGCAGGCTAAAATGTAGTAAGCAAAGATGGATTATTAAATATTCTGTTGCTTTGACCCCCCAAAAAAACTTGACTGACTTTATAATTACAACATAAACAAACAGTTTAGCATCAGTGTCTTACAGAAACTGTTTAGGATCCCTGACTCTTTTACTGAATTGATGAACTATCAGCTCATTTCTGTTTGGCTTTTTGTCTCTTTTTTTCTGCAGGCGGTGCTGGAGAAGCCAGCAGCGGTCGGCACTAGTACTGCCACCAAAGTGGAAACGAAGAAAGTTGCTGCTGTATGTTAATTCTTAAATTATTATGATCTTACACTGTAAACTTTGTGTTTAAGATTATGTTTTTATTTTGTGTATTGAAACAGATTCTTAACAATATTTGTCACCTAGTTAGCACCTCTGAAAACTGACAGGTATCTCGTTGAGTTCTTGACCTTATGTAGTTGCTATGCTGCAGCTCTTTCATGAAGGGGTTCCCTTTAGTTTAAATGCACATGCAGACACTTGTGGATGATAATGCACAGTTACCCCAATAGACCAGCAGTTACACCGCCTTTAGCTCAGTATTTGGTTGTTCTGTCTGTGTTAGCACAAGCTTTACTATATTTGACTTTTTTAGGAATCCCAATCGTTTGCTGTCAACATGTTTAAGGGGCAAATCCAGACGGCACAAGTGTTCCCCTACCCCTCAGGTAAATGAGCAAATATTATGTAAATAGCTGTTTGTCAACATTTCACTTAACAGTGCTACAGAACTGGAGATGGTTGTAGTCTAACTGCTTGTCTGTACCGTAGTCCTGAATGAGGAGCAGGAGCAGTTTCTTCAGGAGCTTGTGGGGCCTGTCAACAAGTTCTTTGAGGTAATTTTAAACCTTTTCGATCTCTTGGATGAATTTGTCTGACCTCATTCTGACAAGCTTCTCCACATCCTTAATAATAACTCCCTTCCTCTTTTTTTCTGTTTTCTGTTGGTAGGAGGTGAATGATCCCGCCAAGAATGACGCCTTGGAGAAGGTGGAGGATAACACCATGGAGGGCTTGAAGGAGATGGGTGCCTTTGGCCTGCAGGTGCCAGCTGACCTGGGTGGCCTCGGCCTCAAAAACACACAGGTAGATCAGATTTGTGAATTAATGCAAATTAGTAAATATTGTCTGGTTCTTAGTCATGTCAGCTATGAAAAAAAAGTGAGTGAAATAAGTCTGACATGATAGCGTCTGTCCGTCTTGCAGTATGCCCGGTTGGTGGAGATCGTCGGCACTTATGACCTGGGTGTCGGCATCACTCTGGGTGCCCACCAGTCAATCGGCTTCAAGGGCATTCTGCTTTACGGCAATCCAGCCCAGAAGGAGAAGTACCTGCCTAAGCTTGCCTCAGGTAAGAAGACCAACATTTCGTGCTAATTACATGCATCTTAAGATGTAATTGTTGGTGTTTATAGAATAGAAAACATGGGCGATAAAGCTTCCATGTTCATATTAATGTGCAAATATCATGAAAATGACAAGACCAACAATGTGCTTCAGTGGGATTATGCCAGAAAAGAAGTTCAGGCGGCTGTGCCGCAAGATTTAGAGCAAGTCATCTACATATCAGAAGGTTGGTGGTGATATCTCTGCCTCCTCCAGTCTGTGCATTGAAGTTGTGTGTTTGTCTCTCCAGGTGAGCACATAGCCGCCTTCTGCCTGACTGAACCAGCCAGTGGCTCCGATGCCGCCTCCATCAGGACCACAGCTGTTCCATCCCCCTGTGGAAAGTACTTCACTATGAACGGCAGCAAAATCTGGATCAGGTGAGGAGCAGCATGCATAATCAGAATGTTTTTATGTTGAACACCAGGGGGCAGCATTTCGCAATCTAGTGGCTAGAATTTGCTTGAATCTTCTCTAACCTGATGCTTTTTTCTTTGTCAGTAATGGAGGTCTGGCTGAGATCTTCACTGTGTTCGCCAAGACACCCATGAAGGATCCAAAGACTGGGGAGATGAAGGACAAGATCTCAGCCTTCGTCGTGGAGCGGAGCTTTGGAGGAGTGACAAGGTGAGCACAGCGTTTTTCTTTATATTACAGACTGTTTATCATCTGTGATGTTGCCCTGATGTTTTTCTAGCTACAATTTAATATATTTTACGTTAATGACACAGTCTGGATCATTGTTCTGTTTATGGATTCATGAAATCTTGCTCTCTTTATTTATTTATTTATTTATTTTTGATCTCTTCCCCTTCTCTTCGCCATCGCTCATGACAGCGGTCCTCCAGAGAAGAAAATGGGCATCAAGGCATCCAACACAGCAGAGGTCTATTTTGATAATGTCCGTGTGCCAGCCGATTGCCTTCTGGGTGAGCTGGGCGAAGGTTTCAAGGTGGCCATGAACATCCTGAATAACGGACGCTTTGGCATGGCGGCCGCCCTCTCTGGCACCATGAAGGGAGCCATTACCAAAGCTGTAAGTACCATAAATGTAAACAGGAAGTGGGGAAGTGAAAGCAGAAAATGAGCCTTTCTGATAACTCTGAAGCCATAGCTTCCTTTTACAGCTTTACATCTCTGTATGTATGTTTCTCACCTGCTGTCTTACTTTTTTCCTCTGTATTCTATATGTTACACCCCCAGTTTCAGGCATTCACTTCGCTGTGGGTTTGAGGGAATTTCCCCTCTTACTTGTGTTACTTCCTGCTGAGGTTACAAGAGCCGAAGAGTCAAATGTGCTTTGGTCATGCTTGTTGTTTCTCACAAGCATTTCAATTCTTCTAGACTGGAAATGTGACCAAATAACATTTTGTATTGTCAGCGACAACCTAATTGAAAAAGGCCTCTGTAAAAAGAACACAAAGGACTGCTGTCATGAGTGAGAGCTCATGGAGTCAGTCACACTGATCATGTTGCATAAGCAATAGTTTAATGTGCGGGGACTCGAGGCTCAATGATCTGCCTCATGTGCCAAGAAGTGAGTCAAACTGTTTGATCGTTGCATCATCAGAAAACTATCAACCAGATTTTTTTTTGTTTGTTTGTTTTGTTTGCTTTCATTAAAACAAGTAAGCACCTGCCACGCTTTCACTCTGCAATAATCAGTCCTGTCGCTTTTTTTTTTTTTTTTTACAAATTCTTTAACTCAGCGGCCATTGATGCACTTATGAAATTTAAACACCAGTGACTTTTAAAAAAGGTGTCAAAATTGGTGATTAATTGTCATAAATTTGTTGAAATTGATAATTTGCAAACTCAGAGAATTAACTTTAATGTTTCATATAAAATATGTAATTATTGGCACAAGGACATTTTGTATATTCTAATGATAATTTTATTTTATCTACAAAATGCGAGAAAATGTGTTAAACTGCTCATCAGAAATTCCTAAAATTATATTTAGCAGCTTTAAATCGCTTGTAGCCACAAAAATATTAAATTTATGTTAACATTAAATTAAGCTCATCATGGTAATATAAATAGATAATAAAAATTTCTGTTTATATTGCAGTGCTGTAGGCTGAATGATTTACATCTAGGTTAGTCATAAAATGGATTATTCAGGAAATTGATGCAGATAAAAGCGACTTTTTAAGTTGGCCGTTAGTGCAGAAACCTTTGAAAGGTTCAAACGGGGAAACTCCACATCCTTAAAGTGTTAAGCAGTGAGTCGGGGAATAACATATAGGAGACTCAGTCTGTATGTTTTCATGAACTTTTAAAAATAGGTGAAACTAAGAGAAACTCTTGTTTTTTTTGTTTTTTTTAAGGCATAAACTGCAAATCTTTTCACTGGTTTCACTTGTTGATAACACCACTGTTTTGCTAAATTAAGTTTTTAAGGTCAGGGTTACTTTCACATAGTTGTTTATCTTCTAGGTCTTGTGGCATTTACTCTGAATTCAAAACATGTGTGTGGTCATGTTAGGCTTTTGTCTTGATGCCACCGGGTCTGCACCAAACCACAAGATCGCTCCTGTGTTGTAGCGTGCCGGCAGGCAGCCTTGCTACACTTCCTTATTTTTTTTTTGCACAAAAACTTAACAGCGACAACATGTCTACAGGGTTCATAAAAAGCTGCAGAGAGTTTAGTTCCAGTATTAAAATATGAGGAAATGTAAAGGATTTATACTGCACTCATCTGTCTCAAGTGCTATAAAACTCACATGTTTAACTGTAAATTAAGGTGTGATAGTAAACGTCATTTACACCTTTCACCAGGTGGACCATGCTGCCAACAGAACACAGTTCGGGAGCAAGATCCACACCTACGGAGTCATCCAGGAGAAGATGGCACGCATGGTTATGTTGCAATATGTCACCGAGGTCAGACAGCTTAACCGTGACTTTTCTACCTCTACACATTTAACTTCTGTGTTTTGACACTGAGACATCTGGTCAAAGGGGCATTTCACCAAATGTTGGCAACATGAGGTGTTTTTTTCTAATTTTACATTGTTTACATTTCCTTAAAACGGTGTAACCCACACTTTTAGTCTGTTTGTATGTTATCCAGATGGCTTATAAGCAGAAAGCATGTGTGTAAAGAAGTAGATTTTCAGTCGATCTCTAACCTCACAAAGCCTTTTAATGCCCTTTGCACAGATGTTCAAATTCTCAACAAATCAGACTTATTTTAAACTGTAGATTATTGTGAAATGGTGCCCAAAAGATAAAGATGCACAAAATGTCATAAATTCACATTAACATTATTTGTTCTGTGCCTCTTTGCAGTCATTTGCCTACATGATCAGCGGCAACATGGACAGTGGAGCGACTGAATTCCAGATCGAAGCTGCCATCAGCAAGATCTTTGCCTCTGTAAGACTTTACACGTACCACACTTTGATTTGTTGAATATTCATATCGGAAGTTCCCTCAGTGCCTGGCTGACGGCGCATAATTACCTCTCACCCCTGCTGTTATTACAACGACAAAGCCTCTTAAGAAAACTTTGTTCCGTTTCTACTTATTTATGTTGTACAAATGGCGATTAAACAATTATACTTCTTGTGCAAGACTTCCGGGAACATGAACTCTTTCATAACACTGATGATGTTCCTTATTCTGTTGAAGACTGGAGACTCTGTTGGTACATAGAGGAAGTAGACATCTCTTGGGGTGTTTGGTAAAAGGAGATGAAATTTGAATGTGTATTTTGCAGAGCAGAAGCTCACTTGCATCTGTATGTGTTTTGTTTTTTTGTGTGTGTGTGTTTGACAGGAAGCAGCATGGACAGTGACAGACGAGTGTATTCAGGTTATGGGCGGCATGGGTTTCATGAAGGTGGGTGCCCAGTCCACATCCTGTTTCACACAAAACCGGGTATCCCTGCAAAGCTGCATGAAACAGAGTAATGCGATAACAGTTCGTAATTTGGCCTGCTAGAATTTTCAAGTTATTATTCTTTTTAGCATCTCATAGCCTGATTAAAGCAGATACTGCTATAAGCTTACGTATAGTTTCAAAAAACTCAGACACAACGGGTTAATGAATGAGTGCGTTTCCTGCCAAATTAAAACCCTTTTTCCAGAACCTATAAACTTTTTATGAACTCAGGTTCTTTCCTGGTTTAGTACCGGAGAAAACAAGGTCAAAACAGCCTGTATCATCCTTCCCTGGCAAAAAAAGTATGTCTTCTGGGTGGACAATAGACCTTTTTTTAGCTGCATGAACATTTCCAGGAACCGCTTTTAAGGTGCTATATGTAACGCTTCAGCACCAATGACGGTACATTTCCTGAAAACTCTCATGATTTTGTCTGTGTGTGGCTAAAAGTTGTGGTCAAATCCACTTCAAATCATCTGACCGATCTTATATAATAACTTTCGATGTACAGTGCAGTGTTTCTAATGTAAATGTCCAGTGGTTAGGATTCCTGGTTTTCACCGTGTAGCCTGAGTTCGTTCATTATCATTAACCACCATACACAACACAGTACAGTACACTTGACTACTAATGTGACCTCTGTACAGGAATTGCACTGTGATTTGTGTAAAATATATAGAGCACTTTTTAAAAACTCATATTGATGTGGGTTTCAGCCTAAGAAACAATTACTCATTCAAATAATTCAGAGTATCCTGGAACCATTTTACTATGATCTTCACTATTGTTTTGACTACAACACACAGGGTCTGAACTGTTCCGGGTCACATGCTTTTTTTGTTTTTTTTGTTTTTTTTTCCAAAGCAGGAACATTTCCAGAAATCCCAAAACCATTTTTGGAAACTTATCAGCTGAACTTATCGCTTTGACCACAGGAGAGCGCAACAATGGCTCAGTTGTTTTGTCGTATTCAAACCCGAATCTCAAATGCAGCAGCCATTTGTTTATCTGTTTGTTTATCTGTTTATGATAATTCAAATGTCGAGTAAGCTCACTTTTTAAGTTTCTGGTTTACTTCCTGGTACTATTGTTCGGAAGAGAACCTGTTTTTCTGCTTTTTTTTTGCACCCCGTGCTGTGTATTAACTGTTTACTGGCACATTACAAACATTTGCTGACAGTTTGCTTTGGGCTGCCCCCTGCAAAAGTTTTTCTTAGTCGACTAGTATCTGTAATTCAAGTCATTAGTTGACTAGTGAATATTTACACAGTGCAACATCACGCAAGTCTGTGAGCTCGAATTTGCAGTCATAATTTACTTGATTATAGTGACTACAATGAATGAATCCCAATACATCATCATGTCATCCGTGATGATGCGGCAAACCAGCAAGAAAGGTGCTACAAGCTCCAAACCACTACTAGTAGTCACGTATACTTCGACGTTGTGGTATTGAGTCATGCAGTTTCTGCATGCAAGATGCTGCCGCTCAGACAGCGCTGATACCGCACTGATGCTTTCTTAAAGACAGAAAAAAAAAAGTTTAAAAAAAAGGAATACACAGGTAGTAGC
>JAPZDV010000016.1:10172177-10183909 GCA_029814665.1 Acanthurus lineatus
TCTTAAAGACAGAAAAAAAAAAAGTTAAAAAAAAGGAATACACAGGTAGTAGCAAGCTTAACATACGGGGGCGAAGTGTAGTCATGTAAACAATAACGTTCCTATGCTTAAAATAAACTAAACAATGCTGTAGGCCCCACCCCTGATATGCTCTCAGTCCAGTGGAAAGTTTGCTTGGTCATGGAACAGCCCTCCAAAGCAACAACTGCAGACGCAAACTACTTCAAACACAAATTAACCTGCTCACTTAAACTAATCACACAACTAAATCTGGAGAAGAAATCAGAATTTGAACATTCTGAACGCGACAGAATATGTTTTTCTGTAATGTCGTCCACTTCCTTCATGGCTCTACAAGTTATTTCAAAATAACTTGTCCTATAAGAGCTGTCTAAAAGGAAGCGAGGGGGAAATAACAGATACAACAGACTCTTAATTAGTTCTGCTCACACTGCACATTTTGACTCAGGGTTTCATTTCACTAAGGAAACAAGTCAGAACAGTGCCCCTGTACATTTTCATTTCTGCTCTGCCTCACAGGACAGCTTGTAAGTGCAGCTTAAAATATGAACAGTGGCTTTCACAAGCAGAATCCAAGTGCACAGACATGAAAAGTGGTTGTCTTTATTTCCTGTTGGCAACTGCTGTTTTAACTACCTTGGTTAGCAAGAGGCTGCAGTCTCAATGTCTTCCGTGTATAGGATGTGATCAATAAGAGCTCATTTCCCACTGTTAGTTGCTCAGTTTGCTCATTAAAACAGGATTTCAGTGCAGAATATAATCAGGAAACTTAAACATAGTGCACTCTAATAATAAATGAAGGGTTTGTATGTGATTACTGCAGCTTTCTTGTGGGTAGAATTTAAGTGAAAAAATAAAAATGCATGATATCCGAACAATGGAGTACAAGTAGAAGGTTGTCATGTGTGTGTGTGTGTGTGTGTTTCTGCAGGATGCTGGAGTGGAGAGGGTGATGAGGGATCTGAGAATTTTCCGAATCTTCGAGGGCACCAACGACATCTTGAGGCTCTTTGTTGCTCTGAACGGCTTCCAGGTAGAAGAATCTTTGCTGTGTTTTCTTTTACTGACTTGGTTTGTGGTGTTCTGATAGTGTCTCTGCGTGGAAAACAAACTTTCTGTAGAGAGGAAGTGTCTTCTGCTTCCTATGTACTTTTACAAGACACTAACATCTTGTAAGTTTAAAAATGGTGTTTATGAAGCAACTTCCTCATGCTTATTTTACCACAGCGGGTCTGTGCCGAGCCTGAGTTTTCTATCACTCATTGCTCTGTCAGTCTCTTCTTCTCCTTTATAAGTAGTACTGGTACCATTAGAGCTGACAGCAACACTGCGGTGTGTGTACAGTCTAGCCTTGTTGATTTGAGCAGAGAAATTCATCCAAATGTAGCCTACAACTTGAAATCATCAGCTTAAACGCTGTGCAAAGCAGAAAAAAAATACCGCAAGCCACTCAAAAGCATTTTTACCCTACAACTCTAGTGGAAAGTAGCTTAGCAGGTTTTAGGTAAAACCACACACACTCTGTAAACGCTGACAGCTTCATTATTAATGTTTGCTGACAAGAAGAATATGTTTTTTAATTGATAATTTGTTCATTTTGAGCTTTAGTCTTAAAAAATAAAAGGTAGAGAAACTATAAAAACTATGGTATTAAATTGCTGGTCTATATTTGGCAAAGAACTTTTAGACAGCTTTATCTAATGGTGAAAAAAATGCCATGTTTTCATAAAAGTCTGCTCCATTATGGCACATTTTTCATGCCTATAATAGGCGAGTCAACAGGCTGAGTGATACTGTATTACTGTAGACACTGAACATGTAAATCAGTAAATGGTTTGTCTCAGATTGACCCTTTTTTTTTTGAAGCAACCATGTTACAATTCTGGTAAAACACAGTCTGAGTCTGATGCAAGTCAAGACTTTCGTCAGACGGGTTTCATTTATTTATGTAATTGACAAACCAATCAACCCGACTGTTCTCTGTTTCTGATTCAACTGATTTGTGCGCTTTTTACACACTTCAAGAGGTGTAAGAAGAGCACAACAAAAAGAAGAAGTCCAGAACTTCGTCATGTGAAACAACCAAAACCGTTCCAGCTTTTGTAGAAAATAGTGTGTTCATGAAGGAACTCGTCACATGTTGGAGGAGGCTGTTTGTGATTGAAAGAGAAGATTTTTAGCAGGTTCAAGCAAAACCCTTTGTCGTTAAAAAATGCATGTCCCTCTCTGCTCTCATCCAGAATGCCGGTAACCAGCTGAAGAGCTTGCAAAAGGCCCTGAAGAATCCCATCGGCAACGCTGGGCTGCTCGCAGGAGAAATCACAAAGAGAGCCAAAAGGTTGCAACACACACTCACACACACGCACACTCACACACACAGCAGCCTCCTACATGTGGGAAAGGAAGTGCTTAATTTCTATAGCTGATAGGGGGAGATAGGGACTTCCTTTGCTATGCACATCATGTGATAGATGCAGGTTATTGGTAAAAGTGTTTGTCGTACTTCACTTTTTAATTTTTTTTGTTGCAACTGATGTCTGTTCAGAAATGGCTCGTCTGTTAAGTCTCTTGTCTCTAATCTTGTCTTCTAATAAAAATGTGTAATTTCAAGGATTTGGATGTACTTAACATTGATTTTCTCCTTAAAAGTGTTTAAAAGTGTGTTGTTCTATTCACTTCAGTGATTGAAAACTTCCTCCAGACAAATAACTTAACTTAAACTGTCACTCCAATGCAGCTTATTCGTCCATATCCCATGTCCCCTTGTTCTCCCAACATCTGCGACTCAGCTATTTAAGTGTTAACCGATCATCTTCTCTGTGGGCTTTGTAGGAAGGCTGGTTTGAGCACAGGTCTGACGCTGCAGGGGACCGTACATCCTGAGCTGGCACAGAGCGGTGAACTGGTACATTTTTCCATTTTAGGCTTGGTCTGAGTGTGTGGGTGTCCAACGACAGTTTGACATTTATGTCACTGATAAGATGATGATGATTTTTTTCTGCTTTGCTGCCTTTAAATACTGAGTAGTAATTAAGTCTTCTTTTGATTGCCAGGCTGTCAAAGCCATCGAACAGTTCGGAGCGGTCATTGAGGAGCTGCTGATCAAACATGGCAAAAAGATCATTGGTAAGTGTGTGTGTGTGTGTGCATGTGTTAGAGGGAAAACACTGTGGGTGTCAAATAAAAAGCCCCGACTGGCACAGTTTGGGCGTAGGGATTGAAAGTAGAGTCTTTATAAAGGTTAATTGCTTCTTGAATATTTTATTTTATCGGCTTATAATATTTAAAGATTAGGAGCTTTTTTGAGCCCTGTCATCGCTTGGTATGCTTGTTTTTTAACGGTGTATCAATAATTTAACAAGTAACCAGCAGTTTCCTGTTGCAGATGAACAATATGTCCTGAAGAGAGTTGCAGACTGCGCCATTGACCTCTACGCCATGGTGGTTGTCCTCTCTAGGTGTGCTAACACTGTCCGCCTCTTCCTTTTTTGCCCCAGTTTCACCCTTTGACTCCCTCTCTTTCTCCACCCCAGCTCACTTTCTGAACGTTCAGCTTTTTATTTCACATTCATACTCCCACACACGCTAAACTGAGGTATTTTTTTGTGTTGTATTTTCCTTTCCTTTCCCTTTGTGTGCAGGGCTTCACGCTCTCTGAGTCAAGGCTCTGCCTCAGCTCAGCACGAGAAGATACTGTGTGAGACCTGGTGTGTGGAGGTAAGACCCTTGTCAAAGCCACATAAACACAAAAATTCCAGTAATGAGATTATTATCTTGTCATAGAATACAGAAAATATTTTATATTTAATTCTAAAATCTAAATGTTTTTTGGCCAAAAAGCTCATCACCTTTTATCACATTTCATCTTTTTAAATAGAATCGTGTTATATAAATATGCATATCAGCGGTCTTACCGACCCTTAGATTAGAAGAAGCCACGCTTTTATTTTCATGCATGGTAATTTATGCTGATGCTTGCTAACTTAGCAAAGCATTATACAAGAGACAGACAAACACAGCTGGCCGAGCTCTTTTTAAATGCAGTTAGCTTTAGACAGCTGGTTGCTGACAGTTTTTACTCATGTTTCCAGTGTTCATTGTAAGCTAACTTTGCTTCCTGTAGTCTCACATTTACACATTAACATGAGAGTGCTATCAGTTTTACCATCTTACTCACGGCAAGAAAGCAAACAAGAATATTTTCCAAAATATCAAATTACACAAAAAACCCCACCGTATTTAGGAATAAAATTAATACCGGATCAACTCAGATAGATTACAGTATTGCTGTAATGTGTATTTTTTCTGAAAAAATTACTTTTAAAAAAATTTAAATCAATATAAGTTGTTATTTACTCTTAGCTAGGTTGCTAAAATTACATTCTGCTCGGTTGATTCGCTCAGATGTTGAGCTAATTTATTTACGGGGTCGGTAAACTGCATCATCTTATCGGAGACTTTTTCCATCCACTCTTGAATCAAAAATGCTGCTACATTTTACCTCTTGAATGTTTTGGTGTCCTGAAAATCCACTCAGTACGTCGCAATACTTTGCTAGTTGAAACTAGTTTCTAATTTTCCTACTTGCCAGGGAAAGCACTTTCAGGAATTATTTAAAGATGTATCAGGGTAAATTCTAAACATTTTAATTTGATTCAATGCCTCTTTCACTCGTCAGGCCCATGAGAGGGTCATGCGGGAAATCAAGGCTCTGCGCTCCAGCGAGTCCAGACAACTCTTCAAGAACTTGCGGGCCATCTCCACAGCCGTGGTGGAGAACGGAGGAGTGGTGTCCGCTCACCCTCTGGGTTTCTAAATGCAACACCATCCTCGTATCTTCATGTCTGTCGATCTGTTTTATCACTCTTTTGCTTCTCTAACCAGACTGTTGGTCATGTATGCCAAATTCTCTCAGACTTTTTGATTATATCGCCGTCATTGCTCCATCACACAGTGTGTTATCTAGCTTTCATGCAGCGAGTGGCATCGTGCAACCAGAGGCTAAATGAGTCATATTTATTACACAGAAATAACAATCTGAAACTAATTGTGCAGTCATATCCTCTTTTTTTCTTGATTATTATACATTTTGTTGCCTTTGTAAATCTGTTTTTCAGGCAACTTATTTATTTAACTCCAACTAAAAACCTCTAGAATTTGGGCTTGAGGTCCGAAATAGAGTTGGAGTTTAATCCACATGACACAAAATAATTAGAAAACGGTAAATATGACAGAAAAATCACAGTATTTTTCCAAATCATAAAGCCCCACTACCACAAACAGCTGAAGACTGAATGTTAAACGTGTCACTGGAGCTTTTATATTACTTCATCTCAGCCTTCATGACTGTAGCTGATTGAATGATCTCATCATTTAAGCTTTCAAAAACCTTAAGTTATAGTGTAACTTTTGAAAAAATAAGTGGGATGTCAGTGCAACTTTGATAGAGAGGGCCAGTTTAATGGAGAAAGCTTTTAGCTAATCTGTTAATTTTTTTTTCAAAAGTAGGTTTTGAGTGTCTTCAGTTTGTTCACATGCATTATCCTCTTTGTGTTCAAATGTATATAATGGTGTGGTGCTTATGGACTTAAATGGCCTTCTCAATGTTTATCAGGCTCATCACAGAAACATTACAACCTTTGCCTTAGAAATCGGTTTACAGATGCTGTTTGAAGTTCTCACTCTGACTTTCAGAGGGCTTTCGAGTTTTGAGAAACAATGTGCAGGTCTGCTTGACTTCTTTGATGGTCGTCAGGTTGACTTTCCAGAGTGTAGCTGTTTATTTTTTCAGCTAAAGCTAGCAGACATAATTAACTGTAACTGTAGAGAACGAACCACCAGTCTGTGAACCAGGTTTAGAGAGATTTTTAAGAAATAATTTCCTGTATAATAAACGCCACTGATCTGCTGTTTGACCGTGTTAAATTGTTCATGAAGCTTGAATTACATCTGCACATCCTTTCCTTCCTGTTAACTTGTGTAGTTACTAACAATGCTGTGTTTTTTTTATTATTATTATCAGAAAGCTGTTTTTTTTTAAGGGACATGATGACACACATCTAAAAAAGATTGTGTGATTGTCTGTCACCTACATCAGCTTCCTTTGTTGTGCAGATGTACTTTGAGCCTTTTGGATTGTGCAACACTTTTATGCCATGGCATTAATAAATAAAGTATCTATTCATCTGTCATTTATTCGTCTGTTGTAGCTTGTATCAGTGAGAGAGAAACAGCCCAGCCAGTTTAATCTATTCAGTCTATCACATACCTTTATTTGGCCTTCGTATGAATAGAGTTGCAATGTGTTTTCTGCCACTGTAAAGTTCATATTCTTTAAATATCTTTGTCATATCTGTGAATTTGGTTTAGACACTGACTTTTCTGGCTTCTTCTTGTACAAGATTTTGTAACCCTCAAGAAAAGAGAAGATATATTAAAGCATAGCAAAAAGAGAGAACAAAAAAAATGCTTAACAGTATTTTTGCCTGTTAAACTTGCTTCCTTTTTTTGTTGTATTCACAACAACCTGCAACTGTGCTTTCACTTCTGCAGCAGAGGTTCTTCCAGGACAACGGTTAGGTGTTTTGCCACCACATGTATGCTAAGGCATATAGACTTCTTCCAAGTAAGAACAGGAACCTCTTCCTGCCTTCAGATACACAAGTGACTTGCAAGTGTTTGTGCTAAAGGTGCGAGACCGAGAGAGATAGCGCGGGCTGTGCCAATGCCTTACATGCCCTGCGGTTAAAGCATCGAGAATTTCCCCATAATGTGCCACTCCATCTGACTGAAAAGTTACTGTCAGCAGCAACTGTGCCCCAGGTCGACCATGCAGACACTTCCAAAGGGTTAAATGCTTACCTCGTCTCTCAGTAGTGATTAATATTATTTGAGGAGTCATTTAAACGTCAGCTTTGTATTGAAAAAGATAAGCTAACTATGCTTTAAAAAAATAGTTTAACCATTTTTGTGAAGTATTTAGCTGGCGATAGCTAGATTGGAGGTTGAATAATTATATCACTCTTAGGTTTGCTTGTGAAATGAGGTGCTAAGGCGGTAATACACTTAGCTTAGCATTAAGACCTAAAGACAGCTAGCTTTACTCTCTTTGAACAAACAAAATCCACCATGCTAGCAAGCTGACAAGGCCACGCTGACCAACAAAGGCAAATCTGATGCTAACCAATGAGTGAACCTTGGGTAGTTAATTTAAAAAAAACAAAAAAAAATTAGGTTTAGTTCGTGAAATATTAATTTTTTAGATTAAAAAGTACAAGTAAACTTAATCTTAAGGGGTTTGGAAACGCAGTCAAATGAGCCCAGACCATCGAACTTCCAGTTTTTAATATCTACAAGGTGTTAGAACACATGAAAACAATATTTACCAGACAATATGTCTATACAATAATTATATCCTCCATCCAAGTCATTTTAATCTGAAATGATGCATGACTGATTGTAGCAGTGAGGGAAGAGAAGCTTGCTTGTGGCCCCGAGATTTGAGGCTTGAATCCTTAGACCAGCTAGGAAAACTTAGAATAAGAGAACTGCCCACTTTTTCTAAAATCATCTCCTGCTTTGTGCTCTCCTGACAAAACAGGGCAAATCACAATCATGCTGATGTCCAGATACTGATACACATCCATATGTTAATATCGTCCAATGAGGAACAATCCTCAGAGATCTGGTTAATTATGTCCAAGGCGGTTTCTTTTGGTTCCTTTAAGGCGTGAGCCGAGAACACCAGCCATTCACCAATATGTCCATGTGCCTCTCCAGATCCTGACATTGACCTGCTTTTTCCCATCAGACATTGTCTGTGTTGCCTTGACATGAGTCTGAGTCATGGGAGGAACTCCTGACCGACATTGGCTGAGTTTCTTCCTCTTCTGGGACTTGTGGGACCTCTAGAGAAATGATCGTCTGGGCCGTCAATGTTCGCTCCCTTTGGGGAAAAAGAAAGTGAGAAAACCAAACAAAACAATTTAAATAACTGTAGCTTCAGTGATCAACTCACGCTCTTTTTGTGTTGTGGTGAACTTTCTAACACGCTAAACTTTCCAAAACACTTAATAGGGGAGTATTCGTGCCAAAAAAGATGAATTTTAATCACCCAATTAGTCATAGTTGTAGTATGTATGTCAACTTGTTACACATGTATGTTTCTGTCAATGCAGTGACCCATTCTAGCTATTAATCATCATCTTCAAGGAAATCCCTTTTTTTATTTTAGCTGTTACATACAGAACTTCTCTGAAATGTTTTGCCTAATTTGATTAAATTGTTCTGTTTAGTAAGTATTCATCATTTTTCAAGTAAAGGACCTGCTAATAAACTTAAGTCAGTTCTATTAAACATGATAAATACCTGTGACCCCATAACAGTTAAGCAAAACTATATAGTGATAATGAAGTTACTAAGGGACACAAACTTTAAGACAGATGCAAGTGTCTGCACTAAAACTGTACTCATGTTGTTTGCTAGAGCTGTGCAGGGTGAGGTTAGCCACCAGCAGACACTAAGGGAAGTCACTGCTTTCAGTCAAGAAATAGTTCAACACATGACTTCCAGTACAACCACAAATTGTTTTGTGACACTTTTTGTACTGATTAAACAAACAAGATATGCCATGGTAGTGACTGAGCCCTACATTTGATCATAGTTTGGTACCTTTAGTTTGGTAAGCTAGTTTCCCGCTTGTCTTTATGCAAAGCTAAGCTAATAGCTAGTCATATAGTAAAATAAAGCTTTTGTCTCGATATACACTTTGGTTTTTCTCACATGCTGAGCCATACGCTTTTAATAAGTAAAAATACTGCGGGTGTTAACCTCCAGTGTTGACAGATAGTTAGATTTTCTGTATGTGGGTTCTGGATGTGGAAGTAGTTTTTGACAGTCATGCTATAAGTGGCACCAGAAGTGGGCCAAGAAACGTGACGTATGCCTGTATTAAACCAGAGGAAACACATGTATGTGACCCAGTTGTTTTCCAGAATAATTTTGCTGTGCTAATGCTAAGACTGTTGGTTAACATGCAAACTTGAGATGCAAAAATGTAATTTTTTCTGTAAAAGAATGCGCAGGAGCATGTTTGAGTTGCATGTTTTAGTAGGTTAAACTAAATATCGAGGGCACAAGCGGTAAAATGAGGGTGTACACCTCTTCCTGTGACATATTCAAGCTATAACCATGCTATCATCATGTTTATGTTGTGGTTTAGTGCTTATTATCTTTAAGTTTTTGTTTTGGATGAGCTGGTTGTCATCTAACTGTCTTTCCACAGTGTTCAGATTTTTTAGGCCTAATTCAAGTAACTCCACAGGAACTGTTTGCATCAGGTGTGGAAATATTAATAGTTACAGCATTTTCACTTGTGTTATTTTCTCATATGCAGATGTCCACATGCATAGCTAAAAATGTACATAGTTTGGAAACTTAGTGGTTTTCATATCCTGTTCTGATAGGCTACTTCTCTCTGATAAGTGCTGCCCATTAATAATGGTTAATAAGTAACTTGCTGGTGTTTTATTCATCAGTCACAAAATCATAACAAATTTTGGGTTACCTGCTTATGAATTATCCATCTATTGCTGGTGTTAATCATCCTGCTGAAGGACAACTGTCTTTAACTCTTACCTACTATAACCCCATTTAGTACTGCAAGCTTGGTTAATTATTCTTAATTATTTAATAGATGACTTATTAACAATAATTACTGTAAATGACTTAGAATAATTGCTTTTTGCTGAAGGTCAATTAAAAAAAAAAAGAGGAACTGGTGATAAAGCCAGCAGTTTCACGAGGCTATTAATAATCAAAAGTTTAGCTGCAGACTAGATAAGCGATCAGAAAATGAGAAGCAAAAGGAAATTTATCATCATGACTATTAGAGACTCTTAATGTGGCGCACCCAAACTCCTCCTCAATAACACTTTGGTTATATTTATATATATATAAGTTGGTTATATTTTAGAGGCGAGACTTGAAAGGGTCCATAGTGAGAAAATGGTATTCTGATAGATATTAATTGATAATAAAATACAACAGATGCATCCAGTAGTGCGCGTACCGTGACCTGTGGCGGGAGTGTGTCCAGTTGACGTTCACAGTCCAGCCGAGGACACCCTTTAGGTATCGGGAACAGATGGGGAACCTGTGACTCAACTGCTCCAGAAGTTCCTCTTTGCGCAAGCCGTAAACAACGGGCGCAACGCACTGCGCCAAGCTGAAGAAGGCAAAGATGACCACGGCTGAGAGCTCTTTAGTCTCCTGCTGAATGAGTTTCTTTTTGGACAACATTGTCAGGATGAAGATCACAAAGTTGGGAAGGATGAATACCGCAAGCTGGGTGCCATGCAGGGCGATTGTCCTGCACCCGGCCCGGTTGCGCCGGTTCAGCACTCCTAACCGCCGCCCCTCCACAAGTATCCTCACGTAGCTGTACAGGATCACCAGCGTGCACAAACCTATGAACAGCACCTTTGGCAGTTCGCCTTTTTTCAGCTGATCCGTCCCGCACTTCCCGTCATATTCATCCTTAGAGGTCTGGGAGGTCGGTTGGAGGAGCAAACTGAAGGGGATGATCAAAGCCACGAGCCAGGTGAACACACCCAGCAGCCAGGGCCAGTACGCCGCGGTGCAACTGGAGGTGTAGCGCATCGGGTGGCACACAGCGCAATAGCGGTCCAGGGCCATCACCGTGAGCGTCAGGAGGGTGTTGGAGGCGCTGCTGATCAAGACGGTGATCATCGCCACGCAGGCGGGGCGGCCCGGCTGTGCGTCCAGGTGGATCTGGTAGTAGAAGACGCTGCTCATCCCCAGGTAAACCAGGGCGGACAGCAGCAGGTGGAAAACCAGCACGAAGCGGGCATGACTCCGGAGATGCTCCACGCGGACTATCGTGGAGTTGATGATGAGGTTGAAAAAGAGGAGCACCGAGAAAGACACGGTGGAGACGTAAAAACGCACGCAGGTGTAGTTCCCCGCCTCTGGTAACGAGGTGGTGTTGTTATTCGCGGACATTATTCCTTAACTGGGTTTGTTGAATTTATCGGATGGTGGCGATGGAAGAAGTGGAGCTGATGGGAGGGGAAGCCTGTCCGCCGCATGATCCTCTGTCACTGCTGCCCCGCTGAAGACTGACTCACAACCAGAGACTGTCTCTCAACTTCTCTCTCTCTCTCTCTCTCTCTCTCTCTCTCTGTCTGTCTGTCTCTCTCTCTCTCACACACACACACACACACTGACACACACTAATAAGCACACAGTCTAGTTCCCGCATCACTGTGTTCAATGAGCTTCTTGGAAAACTTCATTATTGTTTTTATTCTTACTTTTTTAGAGTTATAAATTATGATTAAACAAATAATGTAGATTTTTTATTGTCTTCTAAATATTAAGTGAATTGATTTTTAAAGCACAACAGCAAAATCAATCCCACAAACCCTCTGGTCTAAGTGTTCATCAATCACATATTTACAGTTGATTTGACCCATGTATGTTTAATTGAATTTAAAAAAAGACCTGTCTTTTATCCGCAGTACCCAGAGTGCAGCAACAGGATGCCACTGATAGCTGCTAAATGTTTCACGCTGCTGCCACCTGCTGCTTAGTTGACGGTGGAGGTGGATAACCACAGGTCTATTTTGATTTTTCCAATATTTAAATGACTGTTTTAAAAATCTAAATTTTCAAAAATTCCCCAAAAAGCA
>JAPZDV010000016.1:10191312-10208516 GCA_029814665.1 Acanthurus lineatus
AACATAAACCAAAAAAAAAACTAAACATATAATGTTTTTTATTTTAAAAATAATTAACACAAAACCACACAAAAAAAAAAAAAAAAAAAAAAAAAAAAATCTCTTTGCTTTCACTCTTTCCACTTTTTTCCCTCCTTTCTGGCTGCAAATATAGAAGTCGAGGCCAAAAGGCCGGACGTGTGCCTGACTGTCCTTTCGATTCCTCATTTCATAACTTTCAGTTGAGAAACACCAACAAATGCTTTTTGCCCGCTGATGATGTGCATAAAGTCAACTATGTATTTACATCCTCTCTCATGCTGGCGTCAGTTGGTGCAAAATGAAGATGAGACATGGCGCCTCTTTGTGAGTTTCTATTTACTGTTCAATAATAATAATAAAAATAGTTATAATAGTTAAGTTTATTATGAGAATAACACCTAAAGCCAATGTTTTAGAGGCTACCTAGGTTTTTGGGGGTTTTTTGTTTGCTTGTTTTTAACCATTTTCAAGTACTTTATTGTGTTTTTATTTGCAGAAACCCGCCTAGTCACTCAGTTTCTGGACAGCTCTTCCTTGTTTTTGAATTGGCAGCATCTTTATCAGCTTTCTGCAGTTGCATGGCCAAGTCAAAAGAAGCGTGTTCACGTGGGAAGGAGAAGTCAAATGTGGTTTGTGTATGTGTGAATTCCAATTTTTCTTGCAAAGAAGTGGCTGAATTTTGGAATTAACGCCCCCTGCAGGAGGGACAATAGTTATTATAATGTTGCGTTCAAGAGCTCTCGGAAGTACTGTACTTACGAATGTGAAACAAAGTGTTACTCAGGGAGGAGGTACAAATGCATATGTATGTATTTTTTGATTGTACACAAAAACAAAAAAAAAACACACACAGACATGCAGGCATATATATATATATATATATATATATGAAGAAATACAGTTAGCAAGATAAAAGTGGATATTAGACTAGAATTAATCAACTGGATAATAAGATTAAATGAATGCTGATGTTGCTCTATAACTGCTTTATGTGTAAACAAACAGTTGTTGTTTTTAAACATATTCAACACAGTTACTTAATATGTCAGTGTTGTCTTTATTTCTGTCACCTTTAAGTGTCCCATAAAATTATTTATTAAGTACCTTCAATCATCCACATGTAAACTAAAGGTTAGACCTGCCACTGACAATTAAAATTACAAGGCTGGGATCATTTATATCAATAACGCAGGAAAAAAACTGAATCTTAATTACAAATATTTCATATTGCTCTCCAGGTTTGATCACATCAATAATGTTTGTTGACATAAATGTGAATGAAGTAAAAACTGATGGAGAAACACAAAATGCAGATAATTCTTTATAACGCAAGGTTTCTTAAATATGCAAACGGTTTGCAAATTTACAAATGGTTGTGATTTAAATGTACACAAAACCTTGATGCACCACTATACCAAAAAATACCCAAAACCAAAACCAAAAAAACATTTCCTGTAAAATGCGTGTAGGTGCACAGTTCTGGTTTGGGGGAAAAAACAAACAACAACCAGCAGAACAAGGTGTTTTGGGTGGTGATCTTCCACAGGAAACATCACTTGGCCTCACTGGTGTTGTTGTGTTTTTATTTATAACCTCAAAACAAGTCACCGTGCAAAGAAAGAGTTAAGAGATTGTGCAATGCACCAAAAACCCTAATAAAAATGTAAGCAACCTATATTAAGCTGTGTTAACATCTGTTTGACTGTAGAGGGCAGCAATGGACAATAAAAAGAAGCCAAAGACTCAGAGACAACAAGCAAATTTACATTTAATGGACACAGAAATGAAGGAATATAGGACCATGTAAGATTGTTTTTCCCATGCAAACCTCCCTATTTTGATCATAAATCATATTATTGACAAAATTTTGTGCTATTGTTCACTTAATTTTGCAAAAGCTGACAAATACTTCTCACAATTGTCATTTTCATGGTTAATGTAACTTAAAGGTACTGCTTGTATTATTATTATTATTATTAGGATTTCCACCTCTTCATATTGAATATTGTGCAAGTTGCTGTTAACATTTGCAAAATAAAGCTTATTTGTTTAATCTTATATATAACTCCAAGCTTCTCATTACATAACGTGATTGTTGCATCAGCTGTCAATACGCTGTAGCTCCTGGTTATAAACTGAGACAAACTGGGATTGATTTCAACTTAGATGTACTCTATGTTATGATTTTTGTGCAGACTGTAGTCAAAATGAAAATGTGATAAAGTGATATAGCAGTTTGTTCTCATTTCTAAAATTGCAGTAACCGATTAGGAAATATTAAGTGAGGTTTTGAGGGTTAATACTCTCCATGCCAGTGTGTTGAAATCCACACATAGAGGAAGTGAAGTGTAACTGTAGGGAAGGCGTTAAGAGTGCAGGTGCTAGTTCTCATTGCCTTTAACTAGCTTTCATGCACACAGGAAGTTGTATTGTCCCTCTTTGCGCATTCTTAACCAAATGAGGAAGTTTTCTGTCGTTATATGAGCGTGTTCGTACGCTCGCTCTCCAGAGCTCAGCCTTCACTGAGAGGAGAAGATTGCTGAGTTTTAATGATGGACATCTATGAGGAGGCTGTGCGTTATCTGGAGTCACAGCATGTACCAGGTAAGGAATGGAGATGCTGTTTGTTTGTTATGGAAAGAAAGCGAAGGTACAGCACTGTATATATTCTCTTTTAAGTGAATTCAGCACTTATTTTGCCTATTCTGTTTGTTAAAAATGCATCATAATCTCTTGTGAAATTGAAAATGTTTTGATGAGCATAATCTACATCAGTTTAAGAGCTGCGGTCTTTCTGATAATTTAAGAACAGTAATATGCATATATTTAAGAGATATGGGAAGTTATTCAAAAAGTGCTATATGTTCTGTGTTGTGTGTGTTTGTGTGTCAGTTGTAGTTGAAGCAGAGGCCGACGTCCTGGAGGAGGACGTGTTTCAGGTGGAGGCAGAGTCCTGTTTGCTCTCCCCTCTCCACTCAGAGAGTATAGACTTCCCAGATACCCCTGTGAGTTTGTATGCCTTTGCACGAACAGATGAGAAAATGAAAAATGTTGCCTCGCTTTGCAGACTTTCTGCCAATTTTAAGTAACATTGAATCTGTTTATGTTGTTTTTGAAAACTCGGATATGCTGATTGATGCTCTCTAGGAGTCGGTGTTGGCAATGTGCTTTTCACTCCCTCAGTGATTTCAGTTTTTATTAGAGTTGTGAAATATGTGGGATTTCAGTCTAAAAGTAAAGTTGCAGCCTCAAACATTTCAATATTTCAAAAAGCTATTAGCAGCTTATTTATACCTAAAATTTTGGAAAAAGAGTCATTCAAAGTTCCTCATCTGTGTCTATTTTTGTTGCCTGGTATGATTTGCGTTTGCTAAAGCAAAGTGATTATGAGTTATGCAGATCAGATTAGGTCTCATTCCCAGGCTTATTTTTACAGTGAAAAGAGATCAAAACACAAAAAGTGGATCAGCACGTGACCAGCTTCAGACCTTTGTTGAAGTAGAAAAGGTTTTCTTTTTTTAAATACAGGAAATAAGACTTAAATAAGAACTAAATTTAACTCGTGTGTTTTGTTGACAATGAATTAGTTGACATTGACTTCCTCATTTACTACCAACGTAATTAAACCATGTAGAAAAGTACCGAAGAGGTAAACCATTCTGTTTTTCAACAAATGCTGCGCATATAGCAGAAAAAATACAGAAGTGAGCATTCACAATTTTATTATACTGAAGGAGGAAGTTCTCTATGATTATGACCTATACATGAGTAAATATTTATTCATTTTGTTGACCAAAAAGTGATTCACAAGCAAAGAAACTTACAGTGAAAAACAGTCATGTTTGTGCTGCAGTGAACGAACAAATGAAACCTCAGTAACAGATTACATTGGCTGTATGTGTAATAGCTGGAGTCTGTGAGGCCTCACACAGAAATAATGTGCGTTGCCTTTACAGAAGTCAGTGGTTCCACATTCGTAGTGATGTTTACTGAATGACATATCATGACACTGATTGTGATACTGACTTTTGTGTGTTTCGACGTGTTGCTTAACGTCTGTCATGCAGACGTTTCGTAGCCCAGAGGAAATGCTGGAGAGGAGGCACGTGGTCCTGAAAGGCATCCTGGAGAGTGAGGAGGTTTATCTCAGAGAGCTGGAGGCCCTGCTGATGGTAACGTACACAAATTTGTGTTCACTGTGTTTTTTAAAAGGTCTTTGCTTTTTATAGTTTTGCTTCTTAGTTGTTTTAAAGGTGCTTCATTAATAAACTTGAATATAAACATGAAATAATGTTCAATTTTAGTGTCAATACTTTGCAAAAGGAGGAAACTCTATTGCAACTATTATTATTATGCTAAACTGTGGTTTTGTCTGCTGATGTTTTGGTCATTTTGTAAAATCGAAAACAAATTAAAAAAGTACCAGATGAATTTGAAGGTGTGACTTGGTCAGGAAGGATTTCCTTAAATAGACTTCAGGCAGGGAGTAGATGCACAAAACAAGTAGCTTTGGGCTTTCTCTGTGAATTTCTTCCTTTTGTCATTTCTATTAACAGTAACAGCAACTCCTCGTTTCTGCATTTAAACATGTTGCGACACATTAAGAAAAAAAAAGGAAATAGTGGATGTGAGAAGTGAATCAGAAAGTTGACATTTGTATAATTAAGAGGCTGTCTGTGTATAATTTTCATGCAAATATGTTGTCTATTCTTGCCACCATTTAACAGTGGTTTGAATGTATGTGAGGCCACAAAGAGGCTTGCAACTGAAGCGTGACGCTGATATACATTCACACATTCTTTTTTCTCATCTTTTTTTCTCACCTAAACACCCACTTGTTCCTCTCACCTCTGTGCTCTAGCCCATGAAGGCTCTGCGGGCCTCAGCCGGGACCTCGCAGCCCGTTCTGTCCGGCCGACAGGTCCAGACTGTTTTCTACCAGGTGCCGGAGCTCAGAGACCTGCACCAAAGCTTCTACTCCGGCCTGAAGGACCGGCTGAGTGCGCACCACCAGACTGAGTCAAACCCTGGGGAGGAGAGAGAGAAGAGCCACTCAGGCTTTGAGCTGATGGTGGGAGACCTGTTCCTGAAAATGGTAAGTTTTCTACTGGGTCAAGTAAAATAACTGTGTTAAAAATGCCAAGAAACTGAAAAAAAGTTAATAACAGAGAGAAAACAGGATATGAAAGGGGAGACCCTTTATTTTCAGTTCAAGGTTCTACTTTTACATCTTTTGTATGCAAATGACTGTAACTTACCAAAACATTTGTAATTCGGGGAGGGGTGTTCAAAAATCTTTAATCACTTTTATAACCATCAGATCTGGATTGTGCCCCCATCCCCATATCCCCTCATTCACCTCCCTTTTATTATTCTTTTGCAGGTGAACCAGATCGGTCTGTACGGCGGTTTTATTGAAAACTATGAAGAGGCCGTTGAAGTAGTTCGCAAGTGCACACACTCGGACCCTCGCTTCCGGACCCTTGCACAGGTAACACAAACATCCAGAGAATTAACTACCATAACAAGACCAGGTCTTCCTCACCAGTCTCACTTTATCTCCTCCGTCCTCCAGAGCATGATGTCCAACAATAACGGCACAGACAAAACTCGCACCAAATACACATTCGAAGGTACATGCTCTCAATATCTGCCATTTCTGAAAAACTAAATGCTAAACTTTGTCTGATTGCTGTTTTTTATTTGTTTCAGCTCTGCTATACAGGCCTCTGGACAGAGTTACCAAGACAACACTAGTGCTGCGTGTGAGATAATTCATCCAATCCTGGATTTCTAGCTTCACTGTTAAAGCTGCTGCTGCTTTTCTCTACTTATGCTCAGTTTTCTTCCAGGACTCAACCTGGAGTACGTCGTTTGTCATTTTTTTCCTCCTGTCTGACTAAGCAACCTGTCTGTGACCTTGTAGGACGTCCTGCAGACGACACCAGCGGAGCATGGAGATTACGCATCCTTGCAGGAAGCACTAAGATTGTCTCGCAGCTTCCTGTCTGGTGTCAACGAGAGTTCACAGGGCAAACGGGAGGTCACGCTCAGTCACGGCATGGTGAGCCATTCAATGAACACAAACTGGCTAAATGCACAAGGAAAAGTGCGTAATAGTCATTTTACTCACTGAAAACCACACGTGTGACGTATGTACGAATATATATAGAGTACAGGGGTTTTGAGTTTGTGGCCTAAAGTAGGTCACGCAGTGCTGGCTATTATCAACAGCAGAAATCACACAAAAGCGTGTTATTTCATACTTTTTGCATTATCACTCATGGACTTTAACTGCATGTAACAAGAGCTGTTGAACTCATCACCAACCTCATCTTCCGTAGGCCATGAACTTATCAACCAACCTGCGTATTTGCATGTGTTTGTGTGTTTGTGTGTCACCCTCAGAGACGTCAGCTGATGCGTGATGGCTTTGTGGTGGATGTGAGCGAGGGAGAACGCAGCCTGCGTCACCTCTTCCTGTACACCGACCTCCTGCTGTGCACAAGGTTCAAACATGCAAGCAAAGGGTGAGTGCAGAAACAGAAAGCACTGGGGCTTGTGGGAAATGTGGTCTACATTTTGAAAAACTCGCAGTTATGCCACTGCATAAATACACGGTTTCCTTTTGACCTCAGCTGTTAAGTCACAAATGCAATTATGGTTACTTACTGAAGTTTAAGTGACCCTTTGAGTTTTTTGTTCATGTGTCTCCCAGGAAGCAGGACCAGTACAGGTTCTGCTGGTATCTCCCTCTTGCTGGTCTCAAACTCCGCTGGTTTGCAGACCAGGAACGTTCGGCAGACACACACCTTCGCTTACACACCATAAGAACCAAGATGTACCTCCTCAGACAACAGCTACAGCGACACAAACCAGTACGTTTGTGTGAAAGAGACTCAAATACAGAGGAAGGATGAATTTTTATCACAGCATTAAAGAATAAAAAAATATGTCTGTGTAAATTAGGGGTCAAGGGTCGTTGCTTTGGCAGCTCGTAACAGGAAGAAACTGGAACAAATGGAGCTGATTCTGCTCACACACTCTCCTATTTACAGACTGGAGCTGCACAGCCCCAGCGGAAAGGTAAATGCAAACATCCGCTCCGCTACAACGACTTGCAGTCTTATAAACAATGAAAGCGAATTTTGACTGATTTTGTTTTGTTTCCCCGCAGAGTCACACTCTCCTCTTCTCCTCCCTGTATGAACTTGAAGAATGGAGAGAAGCCATCCACAAACTCACCACAGACAGTGAGCTCACAGCTTTTGCTTTTCTGTAAATCATTCTATAGAAATAAGAGCACTAGCAGTAATAATGAGCCTTATTTTTTTGCCGTGTGTCGTTTGTCAGCCATCGAAACTGTCCCTCCAGATCTGCTCACCCTCACCAGTGCATGTGTGAAACTGAGGATGACCCAGCAGCCACCACTACACAGCTTAAATACCAGTAAAACCACCACCTCTGTCTGTCTCTGTTCTTTTTTCCTCACCACACAATCACATCCCGAGTCTGAAATACAATCCATCAACTCTGTGGGCTTTCGTCTTCGTAATGCAGGCTTTAAGCCTTTTTTTTTAAACTCTTTTTCATGCTCTTCTCATTATTAAGAGCTTGATGTGTTTGTCTCTCAGCAGTCAAAGAAGAAGAGTCTTTATGTGGGACCCTCAGCGTGGCGGTCCACTCTGCCTGCGGTCTACAGAAACCAGCCTGTGTGTTTAACCTCTGATATTTCTTTTTATATCTCCAAATAATCATTGCTTGAGGTGAACAGATGCTCTGTCTGTGCACAGAGGAAGTCCAAAGGTCGCTTAATGTTTTGTTCTCATTCTTTTACAGGTGTGTATGTGTGTGTGGAGGTGGATGGCTATGAGTTTTATGATAAACAAGCCCAAACACACTCGTCAATCCACAGTTTAAACCCACACTGGGACCAGGTTGGTTCTTTCTTGTTTCTGATTTTGTATTTAGACTTAGATGTGTTTCAAAATGATGTAAAAGGCAGATGATTGATCAGCCAGTCCAGTGTGGTGAATGACTTCCTCATGTCTAGACAGCATCTGACATGATGTCAGGCTTCAGTCAAACTCGCAGAGGATTAAAAAGTCGTCTTTGTGACCAGACCACACTCTGCTTTAAACATGATCAGCGACAGTGAAATCCACACTAAACCCAACTTGTAGCCAGGATCAAAAGGCTTAAAATAAGATGTAAACTGCTCCTGTTGTAGCTTTAGGACAGTACTGTCTTTGTCAGTGTTAACACCACCTTATTTCTGTCTGGCAGGAGCTGTCGCTGCAGGTGGACGGGGCTCAGGATCTGAGGTTGCTCTGTGTGAGTCAGTCTGATGGAGAAGATGACACAGTCCTGGGCAAAGCTTCTTTGCAGGTATGAAGACGGACTGAGCTTTAATTTTGGTGTTAAACACATCCACACGCAGCACAGAAGTGCTCCAGTGATGGCAAACTACAAAAAGGAGGAATTAACCATGAGAGCAATACGAAATAGGAAACAAGTTGTATGACTAATGCCAATGTGAAAGGAGTCCATCATTGTGACAAACCCACATAAATGAAGAATTTACAGCTCCGTTTGACTACATTTACCATCAAGAGTGACTGGACATCTCCATAAAATATAATGTGATAAACTTTCCATTTAATGTTTTGGCTCACTCTCATTAGCTGAAAGAATCTTAGATAAACTCGCTCTATGCTTCCTGTCCAACACCAAACAGCTAACAGATAAAGTTAGCGACTAGCTAGCATAAATGTGGTGCATTCAGTTGCTAAAAAGCCAGATGTTTCCTAAGAAGTTGAAGGAGACAAAAACTGAGATCAAAACAGAATGAATACTGGATCTGCATGTACAAGGTGGCCAGAAACATTAAGTCTGAGTAAATAATAATGTTGTTTAGTGTCTGGTGGGTGTGAACGTTGGCAAGTTTTGCTAACAAGGTTTAGCTTTTTCTGCTGCCCTCAAGAGGCTTTAAAAAGCCATCAATGCTGACCACTTTGAACACAAAAATATATCTACAAATAAATGTAGGTCAGTTCTTGGGCTGAAATTTCACATGACCTAGATTGTTTACTTGCCTGGCGGTTATGCTAGTTCATTAATGTTTGCATGTGCTATTTGTGCCACCCATACAAGAGTGTAGCTGTCAGAAAGATAACAATTCTGTGCAGTTTTCTCTTTATTCAGATTCATGAATATTGTCTTAAGAATACAAACCTTTTCACTGACATTTCTGTAATTATGTCTGTTTTCCAATATTTTGTGTTTGTCCATCAGTTGGACTCTAAAACCCTGAATAAGCGAAGGAGGAGACAGACTCTACACCTCGGCCAGGTGGAGGTGACTCTCTCCCTGAAGTTCTGTCCTCACCCGCTTGAACCGCCCAGTTCTACATCTCAACAACCACCCGTCTTCTGCGTCCCCATTGAAACTGTGGCTCAGTAAGTCTCTGAAAAGCGACCGACCCTGTCTGGTCTTGTGCCGGCATCTTAAAGGGTTGAAACCGAGGGTTTCCGTTCAGTTCAGAGCTTTATTTCCTTTGCGTGACTCTTTTCTCAGACACTTTCAGAAGTGAGGTGGTTGGTTTTTGTGGGAGACTTTGTTGAAGAGAAGGGGAAGTGTGGCAAGACTGGAGTCTGAAATGAATTGAAACATCTTTTTTTTAATGCTTTCATTTCTCTGTCAGACAAGAAGGAGTGTTGGTCCCACATGTGGTGCGCTGCTGCGTGGAGGAGGTGGAGAGGAGAGGCATGGACGAGGTGGGCATCTACAGGATTTCAGGGACCTCCAGCGACATCAGCACACTCAAGGCTGCGTTCAACAACAGTAAGGAGGCAGACATCTGTTTTTTTCTGTTGCCGTGTGCTGCTGTGATGCAACAGCATAATGCAGACAGGCCAGAAATGCCAATTTGTACACGCAACCGCTTTAAACAACAGATGTTATACAACAAGGAGATGACCAGAACAAATGAGTCATAATCAAACACATCATACTATTCTTCTCAAACCCACAAAGATTTCCTCACGTTTGAGAAATTTTCAGACATTTTTGTTGATTTTCATCAGTTTTCAGTGTTCGCACAAACATCAGATTATATTATATGACAAACTGGTCTGCAGGCGAGGTAGCAGCTCTGGGAGGCACAGCAGTGCTTTAAGCTAACTACTTTACCAGCATGCTAACATGCTAATAATAATGCTAGTATGTTTGTTTTAGGAGTTATAATGTTTACCTCAGGAGTTTGCTGTACTCCAGCTGAGAAGTACTTGTATTAGCTGTATTTTGTCTCAGAATATACGCAAAGAACGTTGCTGTAGCGTGCTATGTAATGTTTTTTAGTGTTTGAGTTCAGTATAAAACATGCTGACATATAATTGAGACTAAAGATGTTACTATTAGGAATGTTAATACTATTTACCAAATTTCATGCCCATCCATACTATTGTTACCAAGATATTTCTCTTTGAACCAAAAATGTTAATTTGAGCCTCACCAGAATTTTAAGGCTTCGTACTAAATGTTCAAAATTTCATAGTAATGCATACAAAACGTGTTGAAGACTGACTAGACTGCCTGAAGCCACCTGCTTGCACGACTGAAAGGCCACTTTTTGGCTCAAAATGCTCTTAAAATGCAGTCTGTGCTCACTGCAACTAAAAAAAGCATTCAACATGTTGGGTTTTTTACCCGCTCACATTTGCATTGCATGTAAAACTGTTTGCGACACCACTGCAAACCAAACAGACTTGATGACTAATGGGCTGCTGCACCACAGAGCGACAAGGAGTCTTCTTGTGTTTTTTAGGAAGGAAGTGTGTGTGCCAAAATAAGATACAGTAACACTGATCATCGTGTGTTTCGCCCTGCTCAGATCTGCGTGATGCTGTAACCAGGCTGAGGAGCGCCGAGGTGAACGTCGTGTCTGGTGTACTCAAACTGTACTTCAGGGAGCTGCCTGAGCCTCTTATACCCACTGAGCTGTTTCAGACTCTGGCCAGGACGCTGGGTAAGACAAAACGACATGTGGCAAGCCATATCTGTTACTGTAGCCAGGAGGGATTAAACCTCATTAAACCAGGCTTTATTTTATTCTTTTTTAAAGTTTGAGACAACTGGACTTTTTAGGTTGCCGCTTTAAAACTTTTTTTCAAGTTGAAAACTGCTTTAGAAAGAGAATTCTTTACCATTTTAATAGGTTAGAAAATTAATATAGCCTTAAAATCATGAACTAAATGCAGTTTAATGTCACTGATGTTGCACCAGACAAGCCGGCTCCATCAGGGTTCATCCAGGTGATCTCAGTCAGCTCAGTCAGCCACAGACACACCAATCAGCCAGTTTTCTTCAGAGAAATGCTGTTTGCCACATCCTGTAGTGAGGAAGCATCATAATCACAAACTTGCACACACACAAAAACAATTAGACTCATTTAAACAACATATTTAACAACATTATTCAAAATCAAAATGTTTTAGGGTTTATTGGACATCAGACAGTAACGATTATGTATATTGAGCTTAAAACAAAATATTAACAAAAAGATCAATTCAACATTTAAATCATGAGAAACAAAAGGGTCATGAAAATGAATCCACTCAGCCTCCCTGCATAGTGACAAACTCCCACCTTTTTAAAGCCTAAATACCTTAATGAAGCTACAGTGATGCAGATTGATGCTCATGCAGTTAAAGTCTTTGATTAATCGGTTAATCATCTGTAATAGTGATGTATTATTTAACTCATCTCTATAGAATTCCTTTTGTTTTCTTAACACTCATGTTCCTTGTGGTTTAAATGTTGATTTCAACCTGAGCCCATTTTTGAGAATGTTTTCTTGAAAGCAGAGTAATTAAAGTAAACTACAACAAAAACAAGAATAAAAATAGTGTCATTAACTGAAACTAAATAACAACAGTTTCCTTAAAGAGAAACTTAAACTAAACAGAAACAGTAGTTCCTGGTTAAGATGATAACAAGGCTAAAACAAAAATCAACATGAATTCATTGTAGTTTTCATTTTAAAACAATAAAAGTTATCAGGCTGTACAAGACTGTACAATCAAATTAATGTTAAAGCTCCTTGAAACCCCCCCACCAAAAATGAGTTGGTTCATCTCAAAGGGTTTGTCCTCATGAGTTAGCTTCCCATTTATAGAAATATTTGCATTAAAAGCATTTATTAACATTTATTTTATTTATTTATTATAACTGTAATTTGTATTTGTATGCAGTGATACACTATTACACAACATACCTGACTAACGAAAACATAATAACACCCCCACAAAACTAAAACTGAGTGTATAAAACTAAAAACTGAACTTTATAAAAAAAATAAAAATGAGCAAAAACATTCTGATTCATTCTTATGCTTTGCGTTCACTATTTTTTCATACCATGCACACGAAGCTTAACACTCTGTTTCTTTTAACCACAATCCACTGAATGTAATCCACTTATGACTCTTTATTTAGGCTACTTTTGAGAGGAGCAGAACTTTATTTGCAGCTTGTTTTACTTTGAATCAACAGTAGAAAATGTGCACCAACACCTGTAAATGACTGTAATATTATTTATAAGCTTCCTCTGATCCAGTTTGTCTTGAAACGACGCCTCTGTCGAGTGAACTGAAACTCTTCCCTCCCCCTGCAGACATCCAGGACATAAACTCCCGGCTTGTCTCCCTGCTGTCCCTGCTGCACTCCTGTCCTGACCCCAACCGCCACACCTTCCTGTTCCTGCTGCACCACCTCCAACGGTCTGACAACATTTCCTGACTAAACTAAAAAAAAAGTTATATCTGTAAAAACTCAGTGGACTTATCTGGATTTTTATTTTTTTTTCTTTATGATCATTTTTCCTTAGAGTCTCAGAGAGGCAAGACATCAACAAGATGACTCTGATGAACCTGGCCACAGTGTTCGGCCCGAGCCTCTTGCGCCCCCCTGTGGCCAAATTGGGGTCTGAAAACCACAGAGTAGATATCTCCCAGGAAGTGGTGGTGCAGGTGAGAATGAGGAAGCGAAAAAAGCTGCTGAATATACTGAGAGAAAATGACCAGTGTACTGTTTTGCAATAGCTTGACATATTTTCAGTCAAAATAAGATTTTTCTCTGGAGACAGTTATATTTGTTTTCTGCTTTAAAGCATAGATTAAAAAAAAAAAAAGATTAGAAAAATGTCTAACAGTCACCACAAATACAGTGTCATTTTTAAATCTTTTCCATTCCACATAACATTTATTTGGAAAAAGGTGATTTTTTTTGGACAGTATGAATATTTAATGGCCATTTTTATGCCCTCTCTACACTAGAATCTTTTTTTTTTCTTGGACCAGAAATTGGTCAAAATTAAACAAATTAAAATGAATTTACAAAAATGAAGGAAACTTAAAAATGTAATGTTTTTTAAAACAGCTGCTAAGACAAAGTACTAGAACCTCCATATTTCTATTAAAAAGAAAAGGAAATGAGCACAGTGAACCTTCAGTCCTGGACAAAGACTACGTTAATGATTCACAGCTCAAAAAGACGTTATTTATTTATTAAATAACAATCGTCCTCAGATACGTAACAAGACATTTGTTTCATTAAATTTAGCTTCTGTTCTGAGATTAAATAACTATATCGAAAAATAATTGAATAAAATAGCTAAATGTTAAAGTGTTAAATGATATTAAAAATTTCCTTGTGTTCATGCTGTATCTGTGCATGTGTGTGTGTGTGTGTGTGTGTGATTCAGGTCCAAGTGGTTTTCTGGTACCTGCAATGCAACAACCTCCCTGAAGCCCAGACTTCATTGCAACATGACACAGACGCTGAAGATGAGACCACCCACGTGTGAGACCACCATCAGTGTCACGACAGCGAGGAATATTAAAGGCTGTTTGTAAAAAAAAAAAAGGAAACACTGTGTAAACACTGCAACAGAAGTATTTATTGATAAAAAATGTGGATTATAAACTGTGCTCTTGTGTATTTTGTGACATTTGTAAATTAAAACCAGTTCAGTGCATAAATATTATTTACATGTAAAACACATTAAAATATGAAAATTTACTTTACCTATTCAGTCTCATCCCAAATTTTACTGTAATACCATATGCTGCTTTAATTTTCCAAAATAGGCCATGTTATAATAATACCATAGAGTAAAATAGTTGGAAAAGGCCAATCACAAGGAGCCTTTGAGGAGCTGCTCAGGATCTTTCAGAACATCTGTTGTTATTTTCAGCAGATGGATCATCCAGTAATGGAGCTGACAGTGTTCAAATTTCCATTTCATGTCTTTCTCCCCTCTTTTTTTTTTTTTTTAAAAATTGGACTTCTTGTCTACATCTCCTCAAAAGTTGAGGTTCAAAGTTTACACCTGACCTGTAAACAAACAAACGTTGAGAGTTTTTTTACAGAGGACATAAAAGTAAAATAAAAATTATTTTAAGTGTATAAAACTAAAATCTGGACACAGTTACACTTGTTGGACAGACTGTTTGAACTAATAAATCTTTTACATGTCACCGGGACTCCACAGGAAGCAATATTTACATATTGAATTGCTCATCCTTTAGAAATAAGTTAAATTGAATTAAAAACCTTTTCTTGAGGCTTTTCTTCCTCTTGGTCCCCAAAGGCTGCAGAATATGCAAAGATCAAACAATGACAAAACTGGAAAAAGGTCATTTAAAGTTGTCCTGGTTTATATTTGTGGTACAGTGGTTGTGAACAGGCGGATAAACTGGGTGGCACATTGAGGTGCACGAAGCTGAAATGCGTCCAAGGAAAAGTCAGGGGTGCAGATGTTGTAAAAAAGGTCAGGGGTCGTCCTTCCCCGAGCCTGAAATCCAATCGGTTATGGTTCAAATCCAACTAGACGAAGGTTCACCCAGAGTGTACGCCCCATAAAAGTCATTCACACACACAAATATATGCCATATTGGAAGGCAACACACACACACACATGCACACATACAGCCTAGTTTCGACCCATCCACGCCACAGATGGGAGTCTCTTTTCAACCACAACACCTGGGCATGCCGGGCTTGTGTTACCCCCCAACCTTTTACCCCCCCAACCCTCCCCCTCCTCACTCTTTTGATCGCTAATCCTGGATCCTGGAGTAACAGACAGAGGACTCAGTGTGTGTGTGTAGACGCCATAACAACATCCAGAGCGAGTCCCAAACTGAAAGAAACGGTCGGTTCACCCTCTTGCCCTCTGCGTCATAAATCAGCTGTCCCCTCTAACACGGTGGCTGCCAAAATAAAGTTCCGCTTGACGACTACAAAGACAGAATGAGGTTCAGGCTACAGACTACAAAGCTGAGGAAGGCCTGAGACGTCCCAGACACATGGGACCAAAGACTGGACCAGATGACAGGGAGACACCTGGAGCTGGTGGGAATGTTTTTTACAGGAGAAGTCAGTTTCTGGACATTTAACAGCACCGGTTCCACACACGCACGCACGCACACTGAGTTTATGCAGTTATGAAAAGGTTTTTTAGCATATTGAGTGGGAAATAAACATAAAAAACAGCATGAATCTGTAATCTTTCAAGGCTAAGAACAGGAAATTATTTACATTTTTTATCTATTTAACTAAAAAACAGGGTTAGGGTTAGGTCTCTTGAGCTAAAAACATGAGAACCTTCAACAAAAAACACCGCAGGGCTTGTTAACTACATATCCTCTATATCAGGATGCATTGCTGCAGTTACATTTTCACAAAGCAATGTTGATTTACTTTAGAAACAAGCTGCCAAACATAAAAGACATTTTTCTTTTTGCAAACAATATCATCCCCAAAATCAAAGCATTGCTTTGATAATATTTTCTTTTCATATTAAACATAAATGTACATATTTCTGCATCAAAATGTTTAAAAACGACTGTATTTATACTATATAATTTGTTAAGTTGAGTACTTTCAAATTCCCAAATGTTTCGAGTTATGTTCACAGATTTTGTCATCTGTTGTTGATTTTTAGGGTGACATCATTCAGAAAGTGGGGACAGAAATCTGGAAATGTGACGCAACATCACATGTGTGAACCTTGGATTTAAACTTGAGTACAGTACTTAACTGAAAGTACTTAGTTACATTCCACCAATGCAAATTAAGGGAAATATGGGAAAAGTTCAGTGGGACTCACTGGGGTCCCAAAATACAGCTTTTCACCTAATCTGCAGGAATTTTAAAACAGCAAATGCTGCTGGTGTCCACATGTTTGTAGTACAGTGTATTTATATTTATGTGTGTTTGTGTGTGTGTGTGTGTGTGTGTGTGTGTGTGTGTGTGTGCGTGTCATGGTGTTGCTGCCCGAAGCTGTGCCATGCTTGATTAGTCCTAATCTGGCTAGGAGTCAGGTTGCTGTGTCGGCGGCGTGTCTGTATGGAAAGCATGCGGGCTGCGGATCACAGGGATTGACCCTCTGCCTCTCAGGTTAACAGAAGCCCTGTGTGTGTGTGTGTGTGTGTGTGTGTGTGTGTATGTCTGTGTGTGTTATGTTTGTGTGTGTGTCTCATGTGAAAAGTGTGAAACTTGCTGAACTTAGACTTGAACTCTTGGCTGTGAAGCAACATCTTGGTCGTATTTGGGGAAGAGACGTACGAGCTTTGATGGGATAGTGAAGTGAAATTGAAGTCTTTGCATGAGAGAGGGAGAGGGAAAAAGGAAATGAGAGGATAAAAATAAGAGTGAGTGTGTGTTTGCATGAGGTCTAGTTGAACTTTGGCTCTGGCTGCAGCACAGGACGAGTCACCCCTCGTAAAGCGTGCCCTCAGCAGGTTGTAAACATAATACCACACACTCACAAACACACACTGCATGAGAAAAAGAAGCTGATCCCCATTTTACAAAACAGTGGACTTGACTTGTCTATAGCGCCACAGAAAAGTGTGTGTTGTCGGTTTATAGCGAACAAAGCCGTGGTAAAACCCCTGCAGCAGACCGAGCCGTGGGCTTAAGTTGTCTGTTAGTGTCTGTGTAAGTGTGTGTGTTTGGGGAGTTCGAGGATCAAACCCACATGTCGACAGAGGCAGCGCTGAGGAGACGACCACTGACAGGTGCTTCCTGCAGCAACTCAGCAGGTGCTTCACGTTCACACACACACACACACACACACACACACACACACACACACACAACGGCAGATACATTGACTCT
>JAPZDV010000016.1:10208556-10228077 GCA_029814665.1 Acanthurus lineatus
ACCACTGACAGGTGCTTCCTGCAGCAACGCAGCAGGTGCTTCACGTTCACACACACACACACACACACACACACATACACACACACAAGGGCAGATACTTTGCCTCTAAGACATGATTGTGCATGCTTTACAACACACACACACACACTGTCCCTCCCTCCCCCCTCATTCCCTGTGACACACACATTTGTATTATTATACATGTGAGACGTAACCCTGCACTCGACTGTGCATGCTAAACCTTAGCTAATAGCCGCTGCGCTGTTACTTTAGTCATAAACTTAGTTGTTTTTTTTATGGTGCAAATCATCCATTAAATTGAAAAAATATGTGTCGTTTTGAATCCTGACTGGTTGAACTTTTACCGGTTTTTGTCTCTGTCTTTTCAGGTTTTCATATTTGCCATTTTTACAGCTAATGCTAATGCTAATCTTACCCTAGCAAAAGGCTATGTTTCTGGGATGCCACTATTAAACTAGAAAAAGTGAAAGATGGCAAACTTGTTAGCAAACACTTTTATTTACACATTCAGCACGTACAAAGCAACATTTACACATTTTTTTGTGGAAAGACAACAAAATTCCCTCTCTTTTAGTTTTTTTTTTTTTTACTTGGCTTAAGTGGAATTTAGCTTTTCGCTAAATTTTCCCCCTTTTAAACAGCTACTTAGTGGCTAACTTTGTGTGTCTGTTTCTTGAAGCTACTCAGGAAGAATTAAATGGGTTTTTCACATATTTTTTAGCTCAAATCAAGTTTTGGACATGACTGATTAGAATGAGAGTGAACCAAAACAGTGAGCTAAAAGATGCTAAAAAATTTGATACTAGTGAAGTTTAATGAAGCTTGTGTGACTCAGTACACAGCTATAATAAAGATATAACCATCTTTGTCATAAATGTGACCAAATATTTGGGGGTTTTTTTGCAAATTCTTTCATGATTTTACAAATATTTTAAAGCACAAAACATGTTCACCATAATTCTGCTGCAGATTTTCATCATTTGCAAAGCTGGCTTAAGCTAATTTAAGAGTCCTCTACTCACAGTCCTGATAAAACTGAATCTTTTCTTAGTTTTTATAGGGACCCTCATGGATTATGTGGCCCCAAGAAGACGCTTGTAAGACATTTGGACCTCATGAGTCAACCCCCTCCACCCCCGACCCTCCCTCGGTGTACCACTGAGCAGTCGTCAATCAGCGAGTCTATTTTTCTCCTTTTATTTTCAATCGCAGGCTCCAGCACAGTGGCACAGCCAATCACTGACACGACCACTACCAAAACAACATGTCTGCTCAACAAATAGGAGCTCTCCCATCTGTCTTAACATAACCCCACCAACACCATCACCACCACCACGCCATTTCCCCTGGGCTATGACGCTATACTCCCAAATGGAAACAGAAGTCATGACGAAAGGTTGGGCCGGTGCTTTTAAGATCCATATCTGAGCCCTGAATGGTCTATATGAGGATTCTTATATGGTTAGAAAATGTGGTTGAGGTTAGTTTGGTCTCTGTGTCAGCTGTCCATGAGAGAGCAGATTGTAGATAGTTTTAAATTCCCAAAATAATTTAGTATTGATGCAGGGTGGATGTGTGCACATGTGCATATTTGTGTGAAAGACCTGGAGCTCATATTACTTTTATGCAACTATTAGAAATACTTGGATGAAAAAAAAAGAAAACTTCCTATGAAAAATAATGAGTTGTTGATGTAAAATGCACAATTTTAGGCTAAAAAATGGCCAAGACGTGGACAGAAATATCAACAGAAGGATTCCATGAATTTTACTCAGATATGAGTAAATTGTCAGCTAAGATACGACTCTGTACATTTATTGCCAATTGAAAGCAGTTTGAATTAAGTTAATTTCATTATGTTAATTTTCAAACTTAAATAAGAAGTTAAAATATTAATGTAAGAGTTTCGCAAGTTAAAAAAAGAGTCACTCTTTGACTTTATTTGGAAAGGGAAACTTTCTGAAAGAGCTTTAGTTACTCTTTTTATGCAAATGTTATCAATCGAAAATTTACCATTTTAGTGATTTGGATAAATCTGCACATTGTATAGTTACTTGACGTTTTTCTTTTTGTGTGTGTGTGTGTTTTACGATACAAAGGCAAATCCAAGAATAAATACAATTCAAACAATAGTTAAAAAAAGTTTATAAGACAAAAATACGGCATGGCTTATTAGTCAGATTTTGTCAGACTTTAATATTTAACAGTATCTTCAATAGAAAATATTAAAATTCTTAGAGCCATTTCACATAGCACCAATTTTGATGATGTGTGTGTGTATATATATATATATATATATATATATAAATACTCACACATATATGTAATCTTAACATTAGCCAGTTTGCAATGCAACACAAATTTGACCTTTACCCTCAAAAAAACCCCACAAAGAAACTTGTGTCTTTTCACATTTGTAGACAAGCGCTTAAACATCACATAACGTGTGTGTGTGTTTGTATGAGAGTGAGAGCGTATGTGTGAGAGTGTGTGTGTGTTGTGAATTTCTCCAGCCAGGAAAGCAGAGTCAAGCCTGGTTTTTCCTGAGGCCTTCAGGAAAGTTTTTAAAAAAGAGCCTTTTCAACTCTTTGCTCTTTTTGCAAACTGCTACAAAAAGGTGGAGAATAAAAAAAAAAATCTTGTTTCCTTAAAATCTCCTTGCGGTTTTTCATCCGGGACCTTGAGTGGAGCACACCAGAGCAGGTGTGGTTGGCGAAGGTGTCGTCTCTGTGGATGTAACTTCGCTGTCTGTGTGAGAGTGTGTGTGTGAAACCTCTGGGTTTTGAGTGTTTTTCTCAGTCAGCAGATGAGGGGGGATGTACCCAGACTGGGACTTTGCTGTCTCCCTGTGATGGTTATGCTGGTGGTTGCCGGGGGATTTTGGTGGGCAGCGGCCCCTCTTGTCCTGCCCCCGGAAGCCCCTGAGTTTGGGACTCCAGTGTTCCCGCCACTGGAGGGCCAGAGTGGAGCGGTCCGCCACCAGGCGACTCTCCTCAGGGCCCCAGCCCCGCTCTCCCTCCTCAGCACCAATTAGCAGGAAGGTACGACCAACATGGAGGGCTGGGCAGCCGCAACTGAGGTCACGGTCCGGGACCCAAAGGGACTGAGGGCCCCTGCGCACTCGGGAAGTGGACACAGTGCGGAAGACAGTTTGGATTGAGATGGAGAACTGCCACCAGGGACCTGAACGCTCCATCCCTCTCACCTGCACCTTCAGCACTGGAAAGACAGAAATGCTTTAACCTTTTGGTATAAATTTTTTTTGTATAATCTCCATTTTATTCTCCAGTTTTTAATTCTTCAATCTTTGCTTTGATATTTTGCTTCTACAGTTTACTCATTAGATTTACAGTGAGTTCCAAGCATTTTTTATAACTTATTATAGTACTCTGAAAAAATGTTTTACTTTAAATAGTAAAGTTTTAAGTTTGTAATAAATTCATGATAAATTGAGGAAAAGGATTTAATCAAACCCTTTTTTCTGTAAGGTAATCAATAAAGACATGACACCAACCGTAGTCCTTGAGACAATATGTCTCCAGGTTCATCCTGACTTTAACCTGAGAAGGCTGGCAGTAAGAAACACACTCTTCGGCTATAACAGAGAAAGAGAGGGAGGGAGGGAGGGAGAATGAATCAAAAGAGTGCATCATTTCATAGTGAGCATATCAGCACATGTCTTTTCTGCTAATTACAATATGGCTGCTTATATTTGTCATCACAGTATCCTGTGACTAACAGATGACCTCCACTGCAGCAGGTGGGACATTCCTTAAGCCGCCACTAGGAGGGAGTGGTTAGCTACTGCATGACCGGTTTAAAACACAGGTTCCCAAAACAGTTTAATTCAAGGACCACTTTGTTAAACGTATGTGAAAATAATATTTAGCACATGAGGTGACAGTTAAAAGAAAAGTTTATAGGATTAATTATTGTGTTATTATGCAACATAAATTACTTCCTTTACATAAAAATTGCTTTGAACATTTTTGAGTCTTTCACTTTTGTTCTGGCACCCTTTGAACTTGTAGCTATAGGTGATTTACAAAAATTGGTAAATATATGTTTTTAAAAAGAGCAAATAAGAAGACAGTAGAGGATAAACTCAAAATATTGGACCAAAAGAAAAGAGGATTGCCAGAAAAACAAGTATTACAATGTGTGCTTTCTTAACCAAAGAAGACAGCAATATGAATATAATCATCAATCAATATTTGTGTAATTTCCTACAATTTTTTTTGCTATTAAATTGCAATAATTGCAATTACATATACATAATGCATTAAAGACTTTCATTTTGGTTTGAGTTTAATCCTTCAAATTATATATCTGAAAAATCACAAATTTTCTGCATTCATAGCAACATTTTTTCAGTATTGCTATAATATTTTGTTAAACAGACCTACTTATTTCTTTGCTGTTTCATACAATTGCCTACTTTACGTAAAAATGCAAAAAGGAATTGTGCAAAAAATACTAACAGTTCATTTGGTTTTAAACTGTGACCGGGGTAATACATTAAAAGATCACACCAAACTGCAATACACGTTTTTTTTATTGATTGAATGTATCATGATGATGATTCTGCCTGTAAATATACTCACCTATACTATACTGAGGTTGAAACACTGGGGTCGGAGCAACCTCTTGAATTCCTGCAAACATTCACACAGGTGAGGAACAGATGCACAAAGAAGCTTCAGCCAACTTGCATGAGCTGTCAGGTTGCAGACTGCATGTGTTATGTGTGTGTTATGCGAGCTATGCTTGAATGCCTCGCGGTACACGGGGCATGTCTGCACAAAAGATAAGCAAGTGTCAAAAATGTGTGTGTGTGGTCCCTTTTTATGAGTTGGAAACACACTCTCTGACACTCAATTGATCAAACACATACATACAAAGTTTACTTTTGGTAACTTAATAAGGTCAAGCCATCGCTGCTTGAATGGTTTTGTTCTCAAACATTAAACAGAGTCTAATAAAGTTTTCTTGACTGTTGGTCCGTGAACTTGTAGATGGAAAATGAACAAGCGGCTGATCTGTACACACATTTTCCAGGCCTCTTGTAAAACTTTGTGTGTGTGACAGTGCTGCCATAGTTTACCAAGTTCATACTCCGTCCCCCCGTCCACGTCCTGTCCTCTCTGACACAACTGGGCCAGTGACACCCTACACCCCCACCCAGCTGACTGCCCCCCACTTTTAAAACACAGGAAGGTGCTCTGTGTTTGTGTATAAATGTACATAAAACATATATAAGAAGCCAAAATGAGGCCAGTGAGGGAGCAGAGCTGGAAAAGGACTGAAATTTTTTAGATACCAGTGGGTTTGAGATACCTGGCTTTTATTACTGCGACCAAGACAATACTTTTTTTATTCACTCTGTTTTTCTACAGCAACTTGTTCCATTTAAGGAAAGAAATTAAACTTTTAAATAATAAACATTGTTTAAACACAAAACTGTACATGCAAAATAGCCTTCATTAAGATATAAAATGATAAAAAAAAAAGGACTATCTGATCAAAGAGTGTTGGCTAAAGTGCCAAGTAGCTTCCCCTCATAAAGCTCTATTGCTTTAGCTGACGTTAATTTGTCAGCTCAGCTTGAGTTTAGCTTAAATTATTCTTCATTATAGTTGGAATTAGCTACTGCCACATTAATTATGTGAAAAAAATTAACTTCCATCTTGATATTTTAGCTTAACTGTTTTTTTTTTTTTAAACAAACAGACTTCAGGTAAGTTTGTTTTGGCTTTAGCTTAGGCTACCTATTACAAACTAGCTTTTTCTTCCTCTATCCCTCTTGCTTTAACTGTCTTCTTGGCTTTTTTTCTCTCTCAGTTTTGATTAAAGTCCTGTCACTTTGTTTTGCCTTTTTTATGGGGAGGTTAGAAGAGACACAAACTAAATTCTGTGAACTTCTTTTGCAGTTCAAAATGTGGACAAAAACTTCAGTGGACGCTAACTTTAAGTTTAGCCTGGCTGCCGCGTGTCTTTTGGTCTGTCTGATGAGAGGAGGTGTTAGAGGTGCTGCTGGGGGTAAGAGATGCTATACATAGCCTGAGATGCTTCTGGCAGTAAAAACAAACAAGGTTTTCTTTCACTCAGTCCTTTCACTGCAAGAGTTATGAGTCTGGGCCCTGTGATGGGGGGCGTTTTGAGCTGCACAACAGGTGTGAAGCTCACCGCCGCTGGCTCCCTATGTCACCTGATTGGGGCTTATGCAGCGTCAGAGCCTGTGTAGTTGTCGGCACTCGTGTGATTAGCTGGGGAAGTTCACGTGGATTAGCGCCCGTGGCTAAGGTTTGGTGTTGGCCAAGCATATAGATATGAGTAGCAACAATCTGCTTGATCTGATGCTGATCCCAGATCAGCTGGAGATGAGGTTTCCCTGTAGCAGTCAGCTTATGTTAACGCTGCTATGGAAACCGTCTCTAGGGATGATGAAAAGGGTACACGCTTGGAGATTGGACTAAATTAGTCTGGATGGCAGCGGCCCCTTTTATATTGAGGTACTACTTGATAAAGGCTTAGAGAGCTTGATAGGAAGTTTAATCCATTTAGGTCACAAGAAAATCAAGTTGAAGGAGAAATTAAAGAGGTCATTTTGTCATGACTAACACTGAACGGTTAATTAAGTCTGTGATTTATTTTAGCAGGGCAGCATGTATCAGATGCAGAGAGGGCATATATTTAGACAAATTAAGACTAATAATTAATTTAAATTTAATTCCTACAACCTATACAAACAAAAACTGATGGAATAAAATTCAAATGTGTAGCAAATTCTAACAGAATTTTGAGAAAACTGGCAAAATGCTTGTCTCTGCTATACTTATGGGATTAAATTAGGAGTTAATCTTTAAAGGCAGTAAGTAGCACCAATGCTTCATGGTTATTTGCAATTCCATAAGTTATTTTAATTGTTTGAACAAATAACAGGTGACCTTTTCCTAATAAGAATAGTCTCAATATTAAGGTATAATTGAAAATTTTCCAGATCCTGAATAAAAATGATTACTGGTACTTGACTTACGGATGCAGGGTCGGAGGGGGGACCTGCCCTGTTTGTATCCCGGGGCACAGCGGTTGCACCTGAGGCCAGTCACACCTTCTCGACACAGACACTGACCGGATGTCTGGTTACACCAGCGACCTACTGCTCCCACAGGATGGCACTGACAGGCTGAAAGAGAGAACGAGAGGATTAAAGAAGTTGCACTCAAGATTTGTGTTTTCTGGCCTCCAGGGGGCAGCAAAAGAAGCTAATAATAACCAAAAGACATAAATTTACAATATAAAGTTAATGTGGTGACTTGTTAGAAAACAGATGTGTCATTTTTATACCAGCAGACGTAGCACTTCTAAATCTGACACATGTATGTCCACTATTTACTCAACTTTTGTCTGTTCTGGTCTTAACCAGCTTTGGAGAGAAATATCTGTCAGGAGCCACTGTTTGGTTTGTCCGTTCTGGGCTTCTGTAGAAACATGGCAGTGCAAAACATGGTGGACCTCATGGAAGAGGACACGCTCTCTCGATAAATATCAGGTAATAAAAAGACATGGTTTCTAATTTTGGGGTTATTATATACTTATGAAAACACACTTTTCCATATTATATTCCCCTTTTTGCCATATTGTACAATTAGATCCTGCCAAAATCATACACACTGGAGCTTTTAAAAGACAGTATAATGGTCTGTTGATCTGAGTGAAAATGCAGAGTTGGGATATGTCTTTGTGGGTTTAATTATGACTGACCATTTTCATTTTATATATAATAGTTTATATACTAGCAATATATCAAATGACTGAGGGAAAGCTCTTTAAAATGTCTTGTGGCTGTTTAAGGTGCCCAGTGATGTTTGTCAGTGACAAGTCATAGAAGACTGTGGTTTAACTGAGGAACTCCCTTAAGAAAATATATTTTATTTGTATAATAGAAATCAGGATAGAAGCAAGTATATTTAATTGAACTGCCCTGGCTTTGAAGACAAGACTGCATCGAGTTATGACGACATGGAAGCAAGTAAGATATATTAAGCAAAACATGTGTTATGGTCTGTGGCTGTTGCACAAAAGACAGACTGGACAACAGACAGGACTGAGACAACCATCCATCAGTGACAGGAGGCAGGTTTAATCCCCCCTGACAGCATCCATCCTGAGAGTGTCCTTGAGCAAAGACACCAGACCTCTACCAAAAGCATAAAAGCTATTTTGTAGCCGTCTTGCTCAGGTAAACAAAGATAAATTTCTCCATGGGGCTATGAACTGAATGCCACATGGTGGTGGAGATGATTTGGTTTGGTTTAAGACAAAACTAATATACTTACATCGCATCAAATTTGTTAGGGATAGAACATAAAGGTCCCGGCTTAATTCAATCACAGTCCCCGGTGCTTTTACCCCATCAAGAAGGAGATCCATCCCTTATCTTATTTAATTTCTTGTCTGTTTTTTCTTCTTTTTGTTGGTTTTTCTGTTGCCGTATAATGATTACAGTCAGGATTTCCCATGGCTAACATTGCAAAGTTTTTCATTTACCACTGCTATCACATGGTAAGACTGGCTGAGAAAAGACAGATGGAGAGAGGAAGCCGCACTTCAGCAGCTCTGTTCACACTCTAGGTATGTTTAGACAAATCCTTACAACAAATCCTAACAACCTGACAGGAGAAAATGAGTAATTGGCTTCTAAATGGTAACCAAATGAAATATAGCACTAATAACTTAAAGCTGTGATGTGTGAGTGTGTGGTAGAGGATGTGAATTGTTATTAAGTTTTATTTTATGCATAAAAAAGGAAAAAATATGGGGAGTTTCAATCATAGTTCGTATTTTTTTATTCCTGTGACAAGCTCAAAGGGAGCCCCATTAACTTTGGATATATTAGGCTCGTGGCTCGAGCATGCCAGAGTGTCACAGTCACTTGGGACATGTGACCAGTCAAAGGTCAGGAGTCACGGCAGATGCCAAACGGCAGTAATGATGGCGATACAGGTGGCAGCTCAGTGGAATTTGTGATTGTTTTTTGTGAGCGTATCGCCAACAAGAATAGTTGTTCACTCTCACAATGTAATCACCCCGTAAACACTTTGGTACGTTCGGACAGAGACAGATTTGGCGTGTGGACACACACATGGACACGGATTCAGGCATAAACACTATCTCTAACATTATATTTTGCTTTTTATCCTCCAGGAATGCACGAATAGCTGTAAAAGTAGCTTGTCATTCCTGCATATGCACAATCAGGAATTCCTGAACCCGAAAACACATACAGTAATCACACACACAGACACACACACATCTAGTGACTGACATTGACAGGCCTTGCGGTGGTTCATGGGCTTGCTGTGGTCACGGGTGTATCCGTTCTGGCAGTACTGGCAGTGGCGTCCGGCTGTGTGGTGGCGACACTTCTGGCAAACGCCTCCGCTACGCCGGCCTGACTGCTGAAACACCTCCATGCTGAAGCGGCACTTGTTGGAGTGGCCGTTACACTCGCAGGCTGAACAAAGGAGAGACATTAACTCTATGAACAAAATTAATCATCCTGAGAACTCACATGCAATGTTTTAAATTGGCTTCTTTAAGAAAGACGTAGTATATATGCAGTTTTTATCAGAGAGTTGATGGCAGAAAGATGACAGGAGGAAATGAAAAGAGAGAGTGAAAGATGGGGATTTAACAAACATTTTCTCTCTAGCCAGACTCGGACTAGAGACTGTGTGGTTCATGATCGGGGCTTTGGCCCCTTTTGCAACCAGGGCACCTTAATCTCTGTTTATTCTGACTGGAATATATATAAAAACATATAAATAAAGATACTGGCTCGCACAGGAGAATGGTTAAAAAGAGAACCTGGTGTCACAGCATCTTCATAACAGCTTATTAATTAAAATAGCTTGTTCATCTTGTCACCACATATTTATGTTGAAGCAAATATTATGTTACAGCTTGTGCCATTGTGCTGATATTGGAAAGTGTTTGTGTCAAAACTGTTAAAACCTCAGGTCGGCTCGTTCTGGGTCAGCAACCTCAAATTTCAATTTAATGACACATGCACAGAAAAGTTCAGTTTAATTGTCATGAGGAATAGTGATCAGCCTGTGAAAACAGGCGTTTAATTTCTTCTGTGACTCTGGAGGAGTTTTCTTAAAGTGACCCTGATGATGTCACCTTGACCTGGACGCAGAGACTGCAAATTTATCACAGAAAGTGTTGCAAAATGTCAGTGTGGACAGACAAGGGTGTTTACCACTCAGGGACGGTCAATTGAAAGACACGATCCTGTTGCTTTGTGGGAAACATGGGATCCATTCTTCCACACTACAGTACTGTAGAAACAGTCAGGATATTTTGGCTCCTGCTGCCATTATTTTCACCAATATTTCTTTTTAATCCACCTTCCTGTCCCATGGTTTTAATACTAAATACACTTAAATAGATGAAGAGAATTTACAGTATTCTATGATATATTATATGTAGTTTTTTTTTTTTTAAATATGATTTTTTAAGCATTGGAAAAATATACATACAAATCAAACATACATGTCCTATTAATATTCGTGTTCCCCCCTTCCTGCCTTTTGTTTATTTTTATTTGTAGTTGTTCTTGTGATAAAAACATCTTGATACTATGAAAAACATGCCATAACATATTTTATAACATGTATAACTTAAATGATTTGTAAAATATGTTTAAAAATTGTATGCAGGACTCACCGACACAGGGGTTTGGGTGGGTGGGTGTAGCTCGATGCCACGGTCTGTCGTAATAGAAATCCTCACACACATCACAGTCTGGCCCCGCCGTGTGATGCTCGCACACACACACTGCCCGCCCTGTGTCGTCACGGCGACACCTGGATGCATGTCCGTTACATTTACACCTGCCACCAACCTGCAGGTCCGATAAGGCCAAAGGAGCTCGACCAGCAGAGATATAAGCGGCAGGTGGCGTCACCTGTAGATTCCTTGAACTTTGTTTATTGTTCAGATTATTATTCCTCCTCTTCCTCAGTTCCCGCCCCTTGTTGCCCCTGCTCCGCCCTTCTACTGTCCAATTACAACCTCCACTGGGACACGGCAGCCAGTTATTGTTTTCCTTCTTGCGGCCACGCCCTCTGCCTCTCCCACCTTTCTTTGAAGAGGCAAGCGAGTCTGTGCTAAAGCTATCGCCTCCCTCCTTGCTGGTCACATTGTGTCCATCTTCGTCTTGACCTGAGCCTTTATAATGACTCTTCCTTCCATGTTTGTCCATGATCTCTCCTCTGTTTCTCCCCCTTATCTCTGAATTTTTTGTGTCCCTGTCAAAAAATGGCAGTTTATTTTCCGTGTTTAACATGTCCACTTGATCTCCAGTGCGCCCCTTGTAGCCCGATCTCCATTTTGGAAGTGCAGTCATGCTGTCATCTTCTGCACTGTCCTGCAATCGTGCTTGTTCATTCTTATTAAAGTTGGTCGACCTGGCGTCTTTGGAAACCTGATGGAAGACCACACGGATGTCCGTGGCTGTCACCCAGTCCTGGAGGGTGTGGCTGTGGTCAAAATCGGGAGAGGATGGACGTCCGTCAAGGGTGGAGAAGGCAAGCACCATGCCTCCCCTCTGCTTCTGCAGTGGGCGAGGGTCTGAGCAGAGGGGCTCCGTCTCTTGGTGCCTCGTTTGGGCCACCGTCTGGGAGGGCACCCCAAAGGTCCCAAGACAGTCACTGGAGTAGTGCTGCATTGGCCTCCAAGTGCGCCCATAGTCCATTGACTTAAGGATGGAGATGGAGATGGGGTCCGAAGGCTCCCCCTGCTGACAGAACTGCAAACTTATGTAGGTGATCTCAAAGCGACGTCCAAGAGGTAGCGTGAGTACCCATTCTCCAGTGTCTGAACCTCTGTGAGCTGTCCAGCAAGTGAGGTTGTGGGGGTTATGGAGGTCAGTCAAGGTGGTGATGTTGCTGTCATAGTCAGGACCTTGCAGCGAGTGGCTGGCATTGACCGGTATGCCGTAGGCGGCGTTGATGAACTCCGACAAGCAGTGTCTTGGGCGACCGTCTAGGTAGTAGCAGGGGTCATGAGGTGAAGTCCAGCTCAACGGGGTGTGGGAAAGGGAAGAGAAGACAAGGGACGGAGAAAGGAAAGGGAGGAGTAGAAGGAAAACAGGGAATAAAGGGGGAGGGGAAAAGGGTAGGAACATCATGTCATCCAGCCTGTGGAAGAAAAAAAAGATGATTTTCAGGAGAAAATCATGGGAGTTGGATCATAAAAAACCTGACTGATTTATATGACTTGCATTTGAAGTCTAAAAAGGAAATCTAAGATGGACCACCTGTGTCTTTATTGAAAACACACCGTACCAGCTCACTGCATCCCTTCAACTGCACCTTATTGGCTTTGGGTAGAAGCAAGCAAAGATCTCATCCTGTAAAAATGTAATCTCCGGTCCTCACAGTCTGTGCTGGCCACTGGTCTAAACCTGTGACCTTGACAGTCCTTACGAACATATTCGTCTTAAAGCTCCCTTAAAAAATCCTGAAAAAGCATGGACGAATGCGGGTGAAGAAGGGTGCGCACCCAGCGGGTCTGTCTGAAATGACAAAAAACATGCCCGACAGCTGGGGCTAAACCCAGAGCTGGACTACATCCATCACGTTTATGGCTCTCCCTTTCAAATCACTTTACCGTCGGTCAGTGCTGCAGCCGAGCGACGTGCCTGAGCATGAGCGGTGTGAAGTCTTACCGAGCAGAAAAGAGGTTATGAGAGAAAAGACCGAATAAAACGAGGGGAGGGAAGGAGAGGAGTTGCAGATTAGTCTTGAGGATGGTAGGAAATGATTTATAGATCGAAATGTGTGTTCGACTTGAGCCCCTACATGGATACTTCCGTGGTAAAGACAAACACAGACTTGTGTACGTCTGCAGTGTGAACAAATCCCTTTCCGTCTGTTACAACTGGTGATGCATGTAATTCATTCCTCTGTCAGGACTTGATACCAAAGAGCGTTAATTTTGGCAGGTGGACAAAACGAACAATGCATGAACTTTCTCTGGAACCAGTGATTTATTGTTTTTCCGCTCTCATGAAGCCAAGACGCAAATTCTCAGCGAACACTTCTTTCATTTGTTTCTTACTACGCATGTTCAGCACTTCTCACTCTTTCTTGTGAGTCATTTCTTCTTCTTTCCTTCCGAAGAAGACTGTCATTTTCTCCTTAAACACCAACTCTCTTCCTTCCACTTTTTTAAACGGCTTTTCCTTCTGCTCTTCCGTCTCCCTGCCTATCTATCACCTGCCTCCTTCATTCTGTTCTGGGAATATTCTTAACTGCTGTGAGATTGATGATGCCCTAACAAGCGTTTGACACTGACAGCAAAGTCAGCAGGGCTGCATAAACCGAACCCATAGGAGAGGACGGGGCTGAGAGCCTCTCCGGCCTCGTCATCCTGCTCAATTAGCCAAAGACCGAAATATGAGGCTTCCCTCAGGGACCACACAGCTCTGAGGGGCCTGTGAGGAGGCCATGACACTCCCTCGGCTGTCTCGGACACACTGCTCTGCTCCTGACCTGCAAAAGCAAAGGCACGGTGGAAAAGGAATCAACCAAACCTGGTTGAAAGCGTAAGCTAACATCAGGCGTATCGGGCGACTCTGTTTTGTGTTGTTGCTACAGGAAATGCTACGAGCAAACAGCGTGGTAATGAGCAGTCCGACTGTGACCCTGCTGCCACCGAGCCACATTCCCAGTCCAGAATTCCTAGGTTGGTCATTCCTGGCGTGTCGAGACATGCCCGAGGGAACCTGAATGCACCAAAAAAAAACAGGACTTATTGCTGATTGGGTGATTAATTAGGTGCCTTGTTTCATATGGTGTCAGTGTACTTGTTGTTTAAAAAGAGAGGACAGTGTTAAGGGGATTATGAGCACAGTGAAGGTTATTAGAGGATTCATGGAAGTGCTGGAAGAATTCACTCTGGATGAGCAATGTGGAGTGAGCGTAGGCGGGTGGGGGGTTTAGGGTTGGGACGAGTGAAACCCATGAGGGTGGAGGAGAAAGGGAGGCGGTTGTTTAACATTCCCATGACATGCACTTGCTCTTGTCTTCGTCACATTACATGACTAATTAAACATCGGCCCATTACAAACGCTTTGATAAATGGATGCTCATCTGAGAAAGGCCCCTGGGGTTTTTAACGCGCCCCTCTAGGCCAAATCCAGACTCGCTCTTCCTCCGAAACCAGATCATCTGTCTGGCACCGCCACCGTAACCCACCGGATATGGTTTCAGCGTTTTTTTTCTCTGCTGCTTTCCATAAATTCACACAGTTGGGGTGTAGGGAGAACATGTTGAAGATGAGCGACATTTCTTGTAAAGAGCCTTTTGATTAGGAGAAAATGCAAAACCTGCACATCTTAAATATTTTACACCAAATCTTTGGTTGATACATACAAACGTCAAACACACATGTTTCAAAGAGGCCATCACCTCCTTTTTTTCCTCCCCAGTTATCCTAAAGTTAAGTTTTTAAAAGACAAAAATGACAAAAAATAACATTAAAAAAAACAAAAGAATACAATGCCTTAATTTTGGGGACATTAAGTTTCATAGAAATGGTTTTGAAATAACTTGGCAGCAATCTCAGTCTTTGAAAAAGCTTATACAGCCAAATAGTGGTAAGATGAGATCAACATCTCCGGCGGGTGATCTTTAGAAGCAGCTATGCTTGGCTGGCAAGGGGCTGGAAAAATACTTGCTGACAACCTGGGGGCATGTTTACAGCACAGACGAACAGAGGAGAGCGAGGAGAGCGACGCTCGTGTTCGTGCTCTGCAGCCACTATTTATTTTCCTAATGTAATCTCCTTCTATTCTTCATCGTGTTGAAATGTGTCTTTTAGGAACTCGAGGAAGCCAAAATATTAAAGCCAGGAAGAGAAACAAATCCATTGTTTTAGCGGGTTGGAAGTGTTAAAGTAGGAATAATTTGTGCAAATACATTGCCTGTTGAAAGAAAACACCCCTTCTTTGAAAGCTTTACTGTCTAACAAGTTTAAATAAGAATATGTTTATTCTTGCTTCTTTGACAGATAGGCAAAGTAATACAATATGCAAAATGTAAAATACAAAACACTTATTTGCATAAGTTCTCACCTCATTGCAGTCAGTTTTATGCTATTTTTTATGATTGGTTATCAGAAGGAAATGTGACTCTGTGGAGTAATTTAACAGAAATCCCATTTACAGAATAGTTTGTATGCTGTGTTGCCACATGGTCTATTTGCTCTCTGAGTCCATTTGTGTTTTTTGCTTGTTTCTGTTTTTTGGGTTAGGTCTATTTCTACATTTTATTTATGTACGAACCATATATCTCCTCGTGTCTCTTTAACAGCTGTTGCAAGGCAGAGAATGTAAGAGCAAAGGGCAAGGAGTATAAGAAAGTGGGAGTAAAATATGTAGCAGCATGGAAATTTCGGGGTTTTGACCTATAAATGAACGTTTTTGGAGCTTTATGCTGCTGCAGCAAACCCATTTATTGTGATTTAGTGGGAAGTGAAGTTGTGAAAATAAAGCGTGCAATCGTCTAGTGTGTGTGGCATTTTCTCTTGCTACCTGTTAACTCTCTTTGGCCTGTTCACACTTTAGTGCTGTGGGCCTTTTTCGGGTCTGGAGCTGTTCTGGTGAGCAGATGAGCCGGATTTGGCCTGTCTCACACATTTTAACATTCCTCGTCATGGGCAGCAGCCCCGGCCAGCAAGATGGAGGCAAAATATGTTAAATTCAAATTGCTTTGCTACTTGGTGATGAATTTCAAAAGACAATTTAGAGAGATAATTTAAAGAGACAGTTTTATATCAGACTGATAGTCGCCGGCAAGATTTCCCATGGTTCTACATTGCAGATCTGCTCCAAGACACGGAGCCTTCAAATAAATATGATCAATTGTATAGGCTCGCTCTTGTGGCCTACATGTTTGAAGCTGAACCAGTGCACCTGTTGCTGCATGTTACCACACTGACACCTTTGTTAATTTGCAATTGTCCTCAGCCGGTCAGAAATACAACACTGGGCTTCGGGTGAGAAGAGAGAGGCTACGTATGCAGTCTGTCTTCTCAAACTGCATTCCTGCCTGCACAGTCGAAGCCCATGTGTGTGTTATTCCACACGGAGCAGATTCCAGGAGTTCTGTTTTAGTTGTAATAATCTAATTTTAGTGGGGCAGCCCGGGAGGTGAAAGAAACAGACGGCACAAAATGGATTATCGCTGCTTGTATCTTTAGCTAAAGGCCTCTGTCCTTCACGTTTGCACCTCCAACAAACTGCCAATCCAGTGCATGAGTGAGGCCCCCAGGGGCCAACTATACCTCCACAGACACATGGGAGGGTGTCTCTGCCTCTGCATTGACCCGGGAGCCCTGCTTACATCATTTTTGAATAAAAAACACATGTTACACACTTGATATTTGAAAGCGAGTTTCCTGTCAATTCTCCCCCCCCCCCTTTTTACAGCCTCATACAAGTTGGCAAGACGCTCTCCAGCAGCTCCAGCAGCTCCAGCTTCACATGTCGATATTGAAAAACAGATGGAAATGAAATCATTGTGATTCCATGTTGCAGTCATGCCAAAGTCAACCTTTTGGGCACGATGGAAATAAAAGCGAAGCCTGTGGTTGTAATTGCATGTAAATTAAATTCAAGCAATGTCTCACAGGAGGCTAATAAAGAGGAGCAGGCAGCAAAAACAAAAACAACAATATTATAGCACAAAAACAAATAAAAAAACAACCAGCATTTTTATTGGCTGATCAAATGTTAAAATTATTTATTGGAATAGAAAAAACAAATAAACATCAGCCTGTTTTCATTTATGGTCACACACGAGGCCCCGACGGCAAAACTGCACGAATCATAAATGTGTTATAAAGGAGCAATCTGCCTTTTATGTCTATTAATTAAATACTGTATATTTTTTTCATGGACACAAGTGTTAATAATTAAGCAAACTAATTAACTGCAGACGGACCTGAAGAAGAAAACAGCCCGCAGTCACACGCAGGTTGCGGCCGTCGCACTTAATGAACCTGGGAAGAGTGATTCACTTGCTTCGGTTCATTGAACACAAATGTTCATCATATTTAGTCTGATTGTTTTGGCAAGAGCTAACAGCGAAGCCCGCAGACTAATAACCTCAGTTCTGTGGAGCTAATTGCACTTGTTAAGCAGAAATTGGCTGCAGTCGATTAGCCGGAGAGGGAACAATAATATTTACAGTGTCAGACTATCAGAGTTAGATCAAATAATCTAACTTTTTATTATTATTATTGATAATCAGTGTTGTATGTTTTTAGGAAGCTTTTCTTTTTCTAATTAAGTCCAAGTAATTAAACACCGTGTAATATGTTCATAATTCATGTTTCCACATTTTCTTTTAATCCGCAGCGGAATGACATTAATAGAAATGGAGGCTAACATAGGCTGTTTGTTAACAATTGTTTACATTTATATTAAAATAAAGTTCGTATTATTATAATAAAAGTGGGATTGTCCCAGCGGCGACATGTGGAAACAAATCTTTTTTAAGTTATTAAAGATAGTAATAAATAAAGACGTGAATTCCCAGTTTTGGAAGTTAGAGGTCAAATTTGGATTTATGTTTACATGAATTGTTGGATAAACAATTTATAAATTATAAATAAGACCACAGCAAGCTTGTCAAATCTGGCTTGTAGTCTGAATGGTCTATGAATTAAAATCCCTCAAATATATTAGATTACAAAAAAACGACCAAGCTATGGATTAATAAAACAGGGTATGTTAACAAATTAAAATTAAAAAGTCCGTGACCAACCTCGCGGCTAAATTTTAAAAAGCTCAGAAGCAATGCCTCAGAAAAAAAATTCAGACTTCCTATTTAATTTGGTAAATTATTTTCAACTTTAAACGAGGGGACAAACGAGGAGATTAATTCTCCTCTGTCTCAATTCTAAAGCCACATTTCGCAGGTAAATATTTGTGATTTTGTGGCTTATCTTCACAGTGATGTAACAAAGACGAGCTCACACTCTTTACGCGCAACTTTTAGCATCGATAAACCCCTCACGCACCTCAGAGATCGTACAGATTATCAGCCAATAAACATATGAGGGAGGAGGACATAAAAAGCTCACCATGTGAGTCCCAGTGGTTCTCCTTCTCCTTGCTTCTCCTGCTCCTGCGGTCCCTCCTGATCATTAAGAGCAGCGCAGCAAGTGTCCGCACATCCAGCTCCGGCGAGTCCGCAGAGGAGCAGAGCAGAAGACAAACCTGCCGAGAGGGGGCAACACACCGGGTACTGGAGGAGGAGGAAGAGGAGGAGGAGGAGGAAGGGAGGTGGAGGAGGAGGAGGAAGAGAAATAAATGGACCAGTTGGGAGGTGACTCTCTCCTTTATAGTGACTGATTTGAGCCAAGTGCTCCCACCTCGAGAGGAGTCACATCCTGCTTTACGCACCGCGCACCTCAGCCAAACTGGCTCACGCGGCAAAATGAGTCCATCTCACTCAATACAGAATGTTAATAAGCTGAATGATAAAACCATTAATATTTTATATTATATATTATAATATATATAAATTTCTGTAGATTTTAGGTTTTGCATTAAATTACATCTTAAGTTGCACTTATTTTTTATTTTTCCTTTTGTCTAAAGTCATTATTATTAGTAAATAATGTAATATTTTGCTTTTGCTTGAGTTACAGTTACTGAATCAGTGGAATTTACTACATCACTGAACATAATCTCTTTAAGTGTAACGTTACAAAAAGACAATTGGTACAATTAAACATTAACTAAAACATGCAGACATCAAAACATTGAGCTAGTACAGAAAATGGCTAATGATTGATGAGGGGAAAGTTGGGAAAGTTAATATGGAGACAAAAATAAAAACGATAAGTGTAAAAAGTTACATTTTAGTTTTGGTGACATTAGACTTTTGGGAATCCCTCCGACCAAATAATACACTGATGGTAAATACATAGGTACAATATATTTACTCCATCATCATAACCAAATACAAATTTGAGGCTATTTGTATTTTACTTGAATTGTCTATTAGCTTTTATGCTAAGCTATGGCTCCACTCTGATACAGGAAAATATTGCATTCTTTACTCCTCACCTTTTTACATGTACATAAAAATTTATTTTAAAAAACATATAAGCAACTTAAGAAAAAAACAAACACTGGAGCTTTTCTACAATGAATTTTCTCAGTTGAGTAATTGCAATATCAGTAAATTAGGCTGCTAATTCATCTGTACTTGTGTAACAGTTTAATGCAGGTTTTTATTTGCATCCAAGTTGTTTTTTTTTAATTGTTTGATTTCTACTTTCAATTCTACTGACAGTATAAGTATTCATATCATTTGGTATGTTTAATGACACATTTACATTTTTAACTACTGAAGAAAATAAAATTTCACATCACAGCCAAATATAACATGACTATCATGTTGTCATAATAAT
>JAPZDV010000016.1:10236423-10253751 GCA_029814665.1 Acanthurus lineatus
TCGAGAGGGAACCACATTTTAATTTCATTATACAACTTGTTGTATAATGACAAATAAACTTCCTTGTATCCTTGTAAAATATGACTCTTTGTCCCCATTTTGTTTCTGTAGCAACATATAAATAATAATTATTTAAAAACAATCTATTTTATTAATTAAAAAAACATGTCATTGAAAATTTTTCTTATTAAGTAGCTGAACACAAACCTGATATACCATATGGCTGTAGGTCATGTCATTCAGTGAGGAAACACAGGTTCTGCACTGTATAGTGTTCTCCAGTCCTCTAAACATCACATCTTAGGCTGAAAGTTGAGTGAAACTCAATAAACATTTTTGGATGAATTTGACTTTGATTTCTGCTTCACATTTGAACAATGACAGCTACATTTTTTTTAACAATTAGACATTACAAATTTTGATAAATATATAAACATGTTTATATATGAGACAAACAGTGTCTATGAATGTAATTAGATAGTTGAATGAGATAGTATCATGCTAACCAGCCTGACAAGAAACTGTTTTGGTTCATGTACTTTCTCTACATGTAACAGTGCCAATGAACACAAAATCTGTTTCCTTAATCTGTTGTTTGAAGAAAAGTTCTGTGACTGTACATTTGAATTTCTTTCTTTTTTTCTTTTTCGTTTTTGTCAAGGTAATGTGTGGATCTACTCAATTTATGAGCCCAACTACAACCAGACCAGAACAGACTTGGGACCCTACTGTGACAAGACACTGTACCTCTTTGCCTTCTGGAGCACCACCGCGGGCTACATCTTGATGGGTATTTCCATAGTGTTTTGCCTCTGTGGCTTCTGCTGCAGCATTTTTGGGGTGGCTTATGTTTTTTCAAGTGGCAAACAGTTCAACAACAGGGCAGAATGCGTCATCTGGATGAACACTGAAACGGCTCAACGTTGTGTAATATGTGCATAACAGAAAACAAATTAAGAGATGCATAAAAATTCCATTGAAATTTGTGCTTCACTGATTACAGCTACAGTCTGCTGAGAGATAATAAAGAATAAATAGTGAAATAATGTAGGAGACATTTTGGAAAGGTAGTGATATTTTGCTTTTTTGAACATTTTCTGTAACAAAATGCATAAAATATGACATTAACAAGTGTAATAAAAGCATTTCATTCACATAAAACTGTACATATTGCATATCAGGACTGCAAACTGTGATTAAAAAATATTGATATGTACCGTATAATGTTGGCATAAGAAAGATGTAACAGCGCTTCCACATAATATATAACACTGGAAAGGTCTCTGATAATCATAGTAAAACATTCAAATAATAATCCAAACTGAGTCTTAAAAAATCTGTAACAGTTCTTAAAGGCTGAAACCATTTAATATAAAAATAACAGGAGAAATTTAGTGTTTATGTCTAAAAAGAATCATTTCATACTATTGTAAATTTCAATATTTGTTTAAAAAAATCTTTTCATCAAGACTTGGTACCAGAAATAGTTTCACTTGACCAAAGGTCACGATGGAAATTTTTTTGCAGTTTGCTCATGAAAAAGTGAAAAAATTGAGGTTATTTTATTGTTTCTGCATTTTCATTTTTTTCCTTCAAAGCTCGGCAGCATCGTGTGTCTTCTTCTCCTCCTCACTGGCCTCCTCTTCTTCTTTGGTGTCACTTTCTGCCTCCTCAGCTCCTTTTTTTGTCCTCATGTCTCCTTTCCACACCTCATTCATACATTCTGACAAAAGGAGAGAAAAAACACACAAAAGATGAAGTTTGAACTGCAGAGATCATTTTCTGTAGAGGAATGAGTGAGTTTTGATCACTATTTTGTTTTGTTTTGTGTTTTTTCATCTGGCATAATCTCAGTTTCTTTATGGGAGATATTTTAGAGGATTTAGTGGAATCTATTTGCAGAATATATGAGGAATGGAAAAAAATATCAATAGCTTTATTATCAATAATGTATAATCACCTGAAAATAAGAATAATTGAACTTTAATTATCTTAGAACGAGTCTTTTGTATCTGCAGAGGGAGCAGGTCCTCTTCCATGGAGGCCACCATGTTTTTACGGTAGCCCAGGACTGACAAAACAAATGCTAGCTCTAAAGAGAGCCTTTCACATTTTTCACAAGTTTGTGAAAAACTGTCGATCTCGTCAGGAGAATATTCAGGTACAATCTGCAACTTCGTCACTAGATGCCACTAAATCCTAAACACATCCTAAACCATTAAGTTTAAAATGGTCCAAAGCTTAAGTAAGTTAAAAACATTCAAGGCAGCATTTGACAACAAAGCTGTCATCTACCTTGCTCTGATTCTTTGAGGACGTGGTTCTGACAGAGGAAGTTCTCCAGTCTTTCATCCTGATGATTGAAGTACCAATCCTCCACAACCTCCTCGTACTCCTCCAGCATTGTCTCACACTGGCAAAACAAACACACACACACACAGATATTTAAGTGGTTAAAAGTAGGTTTATTACTTGTTTATTAATGTCTTAACGACATGTCTTCCTGGTTTCAAGCACAGTTTTTCACTACAGATTGTTGTACAAACTTCTGCACACATAAAATTTCAACTTGACATCATGAATGTGTGTAAATTTTAAAACAATTTTTTAATTTAAAAAAAATGATACTTTTTTTTTTTTTAATCCAAAGCAGACATATTGGCCCACACACATCCTCCTACCTGTTTTTTCATATCAGACACCTCTGCTGAGGGTTCGTCCCACAGCTCATACGGCAGACCCAAATCCACTTTCACGCCTTTGTGGACCAGATTCTTCAGAGTGGCCATTGTCTGACTGGTACCCTGTAGTACATACAAACCTACCCACTGTCAGTTTGCTATACAAAATATCACAAATGTTTGCATATGACAAGAAAACAAAAAAAGAGAAGGTTTTAAAGTAGACTTGTCTTCTTTAATGTGAAACAAACTGTATGTAGAAGATGGGAAACATGTTAATCTCTATTGATTAAGTGCAAGTGTTCTGCTTTGCTCGCTATTAAAGCCTGTGGCTACAAGAATGCAGGTAAGACCTTCAAAAAAAGAGACAGATAAACTTCACCTTGGCATATCGGAGGCTGCCAGGCCTTTCTGCATGGACATTATACTGCAGGATGCGTTCACATATGTTTTCAACTGCCTCAGTCAGTCGAGTTTCCCTGTAAACAGAACATAGGGGGCATAAATGCTGGCCTTAAACACACACAAAAAGCCTGAGTTTTAGGCTCTCGAAAAGTTCAACCTATGCAGAGAATGATTCACTGGAGATATAATTAAAGAGAAACATAATTTTTGTCACTCAAATCTAATAAAATAACCCCAACGGTGTAGACTGACTGCATTTAAAGAAAGTTAGTTTCCAAAGTGCTACAAGACAGCAGTTACTTTCAGTTCCTCTTCACTCAGTGTCACAAGATCAATTTTATTGTCCCTGCAGAAAAATTTTGCTTGAGCAATAGTGTCATACACGATGGAAATCTACTCATAAAAAGACATTGCAGTGATACATTAAAACACAACAGATCACTACTTACAACACTTTATAGTGCAAATATTAAAACAAATACAAATATTAAAAATATTAAACTTTTCCTTTGAGACAGTAGTAAAAAAAACAATCCTGAGAGCAATAAAATTGTATTTCATGCACCATGAAAACAGTACCACAGTGTCTGCTTGCAAGAAAAAACAGATTTTATAACCTAAAGTAATGTGACATTCCCAAGTGTGAACTTACGAGGTGTTATATTTGATCTTTCTTCTTCTCTTGCCTGTGTCCAGCACTTCTCCAACCTCCAGGACTTCTTTGGAGCGACCAGTTTTCTCAAGAGCATCCTGCAGCTCTACTGTGAGAAACTTACACACTGACAGATGGACAGGAGAAATACAGGGGGAAAAAAAAAACTTACAGGTAAAAAAACTTTAAATATGTATTATTTTATATACATGTCAAAGAATTTGACTGAAATTAGGTAAAGCAAAGATATGTAAACACATGCAACAGAACAGTTGTAAAGTCACATAACTGTTAGCTAAGTAGCAAGCTAGTTGGTTTCACTACTTCGTAGTTACCTTCGCACTTATTTGGCAGTCTCTCGTCTTCGTTAGCTGTAACAAAACCACAAAAACAAAAGAAAACTAGTGTAAACAGTTTCATTGTAACAGTTTGTAATTAAAACTACAGGAAAAATAAAAGTTTTATGTCAAAGCAGCCACATAGACATTTTAAACGGTTACGTGCAACTGCGCATGCGTGGTGTTTCCCTGCAGACAGAAGCAGCAGATACCCGATGTTTGGATTCAGGAAAGATTGTCGATAGAAGAAAATGGCAACTTATTGTTTTTTTTTACAGGAAAAGTAATCATTTATTCTTTAAAATATAATTAAGTTGATGGTTAATGGTTATGAAATTGTGGCCATTTGTGAACATCTGTATTAACAAAGACCATATAGCCTTCATTAGTATTTAGCATAAAGGCCTATGGAAATATTTTGAGCTATTTTCTTCACATATATGTTACAAAGACTGAATATTAATCTCTGTGAATGTAAAAATATATATTACAATGTAAAATAAAACAATTTAAAATGAAAAAAAACAAGAAAAAAATATTCTTTGTATTTATGTCTAGTAGATATACATGTATAATTAATACACATTTCAACAAAAATATAGGCTGTTCAGTATTAATATATGATATATTCCTACTTCCTTAAATTTTAAAATATGGCTATGCATGACTTAATATAAGTATAAAGCTCACAAGGAATAACATATATATACAGCACTCATTTAATGTTATTTGGCAATATATTTGACAATCATATTACGTTGTCATCCAAGCAATGTTTTTATTACAGAGAGGTGAGGTAATAGAAGACGACATTTACAAATATACATAATGGTGATTCAGTGGCAAGTATTCAAACCATATTTTTTTTAACAACACAAAGCAAATTCTGGAATATTTCCACATAGTACACTACATCTATGTTGGTATTTCAAAACACACTTAACAGACCTGCAAAGGCAGACATGACAAATAGAAATATATAATAAAAGCAGAGTCTCTCTGGACATTAAGACAACTGTATTTTAGGGACAAAGGAAATCCAAATTTAAAAAAAAAGTGTCTACTTTAAATTTAAATATTAATCCTAGTAGCCATTTCACTCGTTTGGGTAAAGAAGCTTTGTCAGCATTCAGGCTGATCACACAGGAAAGGGTGATGATTAGCTGGATATTTGACTGTGAGGTGGTTAAAATAGATGACACTTGCCTCTTGGTTTCTCATGTGTCAGGGGAAACACACTCGACAGCAAACAGATACTCCAGGAGTCTGCAGAGGAGACGACAGAGGCAAGAGGAGGGGAAGAGGAGGAGGAGGAGGAGAGACCAAAGAGATAAGAGAGAAAACCAGACGAGAGGAAGCTGCAGGGCCATTTTAATATGAGGACAGAAGAGAAAAGCGGTGAGACACGAAGGGGGAAGAGGAGACGACAGAATGTGCACAGTCATGAGCAGCAGTAAGTGACATAAACACACACACACACACACACACACACACACACACACACTTCTAGAAAATGCATTTGTTTATGTTGTCCAGCAGCAGGACAGTTTTCACACAGGCGTCAGAGGATAAACTGTTCATCTTAAGTGTCTGAAACTCAAGAGTAACTGCAGTAACTGTAGTATTTGACTGGTGCGAAGCCTCCAAGGCTATAATTGTGTGTTATGTCACTAATGCGAGGTGACTATCTGTCTATTGTCTGCGTGGAGGGAGATTAAGTTACATAGGCACTCCAGCAGAGACACCCTGCTCTGTGTGTGTGTGTCACGCCTCCATGCACATGGACACACTTTCATGCATCAGCACACACACACACACACACACAACATCTCGGTCATAGGAGATGGTGTCAGGGAACTTGTAGTCTCACATGGAGCTGAACTTTCATCCTCCAGCATCAGTTTTCTTTTTTTAATGTTTCTCTGATATCATTTCATTTTTTTCCTCACAGGTCAGGTGAAACAAATCTGTAAGATGATGCTGAGTTAAGCAGCTGATGGAGATGAACCAAACGCTTCTGACACATTCAGGAGACAGAAGAAGAAAGTGTCAAAGAAGAACAAGAAGGAAGAGGTGACAAATGTTGGCTGTTGGTCACAACGGAGCGTGTGTGACTGTTTCTAAAGGATTTGGATTCAGTTAAATGATGCACGGAGGAGGACGACCCAGATCCACCGCCTGAGCTCAAGGGATAGTTTCATGACAGCAAGTGGATAAACTTCTACCTTGACTTAAAGGTAAGAGACTTTACCTGCAGTTAAAAAGGATATAAGACTCAATCCAGTCTCCCAGGGAACGCTTGGATCAGAAATGTTTGTCCATGCTGTAAAACTTACATAATATTACTGTTATTTTAATACATTTAGAATAATCTAAGAATCAAATAATAATTGTTTATTTTATAAATCTTAGTTAATGTAATAAATTAGATGTTAATGCAGATAAAAGTGTTTAAATTATGAGGCTGCCTGAATGGATGCTCTGTTATGTGCACAGAATATTTTCAATGCTTAGTTCAGTCTTTATCGTCCTGTATGGGAAGTTTGTTTTGCAGCAAAAAAAGAACCGATACACAAGAAACAGAATCATTTCACAGCAAAGAGAACAAATAACGCAAAAACATTTGAAAATTAATTCACAGTGGCAGGAAAAGCAAAAACAAACAAGATTAAATGAGATTAAATAGGTATAATTCATGAGGAAAGCGGTAGCTATTTAATGGACAGAAAACAAATAAAGGTGTTTTTTACTGCACATACCATAAATAAAAAATTAAGAGAAATAAAGAGTCTCATCAGGGCTTTCTGGAATCCTTTAAGAAAAGACTTTTTTGGACAACTTCAGCTGGATGTGTTCAAAATTAACAGACATTTTTACATTATATTCATTTATATTTGACTTAACTGTGACTTATAATGATAATTGATGGTAGATAGATTTTTTAACAAATTATTATATTGAGCACATTGAATTCCTTCATCACATTTAGCTGCAGCGTTAATTCAAGCACAATAAATCATGGATTTGTTATGAGATTGTGTATCATGGATTAGAAATGAGTGTTTACTTTTTGTTTTCATCCAGTTTCTGTTTGCATAAAACTGACACAAGAAAAACAAAACCTCGCTGATAATTGATGACATTGACCTGTGCGGCATCTGCAAGGTTTCATCTGTTATTCCTCTCTGCGCAATGAGGCCCTGAGCTGACCCTGCCATGATCTCACACACAACACACACACACACACACACACACACAACATACACACTTACTGCACCTGGCATACTCACACACACATACACAGACCAGTAGATGCTCACACACATACACACACAAACACACACCCCGCTGACTCAGGGACCCCAGCAGGTCATATCACTGATGACTAAAACGGTAATATTACCTTACTGATGTCCTCATCCTGTCCCGTATAAACACACACACATACACACACAGACACACACACACTGACTGTGCCAGGCACTATGTATCCCTTTAAACGTCCTCAGCCATTGTGCACAAAATCAGCATTAAATGTTAGTTATATTTGCAGATGCGTATGAAGAATTCAGGCTGAGAATATTTAATAAGTAAACATTAAATAAGCAAAAAACTGTGTGACGTTTGGTGAAGAATGTCAACTCACAAACACATAAATGGAACTTAGCCCAAAGCAACTTGTTTGATTTGTCCTTATTTTGATTCTGATAATGGTGCCAGTAATTACCAGTCAGTGTTACAACACCAGCACAGATTAATTAGCTGATATAAATGTAAACAAAGACATTCAATGTGTAAATTTTGAAAATTTGCAGTTGAATTAGATTTGATAGGACTTTCATAGTTCTTTTTATTTCCGACAAAAATCTCTAAGTAGCAGAGTGATTGTTTGACCTTTGAATACAATAATGGAAATTATTGGAATATCTGTCAGAGGAAATTTGGTTTAAAATGGCTTCAAATGTTGCATCTGGTATCAGTGAGTCCATACACAGATCCAACACCATGTTGTTTATTACATGGATCTTGCTGCTCACAAACCTGCATGCTTATTACAGGATTTTTGTACTGCAGTAGTAGCCAAACAGCAAACTACTCGAGTAGCTTAAAGAACACTGATCATAACATCCATATGGGGTTAATAGTGTGCAACCGTTGAAAAAAAAATACTACAAAACAAAAAAACATCATAATGAAAATAAATGTTTGTTTTTTAATGCCCTGGTATTTGCTGATATAAAAACTTTAGGTTTATTGTTCCTGTTACTGCTGACAGATATTTCTCTCTTGTCCACATGTTAATCTCCATCAGAGTCCAAGACTGTACTTTTTTTAATGTGAAAATGGATATAAGTGTATACATTATAGGATTAAACTAGTAACAGTTTTGTGCTAGAGCTCCACATAAGCCAGTACAATAAAAAGTGGAATAAAGTGACCCTCTAATTAGGTTCATTTGGCCTTATATTTAATAAAAATACGTTTACATAATGAAAAGAAATCCCAAACTTTCAGTGTAACTCTTTCCATTTACACATGAGCTATCAGTCCACTCTGTTTCCCTCCTTCTTTCTTAAAGCCTCTTCTCTTCAGCCACAATGCCCGAGCGAGTTTACAACTTCCAGGGTCAGAGCTTTCACAAGCTGAGGCGGGCCTGCCTGCGTCGGGGTGTGCTGTTCAAGGATCCCCTGTTCCCCGCTGCCGCCCGCTCCCTCTTCTTCAGGAGGGAGCCTCCGCCAGGACTGACGTGGAAGAGGCCGAGGGTGAGCGATATTAAATCCATTTACGAATTCCTGTTTTTTCACCTCTGCATCACCACATTTTCCTGGTTCAAACCAGGTCACACACACAAGTTATTTTACAACTAATACCTCCTCTCCACACGCCTCTAAATTAAGTTAAGTTGGCTCTGCATGTTACATTTCCACCAGATTGGGTTAATTAAAGCACTTTCTATTATAGGAGAGGCGTCATGCAGTGAAATGTGAGCCTTCAGGGAGCAAGTGGTGCATGCTGCCGATGGTCCACTCAATTGCTGTGTGTGTGTGTTTGTGTATAGAGATTAGAACAAGCAACAGCCAATTTAAATAGTCCAGGTGTTTATAGCACAGTCAAAGACAAGTATAACTATGAAGAAAGCGTATAAGAATAGGTGTTGATTGTGGCAACAGAGAGCCAAGTGGCCTTTAATAGTGGAGATAGAATGGGAGGTTTAACTCAAGGTCGAATTATTTATTATCCAGTATCCATGGCCAAAATAAGTGATTGTTAGGAATGGATTCTGCATTCAATAAACGCTATGTGTCATTACACAGTCATAATAAAGGCATAATAAAGACAAAGGCATAATAAAGACAACACAATGGATTAAAATCACACAAATTTGCATTAAAAACAGAGATGACAAGTTAAAAAAACCAAACTTTTCCCTCACACTCTGACGTTAGTTTAAATCTTGTTCATCAACGTCAAATCAAGACTTGGTTGCAACTTTTTGATGCCATTTAAAACTACTTTTATACCTTTCAAAGAATAATGGAAAACCAATAGCGGCAGAAGGTCTATAGTTGTTATTAAGTACAGAAATTTATTGTCATGTACAGTTTTGTCTGTACATTTCAGCTGTTTGTTATAACAACTTCTTGTAAATGAATCAGTTAATGAGACTGGGATGGATTAACCAATGCTAACTAATGTTGAGCAGCAAAGTGGGAAAAATATAAATAAAATGTGAGAAATATTTAAGATCTTGAATGAAATTTTAGATTTTCAAATAAATGTGTAACAAGTAGTTCAAGGCTTTGTAGCTTCATTCATAAAGCTGAAACTGGATTTTTAAATCATCATATATCATGCATATCACAAGACTGCAGTGTTTTTAAGTGTTTTTAAGTTTTTAGGTATTTTAAGTCTTTTTAAGACTTGCAGATGCTCCAAGTTCACTAACAAAACACTTAATTAAATATATTAAAAGCTAAGAAATTTAATCTCAGTATGATTATTAGGTCATGAAGTTCTTTCAGTACATGATCCAAACCTCAAGTGCTTTTAATGTGAAACCCTGCTGGCTATCGATCTGCTGGTCCAGAGCTGCAGAGAAACCCTTAATGGTGTTGTGTTCTTAACGCTCCACTTAGGTATTTGGAGTGCGTATCAACAGGGAGTCGGATGATAGAGTGACATCTGTCGCCTCTCTCTGCTGACACACACACACAGAAACTACATCCACTCACTCTGTTACTTCCCATTTACTGTCCGCTTCACCATCCAGGTGGCTTCACACTTGTTATGAACATGATACCACCTCAAGGAAGGTTCATATCTTGTCTAAAGTTACATTTTAAGAGGTTATGACCACAGAGTGTGTGTTTTCCTGCATGTGTGTGTGTATGTGTGTGTGTGTGTGTGTCCAGCAGCGCTTCTACTGTTACCTGACCCTGTCCAAACTGAGATCAGCAGGTCCACACAGACAGGATCTGTCTCCTCAGCAGTGCTCTGACACTCTGAATCAGCTCACAGGCCTCAGGAAAACACTGTGACGCTGTAACTGCTGCAGTCTTTTATCACAGTTTGCAGCCCAATGACACTGTGTGTGAGCACCAAACGACAGAAAGGCAGAGTTAGCGGCTAGCTAGAGGTCATAATGTAGCATGTGGCAGCTAAAGAGTCAGATATTCATTTTAAGAAGTGGGTGGATAGCAATTAAAAAGGTAAAATGGGGTGAAATAATGTACTTGTATTCATCTAGTGAGCAGAAGCATAACTTTAAATTACTTCTAATGCTGCTCCGTGTAATAAAAGAAAACTGCTGCTGCCCCCAACTGGCCAAAAAAGTCAATTAATGCAGGTTTAATGTCTTTTCTGATCAAACTCCAGGAGATATGTAAGGACCCCCGTCTGTTTGTTGATGGCATCAGTACTCGGGACTTGCACCAAGGCAGTCTTGGTAACTGCTGGATGGTGGCTGCCATTTCCTGTTTAGCGTCTGAGCCATCTCTTTGGAAAAAGGTTGTGCATTTTTTTCTCTTCTTACTTTTTATCCTTGCCAACTGTCATCCCCTCTTCTTCTTCTTCCTTTCCCCTCCCTCTCGGTTTAACTTCTTCACCTCCTCCCTTCCTTCCAGGTGATCCCTGACCACCTGGAACAGGAGTGGAATCCAAAGCGTCCTGATCTGTACGCAGGAATCTTCCATTTCCGGTTCTGGCGACTTGGCCGTTGGATGGATGTGGTTGTGGACGACCGTCTGCCGGTCAACGGGGACGGAGTGCTGCTCTTCTGCCGTTCAGCCACGCCACGAGAGTTTTGGAGCGCGCTGTTGGAGAAGGCCTACGCCAAGTAAGGGCCCCTGGGTAAACTCTCCGTCAGCCTTTTGTTTTCTAGTACATTTTAACAACTACAAACCCTTAATGCATCCTGGCAAAGCTCATCATCCAAAGGAATCACATCCACATTTAAAGACTATAAAACTCACTAACTCAGGAAGCTCAGTGATCTGAATGTAATTTGAGTTCATGCTACCTTTTCATATTTTTTGGAATAAGCTCATTGGATTTTGGTTTTAGTGTTCCCCTGAGAATCCCACTGCTGAACCTTGTTTTCCGATTCACTCTATAATATATTTCAAGTTTCTCAAATTCTACTTGTTGCCCTTCGACATGACACACCTGGAACAAACATCCATGGAAAATTACTCACTCCGTCAGCCTCTCTCTCTGATTTTTCTCGAGGCTTAACGGCTGCTATGAGGCCCTGGAGGGAGGAAACACTGCAGAGGCACTGATTGACTTCACTGGTGGGGTTTCGGAGCCCCTCAGCCTGGATCGTGAGGCCCTCAGCCTGCACAGCGAGCAGAGGAGGACGTTCTTTCAGACGCTGGCCAAGGCCCACGAGCGCAAAGCACTCATCACCTGCTTCATACGAGTAGGATCTACTATCTCTGAGTGTCCTAAATTAAAAGTATAACAGTCAAGTTTGATTTATTTTACGTTTTTCACAGCCAGCAGAGGGGGAGACAGTGGAGTCGGTGTTGGACTGCGGTCTCGTGCGAGGACACGCATACGGGATCACAGCAGTGAGGAAGGTGAGGCTGCTGCAGATGGACGACATGGCCCGGCTCTTCATGGTGCGCATGAGGAACCCATGGGGGACCACGGACTGGAAGGGTGCCTGGAGTCAACGGTGAGGGTGCTTTAAACTCTGTGTTGACTTCATCTGCCACATGCCTGACTGCTGGGTTCATCATATGTTTTTTTTTGCTGGAGCTGTGGGAATAAAACCTCAGCGTCCGTGTCTGTTTCACAACATTTTATAGTGCCACTGCAACTTTTTCTGGACAATTTCTGACATTTTATAACGGGTTTGGAGTTGTTTTACGAGGAGACATCTGCCATTTACATCGAGAAAGTCTGAGAAACTTTTGAAAATGGCCAGAATGGGCCTATAAATGTTTCCATAATTTAAAGACACTGCTTTTTTTATGTCATTTCCAGTATGTAGGACCTTGCAATTATTCTCCTGCTGCCTTTGACATTATTGCCCTTGCGCGCCCCCTGCAGGTCACAGCAGTGGCAGCAGATGAGTCGTGCAGAGAGGGAGAAGATGGGCCTCACTGTCAGAGACGTCGGGGAGTTCTGGTAGATTTTCTGCTTCTTTTCCTCGGTGTCAACATAATAAATCAAAGAAATGTGATCTATATTAGTATTTCCTGCTGGTTATGTTCATCGTTATTTTCTTTCTCAGGATGGATTTCGAGGATTTCTGTCACTACTTCACAGATGTGGTGGTGTGCCGGCTGGAGGAGAGGGCTCTGCTGTGGCCGAGCTCTCACTGGAGGGAGGTGTGCCTCTATGGGGAGTGGGCTCCAGCTCCCACCTCCCCGGGAACACCTCCACCCACCGTCCTCCATAGCAATCACACACTTAGCTTGGGGAGGGACAATGCGAAACCTGGAGGGACCAAACAACGAGGAAACAGGAAGGAGGCAAGACTTGGGGAAAGTCAGCAAACAGGAGGGAAAGGAGGAAGTTGTGAGCGAGATAGAGCTGCGAAGAAAGTGACAAAAGAAGATGATGGTGGAGAAATGGGAGGATGGGAAGCACAGATGGATAAGAGGAGTCGATGTGGAGGATGCTTCAACCACAGAGACACTTTCCTGCACAATCCACAGGTAACACTGAAGTGGAAGCTGAGAGGTTTTAAAAGGAGTGTATGAAGTTTAAACATAATCTTTCTATCTAGTTCATGTTTGAGCTGAGAGGCAAAGAGGAGGAGGTGCTGATCTGTCTGCAGCAGGAGGACAGGAGGATACAGAGGAAAGATGGAGGAGGAGAGAACCTGCCAATCGGCTTTGAGGTGCTGAAGGTGAGCAGCTAACGAATGGAAATGTGATCACACACCTTTTCAACCTCACAAACACAAAATCAAAATAAAAATTCCTCCTCTTTGCTTCCTTGTCTTGGCCAAGGTGGAGGTGAACCGCTGCAGTCGGGTGCACTGTGTGGTGGAGCAGGCGGCCAGCTCAGTCTACATGGACTCCCGCAGTGTGACGCTGAGGGGGACTCTGGCTCCAGGTCGCTACGTCGTCCTGCCCACCACCTTTCTGCCAGGAGCCACAGGACGCTTCCTGCTACGCCTTTTCTCCTATTGCCACGTCCGACTCTGGTGAGTCACTCAATGTGTATGTGTGTGTGTGTGTGTGTGTGTGTGTGTACAAAAGGCTCTTTTGCTCATAAAATATTAAGTCAACATGATATAAAAAACATCTGGGATCTTCTGTTAAAGGTGTTTGAATGTTTATGATGTGTAGTAACCAAACCTCTATTTATTATTTTACAACACAAAAGGACAAAAGGTTTCCTGCTGAAACTGCTTTAGCTTTTTAGAAGATTTTACCCCAAAATGTTTCAAAATAAAACAACAATGTTCTTAAATTAATACTTTTTGTTCTGTGTGTAGGGAACTGAAGGAGGATTTGCCGTCTCCCTCTGCCTTTCAGTGTTTTCTACCTCAACCCGCTGTGGTGACCACAGTCCACCTGCGCAGGGCGTCAGGACTCAGCCTTCCTAAACATACAGGTTTCTAATACACACCAAACACCAAACCTCCTCCAGATTTATTGCAACATGATGGAAGCAAAGACAAACACAACTTGGCACACACACACATACACCCTTATCTATGAAACAGAACTAAACGTCTCTTTTGTTTGCAAACTAGACCAGCTGCTAGTTTAATCTTCAACAAAAATCTCTATTTTTAGGAGTAATCACATTTTTTTAATGTAAAATATTAATGGAAAAATAGTAACAACTGTTAGATGAAAGTTGTGCAGTAAAAAGTACAATATTTCTATCTTAGAGTATCTCAGCATTGCACTTGAGATAGCATACTTGTATTAAAGCTGCTGTTTGTCCTCTTTGTTCTTCCTCCTCTTGTTTCTTCTTCTTGTGATGCACAGCTCCAGATGTTTACGCCATCGTGCGCTGTGAGAGCGACACCATAAGGACGAAGGTTTTCAGGAAGGAGGGAAACCCCGAGTTCAACCTCAGAGCCATCTTCTACAGGAGATACCCCGACACACACATCTCTATTGAGGTTTGAAACACTCATATCCTCTCTCTCTCTCTCTCTCTCTCTCTCACACACACACACACACACACACACTCACACACACACACACACACAGTGTCCACACACCACGAGTCTCAGTCCTCGTCTCGTGTGCAGGTGTGGAGCAGAGGTCTGCTGTGGGACTCGGCGCTCGGCGAGGCTCGACTCCAGACCGCAGAGTCCGAGAGGAGTCAGAGTCATGTGATCGATCTGCGAGGTGGCCGATCCCGTTCAGGATGCCGGCGGCGCATCTACGTCGAGACGTCCTCCAGCGTCTGCCTCACAGACCTGTAACCATGGCAACCAACAGGGTGGATGGTGATGGACAAGCAATGGTGCTGCAGCTGCAAATTTTACATTTATAAGTGTAAAATTTGCATAAAATAGAGTTCAGTGACAGCTAAGAGTTCATACAGTTTCTATTATTTGAACATGTTCTGTGTTAATCTGCTGGTCAGATGTGAAGCTGTGACATCAGCAGTCTATCAAAAAAACACCTTGAACTGCTGCCAAAGTTTTGTGTTTTTGTGTGTGTCATTATATTTAATTAATTTTGTTTTTGTTGTTGTTGTCATCTGCGTTTTCTAGTTGTTGGTGTTTTTCATAAACTTGTCATATCATTTTTACTATTTATGTTGTTCTGTATTTGTGTTTTGAAAGATTAAACACATAAAATTTGTGCGAGTGTTTTTATTTCTGATATTTACTGACTTCAGATTAACCTGTAGCTTTAAAAGTTTAGTCTGTTGGATTTAGTGGCACCTAGTGGTGAGGTTGCAGATTGCACCTGACTGAACATCCCTCTGCTCAACCTCCCCTTTCAGACATGTAGATGATCCTATGATTGTTGAAAGCACAAAAAAGGCCAAAGGCGCTCCTAAGAGCCAGTGTTTGGTTTGTCCCTTCTGGGCTTCTGTAGAAAAATAGCAGAACATCTCTCTCTGTAGTTATGAAAGGCCGAGTCAAAGGTAATTAACACACATGGTTCCTTATTTTTGAGTGATTACACTCTAACAAAAGCATAAATATGAATATTACATGCAATATCTGACATATTTTACACATAGATTCCCTTAAATCCTCAACACTTGACCTTTCAGTGACAAGACAAGAATCAATTAGGTTGCACTAGAAACTCAAACACAAAAATGTTTGATTTAATGTTTTAGTCAGCCTTCTAATCGATATTTGCAAAGAAAGCATGACACGACAAAAGAACATTTCCTAAAATTATTTTTCCTTCCTCTTTTTTGACATATTTTCTACCTTCTGTATTGCGTTATGCGGATGCACAGTCAAAGACTTGACAGCAAAGTGACCACAGCTCGTACTACTGAATGTTGTGTGGTGGTGCGAAGTCACATCAGTTTGTGGCCAAAGCTGAGATCACACCTTCTTTCCAGAGTGAACTACATAAACTTAAGATAAAAGGCAAAGGCTCGTTCAGCCTTAATCTGCTCTCATTTGACAGAATTTGTTTATCACAAGCTTGAACCTGTTAATTTGCTTTTAAAACTGAGAGTTGAACATGAGTCCAGTTTTCAGCTGTATATGTGTGTTAATAACTAACACTGTGTATGATATTTGTGCTTCCCCATAATCACTTAATCATCTTGTGACCTCTTATGAGGTCATGAGCCATAAACATTTGAATGTGACTTATGGATGACAGACCCATGATAATATGTGGGTTTTTACTAAGAAGAGGAAGTGAAAAAAATACGTCTTTTAGAGCTTTATAGTTGTTGAATGTGACTAAGTACATATACATTCAAGTAGGCTTAATGTGTGTTTCAAATTAAAGTTGTTTTACTACATTTCAGAGGAAAATATTGTTCTTTTTATTCCAATACATATTTGAAAACTTAAGTTACTTTGCATATTCAGATTTCTCAGAGATAAAACTTTATTTATTTTCTTGGTCGAATTCAGAAGATACCTGACAATTTACATGGTGAAAAAACAATCCCCAGCATTTCCACCTGCAACAGTAAAATGATGCACATAATGTTGTGTCAATAATTCTAATCAATCACATAATATTTTCTGAAATCTCTGAAAACTTTTATATTATTTTGCACTTAAGACTTATATTGCATTAACAGTGTTTACACACCATGACATTGTTGCTTTTACTGCGCGGGAGTCTACTATATTGACAATCAGCTGACCATGTGAACGTCCCTCTGGGCATGCGCGCTCCCGAGAGCTGGCGGTGTGGCATCATGAGCGCGGAAGGCGCGGCAGTCAGTCAGCTGGTCGGAGCGACAACAGCAGACAGACGGAAGACGAACTAAGGTGAGTGTTTTGAGGATAAAAAGAGACTTTTAACGCATTAGATTTCGTCTTTTTCCTAAATAGTTGTTGACAAAACTCTTTAAACAACTGAAATTTAGTTGCGTGTCGGTGTGCAAACAGGGCGGGGTTAATAAACTCAAGTACAACCGAAAATAAAAAAGAAATAAAAAGTCGCTGAGAGGTTTGACGTAATGTTTTATGGTTTGACAGCTCAAGTTTAAACAAAGCTTTATCTACGAGTTTTGCATTTGAAACTTAACATTGTGGAAAATACTTAAATTAATTTATGTTGAGTTTTTTTTTTTTCTGCGATAAACTTGAAATGCAAAATGAAATTACATTATT